>OX596208.1:4604513-4962859 GCA_951394215.1 Glyphodes perspectalis | reverse complement strand
ACACTGCTTTGGTAAGTAATGCAGTAGTGGCGTTACTGGCGCTGACGATATACGTATGCAACTACATTCTAGATTTCAAGTAGACAAGGAACCTATATATATGATAAATCATAAAAACTAGTTGTTTTATTCGGAAAAAAATTTGAACTTACAGAAACTTCATAGTCACTGGTGCGTTTTCTAGTCTCCGATAACACTTCCAACCTCTGAGTAGGCAGATCCGCTATGTCTTCAGGTTGCATAACAGTAATATTCGGTGGTTCTACCACATACGATTCCTGAGGTAGAGTGACATTTTGAGCCTCAGGCGCGTTAAAGCCCTCTCTTGTTTCCAGGTCAGGTAAAGGCTGGTCTATTTGTATTTGGGGCCTGTCTGAAATCAGGAGTTCCCTCTCTTCCTCAATCCTCTCGAGGATGGACCTAGTTCGAGGTCGGCGTGTACGTTCGGCTACTGCTTCCTAAAATGATGAGAATTTTATGAATAATTGTGTAGCCATTATATATCTGCAAAATCACAGCAATAGTTGGTTCAAGTTGGCAGGCGGATTACGAAGTGAGCAACTGCAAAACTGTATTATGTGAGGTACATAATACAGTTTTGCAGTTGCTCACAATAAGAATGTTGTCACTCCAGGTAGTCCAGGAAAAAGGGGAATTAGATTTTGTACTACTTATCTCTAATGACGCAATTCCGAGCTGATAATTTTGTAAAACGTACGGTAAGCTCCGTTTGAATCACAACAAGCGCCCTGATGCAAGCTGTGTTCCAGCGAGGCGCCCACAGCTCTGATTTTTTAAATCCCCTACACCGTGAATCTTGTTGACTTGAATTGATATCTCCATTAGGCTTGCCTTGCCTAATGGACATAATGAACCTTATAATATACAGTCACCTCCATTTCTCTGTCAGCGAAGTCCTGCCGATGGAACACGCCGAGGTTCCTCAGGAACAGCCGCGCGAGCGGTCGGCCCACGCCGCCGCGGAGGCGCGCGCCGGCGTGCGCGCAGCGGCGCAGGTACACCTCCGCCGGGACCCGCAGCTCGATTATGTCGTCCGAGCTGTCCTGATATACGATTTAAATAAATTGCAACCGTGTCAACTGTAATTTAATTAAAATTGTAATGGTTAGCTTCAAAATTACCTAACCTGCAGTCAAGATACTATCACTATAGTATGTAGAATTACCTATTAAGTTTACAAAATTGTAAATAACGTACTTTTTGAAATGCTAACTGCATTTCAAAAAGTACGTTATTATAGAGTTTCTTGTCGGTTTCTTCTCGATGTAGGTACTTTCCGGATACGAACCGGTGATAATATTTTCTGAATATTGACTACCTACAAGTGCTATTTTTGGAGGCCTACCTTAAAGGTACCTAAATAAAAATAAAGATTTCATGTATCTAACAGTTGAGATAAACAAATGCGGAAAACCAACTGAAAACTTACCTATTTAGACACTCTGAAGCAATTGATGCCGAACAAATTGAATAACTATTTCTAAGATATGAGAAATACTATTACGATGTAAAAAATATTTCAGAGTAGCGATGTTAAAATAACAATATGTTTTGTTGAAAGTAGTTCGGCTTCAGATTTAATACTAACACGTAGGTATAGCAAGTAGTAACACGTAACAAGAAGATATTACCTACATTTTTATGACCGACTTTCTTGACTTATCTATCTACCTACAAATTAGTATTTAAAAAATATCTGATTTTGTAACTTTGAGAACAATCTGAAGAATTTAAAAGTGAAAGTTTTTAAATTTTTCAGAATATTATTGCAAATGAACTTTTAATTTATTTACCTCGCATCGGAGTTCCACTAGCGGGTTGTCAATCCGCGCTATGAGGTACTCCGCGGCCAGTTTGATCTTCTTGTCCACTATCAGCTTCTTCAGCCGGCGTCTCTTCGTTGCTGGCTCGATTTCTTCGAGCGCCTACGAACAAATGTCCCATGAAGTAGAACAATGAAGGATATTTCATAAAGCAACCTCCTTTGCCTTATGCCAGAAGGTATAATATGTTTAGTGTCTTCTATTAGATGTTTAGTGTCTTCTAATAGACACTAAGTATATTAAGCTGTATTTAATGTTGGTAATACAACAAATAAATATATTTTTCATCCGGATTATTAAATACTTTCGGCTTTTAGTCATAGTGCGTTTATAAAGATTTATTTTAACGCCAGACCATATCTTTATTGCCATACGTTAGGTTTGGACCTTGAATTGCAGGTAGCTCCCTCTCAACTCTAATAACTTCATAAGAATGTTGCATAACTTATTTACATCGTAGGTAAGTACTGCCCAGGACTTTGAAAAGCGCCGTATCAATCACTACGCATGTGTAGAGTTAACAACAAATTAAACGATTTAAGAGAAGCATGTAATGTTCTATTACCCACCTCTAATTCGATTTCTACAGGTTCTCTTTCTTTGGCGGTAGAGTCTACTGGCTGTGACGGCTTTCCTGCTTCTGGTATTGGAATAATGTCCATCGGCTGTGGCTCTTCAACAGTTGGTCTAGTGGAAGGTTTTATTAATCAAAATTAAGAATTGTCCAATAAAATTCTTGCTCTACTTACAATAGATATCTCTATCATGTGGTACAGTATAGTCAGAAGAACTTTGCTGTAAGAGTACTGCGATCTAATTGCAGAGACGTTGGTATGTGAATTCATTTAATGTTAAGTTAAAGGTGTATCTAATTTATATTGTATAATTGAATTACAAATACATAAGTAGTTACAAAAAAAAAATTAAACTTACTTATCAATTTGTTAACAAACCATTTTATAGTGAACCTCCTGCAACCCACTAAGTTTTTAAAAAGTATCATAGTAAAATATTTGTATCGAATAAAACATATATCGAGAAACAAATTAATAGAAGGATATGAAGGTATGAAAGCGAACGTATGAAAACGAGCGTGTATGAAAAGATTTATGAATGTAGAAGAAGCGAAAGGTGTATGTCAGGATCGTAGCAAATGGGAGTAGGTACGTGATCTCTGCCTACCCCCATGGGAAAAAGGCGTGACATTATGTATGTATGTATGAAGGTAAAGGTACAAGTTTAATAATGTTTCAAAGCATTTTACTAACACTGCTGGTGGTTGACCAGGAAAGTCGGGAATCGGGATTTCAGGAATTTCGGAGACATCTGTAGGGAATACGTGAATTGTTGGTAAGGATCGATGTGGAGTGGTAGCAGGTAATTCACAAAACATGTATTTTTTTATACCTTTTTCCAAGCCACCCATAGTCAGACGATCTTCAGCCGTATTAGCTAGAAAATAGGACAAAGCAGATCAATAAAAATGTTGATTTAATACACCTAAATATCTAGTCACACTGAGTCCCAATAATTTGGATAATTGGACTGAGAGGGTTTCTACTGCCCACAATGATGGCCCACGTTACCTCGTAGTTGAGGGACACAAATGTCATTAATTTTACATTGTTTAATAGAGCTTAAATATACCAATAAAATTCGTTTATATTTACAACAAGTATAAACAGTACATTTTTGAAACAGCGTGACGTCAAGCTCCTCAATCCTCTCCATGGTGGGCGCGTCGTGCGGCGCGCGCGACTTGTCGTGCGATTTGTCGTGCGACTTGTCGCCGGTCGTGTTAAACGTCGCCATCTCCAGGCCGCTGTGCTGGATGGCGGACGCGTCCTGCACTAGCATCATCTCCAGGGTCTGGTTCGCGAGCATCTGAAGAGCCTGATCTGGGTTCTCTTCCCCGAACCCGTCCTGGAAATTAAGTTTTTAGTTCCATAATGTTAGTACTTACTTTATGGCTGTAGAATACATGAAAGGGCTTGCAAGCTCTCTATGAAGGAGGGTAGTATGGTTAATAACTGTCAAATGTTCACAAATATTTTTTTTTTATAAGTAAGTAGCTAAAAATAGCTTTTTATGAACTTTTTAAAGTATTGAAATTTTATAATTTATTCATTCATTACTTGGCTTGTTAGATCAATTTATTTATGTCTTGAATTTCTTAATATTTTTTAACAAATTTAGTGTAAAAATGTGAATATCCTTGTTTAATTTAGTTAATTTTAGTTTTTATTTTGCAATAAAATTATTAGCATTTTTTTTGTTACACTATGAAACCTATCCTATAACAATTATACTAATAACATAAAAACTATACTTACATTTGGTGGCAGAAGAAGTTGAGGAATGGCAGATTCCTTTAGTGTGATATCTTGGATATTGCCCACAACATTTCCACTGTTCTGTGTCGAAAATTATATTGTTATTTTTATATAACTACTTACTTTAAATATTATGTAACTTACAGGATAGGTATAAGAAATTTTATTTAAAAAATAAGGTACATAATGAAGCTATCTCCCTTATTATCCACAGCTTCAATTTAGTTTTATTTCTAGTTGTAAAAGTAAGATATGTAAGTAATAAAAATTTATGAAACTGAGATACTATTCTTATCCTAAATATGCATACTTAAATTAAAATACTTCTGTCTACCTGAATAATCTCTTCAATTCTCTGTTCATTCTCAGGCTCTTCCTGTATAGCTAATTGCTGCGGTATGAGTGGGGGCAGAGGCCTATGACCCACACCTTCCACTTCAACCTCGTGGATGTACCATCTATTTCAGTAAATATATGAATACAGGAATATATTCAATGATAATTTCCATCAATTAGATTGGTTGGTACATAAATGTCTATTTAAAAAACAATGATAAGTACAGAGAGTTGACAATTCTTTTACTTACTTTTTATTCACATTCTTGGTAACAGTCGCGTTAATCATGCATAGGTCACCTAGAAATAGGTTTATCTTAATGATTTCTATAAGCTTTGTAAAAGTTAATTAACTTTATACAATTAAGGATAACATTACTCACTTAAGAAAACTGTGACTTTCCTTTGATAAAGCCTTACCAAACCTCTCATTAACTGAGAGCTGAGACGGAGGGAAAATCTATTAGCTGGACGTCCAGATTCATTTGTCATCACTTCCAACAAATCGTCACTATAAAATTATATCTTTGATTAAAACTTCGTTAACGTAAGAGCAAACTGTATAGTTTGCTCGCCACCAACCAACCAATCCTCAATTAATTCGCTAAATAATAAAATTAAAATCATAATTAACTTTTTTACGAGATACACACCAAATCCTACGAATATCTTGAGACCAAAGTTGCCTGTGGGTTATCGTAGCAAATCTCAGTGGCCATGAGTCGGCAACCCAACACAAATAAAATCTCCCTCCACGCTTTAAAGATTCCACTGGGTAGAACATGTTGGCTTCTCAGAACGAATTATTTTCAGAATTTTAGGATTTGAAACACACTGACAAAAAAAGTCTTTCGATAAATCGACTGAGTACTGACGCAAACTAATTGAAAAGACGCTATTTTTCCCGCCAAATATCTATGAAGAATTCCAAGTCATGTTTTTTTTCCGCCACACTTAGAGCATTGACATTTATATTTTGGCCATTTGGCCACAAAGTTATGAAACCCATAAAATATTTTTAAGTACATAGGTTTTGCAAATCATTAAATCATATTGTGCTTTCGAAAAAGTAACATTGGGGTATGCAGTGACTGGAGTATTTAATTTTTCTTACTTTATTATGTATGGATATTTAGTACATAGATTTAATTTTAATAATAACATGAGATGTGGTTTTTGCGTCGATTTTTAACCGACTTCATAAAAAGAAGGAGGTTCTCAATTCGACTGATTTTTTTTTCTAAGAGAATAAATGGTTCAATAGTATGGTCAATTATAGTTTCCATTGCAATAGTTCCCAAAGTTTATAACAGGGTTATTATTTTGTCTCGGCCGCCCCTTACTCGGCCTGCTAAATATAAAGGTGTAAGTACTAAGTGGTTATAGTGGGGTGGTTTTTTAAAATGTAAGAGATCATTGCGAGTTTTTCAACGTTCTCCTCGGTAATGAAATTGAATAAGCTCCGAATGTTATTTTTTGATAAATTCAGGTCTTGTGAGTCAAAAAGCCCAATACATTATACTATATATATTTATTTACTATTCATTAAGTACCCCTAAATAATAAATTCTCCAGACTGACACACCAATTCCCTAGTTCCAATCTAAGCTTAGCTTATCTTATGGATACTAGGTGAACGGATAGACATACTTAATTAAAAACCTTAATAAACATCCATGACTCGAGTACAAATGCCCATGTTCATCACACAAAACACTTGCCCCTAGCGGGATTCGAACCCACGACCCTCGGTTTCGTGGCCAGGGCCTCTGACCATTCGACCAACGGGCCTGTCAATAAGTAGCCTCCAGAGAACAGTAATCGTTTTGAAAAACGGTTTAATTTACCTATACCTTTATATAGTAAGACTTTTCGCAATCCAAGTTTACGCTATATAGAATCGAGAAAAAAAAATATTTTCGATCATAGATGGCGTTGTTTAGTATTTGGTGCAATTATAAACCCTAAAGAGCCTAAATAAGGTATACATTTACCTGGTACTAATGATAAGCAATTCTGCTATAGCACGCAGAGTTGATTGGCTTCAATGCCAAGCCCACTTGGCACTTCCATTTGATATTTGTTCCGTGATAAAAACCATCACGCCCACTACCCCGAAGGGGTGGACAGTGTCCTAGAATCAATAATTTCCTCCTTATGTATTATGATACTCGAAGTCTCGCTAGAAAGTTCATGTTCCAAATTTGCCTAGTAAAGGAATAAAACAAAATGTGTAACTAATAATTTATTACAATAACCTAATTACATCTAGCGATTAATACGAATATGTTTATATGGTATGTAGACACAGGATAGGATTGATATCGTTTGGTAAATGTTCACTGATCATTTATTGAAAATATGAGTAGTTTCACCCTCTTATTTCTAAACACTTTACAGCAACGACTTTATGATGCGCTGTTTTTACTAAAATGAGCTAAACAATTGTATGTTGTAATTAGTACAGATAGCGCGCGAGTTGAATGCAGTCGGGGCCTGAGACGAGACATACCTGAGCTCTGCATTCAACTCGCGCGCTATCTGTAAGTATAAATAGATTACAGTAAATAGTTATGTCAAGTTACATAATTTACCAAAATCGTAGTAAAATTGCTTTTAAATCTAGTTAATTAAGGGTTTCAAATTTAATTTAATTTAATTTATTATTACCTGTTATTACAATAGGTTAGGTCATGCATTTAATAAATTACATAATATAATAGTTCACAACAACGTTTAACAAATAAGAGGGACGATTTTCGGCAGAATGCGTCGTTTTGTATTAGTCTATGGAAATGGCTATGGTGAATTAATTATAGTAGTTAAACTCCTTCCCCGATTCAATGACAGCCGCCTTAAGTTTGTCCAGGCAATTTTTGGTGATGTGCTCAGCAGCGATCCCATCTTCGATCGCTTTTCGCAACGTCGCCTCCGCAGCATCTACTTCGTTGTTCGTTAAATGCATACTGATAAGTCGGGAATATACGTTCCCTAGGGACCCTTTACTTATGGACTCGTTGGTCTTCATTGAGTTTATTAGATTTTCCATAGTCTTAGTGTCTTTTTTGACGTGGCTCTCCTGGAGTAGTCTTCTGAAAAGCAGGGAGGGTGCGCGGATGAGCCACTTGTTCCAGATTTCGGTGGCCTCTTTCTCCTTGCCGGCAAGGATATATTCCATCCACAAGAGGTTTATGGGTGTGTATAAACCTTTGGACGCAGCTAATTCGGCTACATGGCGACCTGTAATTTCCAATAATGTTTAGGTTTAGTAAAATTTACTTCAAAAGAAAAATATATATTTGTGGGGAATATAAGTAATAAAACAGAGATAATTAACCTTTTTGTCTAGTGAAGAGTATATTATTATATATTTATTCGATCGAGTTGTAGGGTCCAAAAAAAAAATATAATTGCCTAAAATCCAAAATTAAAAATTTTTGCAGTTTACATACCTACTTAATTATTTTTTATTTTTTATTTTGTATATGTATTTATATATCTACAGGGTGACTTGGAATAGGTGTCATATTATTTTAAGGGAGTGAAAATATAGCATTTTTTACGTCAAATGGGCTATACTTTCACTCCCATATAACAATGACACCTATTCCAAGTCACCCTGTATATCTGACATGTGGACTAGGTAAACGAAAGCAGGCTAATTGAGTGAGATAACACGAGGTTTGTTTAAGATATGATACTCACATTTAGAAAGTGATTCTTCGTTTGTAAGTATAGAAGCTAGCGCGACACTCCTCGGGAACTTTTGCAGAACCGTCTCGAACTCCTGTATCGAACTGGCCGACTCGGCCGCCTGCACCAGAGCGTCGATGTGCTGCCCTCCAGCTCCTCTGTTGAACGTCGCCAGCGTCAGTTTGTCGTCATACGTGAGCCGCTTCCTCAATGTGTCCGTCAAAGACTTCCCCAGCTCCTGTATCTTCTCCACATTTCCTTCCTCTGCCAACACTTTCAGCAAGTACTTCATCACTGGCGCTTTCGGCACTAATCCTCTTTGCATCGTCCGGAGCGTCACATCCATCGCCTGCGACGATTTCCCTTCCTGTAATAACTTTTCAATCTTTATAGAGACTTCGTTTTTGGTAGGCAGGTTGGACGTTTTCAGCTGCTTTTGTTTGTCGTCCTTCTTCGGAGGAGTCTCGTCGGGGACGACGAAGGGAATCTCCTTGTTCTTAGACTTCAGGTACTTTCCGAGGTACAAGAGGAACTGCTTGGTGGGCACTTCACCTTCTTCTTGGAGTATTGTCCACAAGCCGAGGGCTTTATCGGTGTCGTTGGCTTTGCAGTACGTCATCAGTAAGTGGTAGTAGATGTTGTCTCTGTCTATGTGCGACAGTTCCTTAGTTGCTTCGAGTAATCCTTCCAAGTATTCAGATTTTCCTTCCTGCGAAAAGAAAAACATTTTGGAATGAATAAGTGTTAGTTGTTTGAAAATATTATGCATTAATATAGAAGTCCGCCCGTTCTTCACAAACAAGCTAAGGTCACTAAGGTATAGTAGTCACCTCGACGTAGCGCTGGCAGGCGTCCTCGAGGCGGCGCTGGCGCGTGTGCATGCCGGGCGTCTCGAGGATGCGGCGCGCCTGCCGCAGCCGCCCGCACTCCACAAACAAGCTAAGGTCACTAAGGTATAGTAGTCACCTCGACGTAGCGCTGGCAGGCGTCCTCGAGGCGGCGCTGGCGCGTGTGCATGCCGGGCGTCTCGAGGATGCGGCGCGCCTGCCGCAGCCGCCCGCACTCCACAAACAAGCTAAGGTCACTAAGGTATAGTAGTCACCTCGACGTAGCGCTGGCAGGCGTCCTCGAGGCGGCGCTGGCGCGTGTGCATGCCGGGCGTCTCGAGGATGCGGCGCGCCTGCCGCAGCCGCCCGCACTCCACAAACAAGCTAAGGTCACTAAGGTATAGTAGTCACCTCGACGTAGCGCTGGCAGGCGTCCTCGAGGCGGCGCTGGCGCGTGTGCATGCCGGGCGTCTCGAGGATGCGGCGCGCCTGCCGCAGCCGCCCGCACTCCACAAACAAGCTAAGGTCACTAAGGTATAGTAGTCACCTCGACGTAGCGCTGGCAGGCGTCCTCGAGGCGGCGCTGGCGCGTGTGCATGCCGGGCGTCTCGAGGATGCGGCGCGCCTGCCGCAGCCGCCCGCACTCCACAAACAAGCTAAGGTCACTAAGGTATAGTAGTCACCTCGACGTAGCGCTGGCAGGCGTCCTCGAGGCGGCGCTGGCGCGTGTGCATGCCGGGCGTCTCGAGGATGCGGCGCGCCTGCCGCAGCCGCCCGCACTCCACAAACAAGCTAAGGTCACTAAGGTATAGTAGTCACCTCGACGTAGCGCTGGCAGGCGTCCTCGAGGCGGCGCTGGCGCGTGTGCATGCCGGGCGTCTCGAGGATGCGGCGCGCCTGCCGCAGCCGCCCGCACTCCACAAACGCTAGTACTAGGTCGTGCAGGATGTTCACCTCACCGTGGATCTGCGAACAGAAAATGTGTTTACTAGTGCTGCTTCAGCGCCGCGCCGACACTCGGTCGCGCCTGAGTGAGAAACCTCACAATCTTCCAAGCGTTAGTCCTGCTCAGTCAGTGTCCGTTAAGATAATCCAGGATATAGCTAGTCCAGTAATTACATTGAAGCGATTGCCGATCTGACCTTCGTCACCGAGGGAAACCAGACAATTTGGATCATACTTGTTTGAATGTGCAGGTTTCATTTCCGTCAAAGTCGAGCTATGCAGGGTTGTGACCAGATTTGAACCCGCACTCCTCGGTTATGAGGCGCTGTCCATATCACTGACCTGCCACCGCTCACTAACTAACATCATCGTTATATGAACTTTAATAAGTACCTGCGTGCTCTGATCAGCCAGCCATTGCAGCTTCGTGGCGTCCTCCAGATTAATGAGCGCCTTCATGAGCTCGCCCTTCCACGGCGTGCTCCGGTACAGCTTGCAGCACTGCTCGAACTGCCTCAAGGCTCCGTTTACGTCGTCTTTCAACAAGTACACCTTTATCGATGGGCCTAGGATTACGTTTGATGGTTCAATGTAGTTGTTTTCGATTAAGGCGTTGGTTAATTCTAACACCTGAAAAATGCACAGTGGTAATGTAGAAGTGAAAACATATAAGGATATGTCTAAATTAGCTTACGAGAAATACATACAAGTCTTAATGTTGATTTGTAGTATAAGGTTTACAAAAAATATACTTATAATGGCAACTGAGATCCTGGATAATTAAAAAATGCCATTTCTGATTAGACAACTAAATAAACTAACTAATTGTGCAATTTCTTTTTGTTTACGTTAGTATGACCTATATATTTTTCCTTTTGTTTGAACTATTAAGATGACAAATACCAATGTATTGTATATATAAGCTGCAATATCAGAGATATCTATCACAGGTATAAGTTGCCTTACTATAGAAGTTATTTTCTCACATACCTTAGTTTCATCCTTCTGTTCAGCAGCTATATTCAGGAGTTGCCAACATTTGGAATTGTGCATGAAACCTAGATTTTCATACTCTGATTTAGGTTTGTTCTCCTTCAGGAACTGAACAGCTTCTTCATGCCGATTAGCTTTAACCATAGCGTACGCCATCTGCACCAACTTGTATCTATTCAGCTCAAATTCAGGAGACTTCGCAGACAACTGAGTTTTGATTTCCTTAGCCTTTTCAATCTCATCATTCTGGCAATAAAACTCGAACAACTGAGCCAAAGTGGCTGTGGTGAGCTCGAAATCCGTCGTTTTTAGTTCATCTAAGAGATTATTAACTTTGGCCACATTATTCTCCTTAATATACATGGTTAATAGGTGCTTTTGTAGACGGGACAGGTTATTCCCACCTTTGCTCTTTACTTGCGCGATTAATCGTTCGATTTCCATCGATGTCTTAGGTCCAGGACTACGACGGGGGCTCTCCAGCGTAACTGGCTCAAGATCGGCCGATGTAAGCTTAGTTAAGAGCTCCGACATTGACGTGGTCATGTTCCTATCAAGATATTGCTGTATAGCTTCTGCTGATTCAGAACTTATTCTCAATCCTTTACTATGTAAGGCTGTTAGCAATTGTTCTGCCAATTCAGGCTTGATTAACAATTTCACAGCTGATTTAGTCAGTCTGCCCACTTCATTGCTGTTGACGTTGTCATCCAGTTGCATTTCATCAGTTGTGGGTTCTTCATCTGTTTGATTTTGTGGTTTACTGCTCATGATGTGGAGGATGGACACAAAGGAGTCAATATCTTTTGTTTTACTAAGAGAATTGA
This sequence comes from Glyphodes perspectalis, assembly GCA_951394215.1. Lineage (NCBI taxonomy): Eukaryota > Metazoa > Arthropoda > Insecta > Lepidoptera > Crambidae > Glyphodes > Glyphodes perspectalis. The sequence continues at coordinate 4,951,061 of OX596208.1, read as the reverse complement.
GGAGAGGTCGAGTCAACATCGTGAACTGACCCCTGAGGCGGTATTGTAACGCAACCTCTGCCGCATCCTTGATCTTCCCTGCTTCTAGAAGTTCCATCATCAGATTTCTAGCACTAGAAATCGCAGGGACATTAGCAATCTGCAGTTTTAATATGACATTCTGTGGTGTATCCTTACCAATTAAGTAAGGTATTGCGTAATCCCTGAGAGTTTCCCCATTTGGTACGAGACCTTGAGCAGACATGGTGCGGAGTACTTGCAGGAGTCCCTCTTCGTCCCCTTCTTTGCCCTTCTGTGCTAATATAGGCCAGTAGTAATGCTGGCGAATTTCAATGCCTTCCTTTTCGATTTCATTGAAAAGCTTTTGCGCCAGTTCCGTCTGACCCTGATGCAACGCTGTTTCGGTAGCAATATATAATGCGTTGGGAACCAGTCCTTCCTCTTTCAACTCCTTACAGATTTGTATAACTCTGTCAGCTTCCATATTCACTTTAACTAAATGCTTCACAAAGAATGCTCCTTTGAAGATTGAGTCATCAATATTTGTGGCTTTGGACATAGTTTTCATAACAGCTTTGGCAGTGTCGATTTGACCTTTGTTAAGTAGTCTCAGGATGAGGTTGTAGACGTCTTGGTTGTACCCAATATTCTTTTGCAAGTAACTGAACATTTGATCGGCTTTGTCAGCGTGACCTCCGATGGCAAAGTGCTCAATTATGTCTAAAATGTCCTGGTAACAATAAAAAGACCAAAAATGTTATAATAATTGTTATAGCTCTGTTTACAGTTTTGATTCGTTGAGCATTCTTTAAATATGAAAATTGGTTTTTAATGATTTATTGTTGAGGTATTTAGTTGGTTATAGCATGCCATGACGACATGAAAATCTTTAAAAGCGTTGTATTTTTACAGGTCATAAAAAGTACATTATATCAAAGATTGGTGGTATCAATTATTCTTTAAGAGCAAATTAATTTGATTTTGAAAATAAAATAATTCTATGTAAACAAAAAGATCTAATCAAATGGGATAATATAGTCTCTTACCTTATCAGTCACAAGGACATCATACTCAGATGCTGATTTGATTACATTCTTAACACCTTCAACATCACCTCGCTTTGCATACCCGCATGCGAGAAGACCGTAAGTCCGGTTGGTGGGCGAGAGGCCGGCCCCAGCCATGGTTTGAAGCACAGCCTTCGCCCCCGCAGTATCACCATGGAAAGCGTGGCCCATTACTAATGCATTGAGGACGGGTTCAGACACAGGGAAGCCGAGTTCCCTCATCTTTTCTAGGACTTTCGTGGCCCCTTCTACATCCCCTTCTTGGCAGTATCTCCACATAAGCCTTTGGTATGTTACCCTGAATAAAAAGAAATTATATGTGATTATTTGACAAACTCGATGGCGCATTCGGTAGTGACCTTGCCCCATGCGCCAAATGTTGTGGGTTCGATCCCCACCCAGGACAAACATTTGTATGATGAATACTTGAGTTTGTTCTGTGTCTGGGTGTTAATATTGAATATTTAAGTTATTATATTTGTAATACCACTGTTGATCCTGATATCCATAACACAAGTGCTTAAGCTACTTACCTCGGAGTCAGATCAATGAAGTCTGATATTTATTATTAATATTATTATTTATTTATATGTACCTAATGTAAATGATATTCTATACATAACACATGTTTAGATTTCACTGCAAGGTTCATTTTATCATATTCTAGTATGATGATGACAAAGTGCCTCTGACTCTCTGACTCTCTAGAGTTTAATGGTATTTGGTATGGTATTAGCTGACCCCCTCCAGGACTATGAGTGTGATGATATATGTATGTGTATGTGTTTTATAAGGTAATTTTTTGTCTATATGAAAATCGACACATGGGTTTCATATAAGGATTCATTTAAAAAAAAAAAAATTATGGTAACTCAAAAACTGTGACTTTACAAGCGTTTTGTGTTGCCTTGTTGTGTTTGCGCACTTTTTATGGCATTTGCATTTAGTATCAAAAATTTAAATCAAAAAATATCATGGTATAAAAACTATTGCAATTGATTTTAATAATGATTAAGTATGTTGATTTTAATAATACAAACAGTTTTCAGGTTTTGTATCTACTAAGAATATGGTTGTATATTTGAGGTACCTGTTAGGCTCTAGGCCTTTGGTCTCCAACTCCTCCAAGAACTTGGCAGGGGAGAAGGGATGTTCATTCTCAATATACACTCTGAGAAGTGCATTGTAATGGGAGATGTCCATGGGGATGCCGCGCTCTGTGAGTACATTCCATATCTTCTGCACCAGAATGGTCCTCTGCTCTGGCAATTCTTCTGGCACTAACTCACCTAGAGTGGTACATAGTAAATTGTTTAGCATGCATGTTAAGTAGAAATTTTGAAGCATACAAAACTTTAGATAATTCAGTAATATTTATTAAGTTTAGTTACTTACCACAACATCTTATAACAAGTAAGGACTGTGAACTTGTAATGTCATTTTTGGCTTTTATTTCATCAAACACTTCATCAATATCCTTTTTTGTGATTCTTCCAAAGCGTTTCACCTCTGAATCTAGCCTTTGGAGCAGAGGTTCCAGACTCTCTGCTTTTTTTGAAGTGGCATAATCGCGTAAAAGAACACTGTAAGTAGAAAAATATTTTATTTGTTATTTAGATAAATAGAACTATGTAATATACTTCTTAAAATTAGAGTTTGATAATAAAATGGTGTATAAACAAAGTAGTTTTATTAATAAAGACAAAACATAGGTTATGTAATATTTCAATTATATGTATACTTCACGGACTACTAAAAAAAGGACTCCAAACTTTAACACTATAGTGTGAAGTCATGTTTATGCATTTGTGAGTGATACTTATGGATACCATATATTGAATATCTGTCAATTGGAGCACTTATTATGTCAATGTGTGACGTAAGTTGCGTGTCAAGTTGGAGCACCTGAGGAGCTTCAACGTTTTAGTGGCGCAGAGTCCTTCTTTTTATACTAGTCCGTGGTATACTTATAACTATGGGCGTACGCAAAGTGGGGCGGGCAAGGACTGCTGGCAGTGTTTCCAACCCCAAACCGCAGCCTACCAATAAAAAATCAGGAGAAATTAGTAGGAAAAGTGAAAAGAGGTTGATTTTGTATTTTCCTCATATAATTAAAAGAATTACCTACTTTTATTTTATTTACGTACATAGTTATATTATAATATTGATTGCAACGTAATAAAAAACAAAAATCAAAGTAAAATTATTTTCCACTTTCATCCTTGACTGGCTCGTTGGTCGAGTGGTTAGAGACCCTGGCCATGAAACCAAGGGTCGCGTGTTCAAATCTCGCTAGGGGCAAATGTTTCGTGTGATGAACATGGACATTTGTACTCGAGTCATGGATGTTTATAAACGTATTTAAGTATGTCTATCCGTTCACCTAGTATCCATAGCACAAGCATAGGCTTAGTTTGGAACTAGGGAATTGGTGTGTCAGTCTGGCGAATTTATTTATTATTTATTTATTTATCCTCTCCCTCAACCTGATTATAGTAGCATCCTACTGATCGCAGAATGATTACAACATGAAAGTTGGAAGTATATATGGGCGTACTTACTAAATATACAAGAAAAATTGTGAGAATTATAGACAGTTTAGGAACTGTCTAAGATTCCATTCGAGATCCATTGAATATTAATTTATGGTGATTTAAATAATAATATCGTTAGCATTTATATATAACTTAATGTGCTTAAAGGTAAATTATTTGGTATATATAGGTAACTTATTGTAAGTATATGAAAGAGATGTAACTTATTATTTCACAAACAAAGTATTAGTATACGTACTTGCTGGCCGGACATAAAGTTTTTGGATTAATTAATGTGGTGGCTTCTGTAGTTTTTGCAGTGTTTAATATCAGCGTCCGTGCGGCACCAGTAAAATATCTTACGAACTTCGTTGATCTGAGCAGCGAAGACATTTTGACAATATACTGGCTTAGCGCGTATCACAAAAATGGATATTTATTTATCATAAAATCCTCTGGCACAATTATTATCTTTTAACACACCATTATTTCCAGAAGACTTTTTTAGTGAAAGAGTTAGGTTAACTTATTATGTCATCTGTCAGTTTCCATCTTTTTAATAAGCAGCTTTAAACACGTGCAGAGGGATAAATAATAAACAGCAGGACATATGAGTTTTTCTTTGTTTGTATTAATTTATATTATGTTAAGATTGTGTAGCCACCTTACAAGCTAGTTACTACCTGTTTACTCCCTTGTCTGTGTCGCTACTTTCCCTTATTTTTATATTTATTCCAAAAATAGTTACTTATTATTAAATTAAAGTAATAATGGAGAATGCGGGTAGTACAGAAAATTGTATTTATTATATTGTTAATTTCTGACATTAATTTAATAACAATATGGTTTCTTAATATTTACAATATTATTGGAAGTTTTTTATTCCTTTCCTTCTCTGGCTAGCATAATTTATTATATTTGTCTCTTTCTTATAACAGTTACGGCGTGTTTATGAAGATAGTTCAATGATGTTGGAATCTTGACATCGCACACAGTTGTCATTGTCATCCATATTACATAACCTAAAAATAAATACAATCGGCAATTGGCAATCCTGTGCGGTAAACTGACTGATGAATAAATCTGTTCTGAAGTAATATAAAAGTAGTAGTTTTTGACAAAATTTTAAGCAGAGAACTTCGTCCTCAGTTTGGTCTGCCGGTCACATTGCAAAATACAAAATGGTAAGGATATTTTTGAGTTTCAATCATTGACATTGGATTGACCTTTACACTTGTTTTTGCATTAAAGGTTTATTTACTAATTACATTTTATGTATTTACGGTTACGCAACTAATTATTTGGTCAGAGGACCGAGTGTAGCTTTAAATTCTTTCTGCACCATGCTAACTTGATAAATCACTAATTGCTTAATTAGTTATTTTTTATCATACCGATAACTTATCGTTACGAGTACTTTATTGTAATTGAGATCACAACTAAAAGCAATGATCATTCGCCACATTTATAATGTCATTCCTTTGCTGTGGTACCACGGATGCCAACTTGGACGTAGCACAAACAACGACAATAGTCGTTAATAATCCCAAAATAGTAACCATGGTAAATATAGTTCACAGACCAGTATATTTTATGTATAATTTATTATGCAACTTTTTACTTTCCTTATGAGGCTAAGTGCGGCAAAACATATGCCCAACCTTTCCATATTTTAGAATTGTATATGTTTCTTATTTATAATTTCGTGTTTTAAAATGTTTCAGGCACAACCAATCAAAGTTGTAGTCACCGGGGCTGCGGGTCAAATCGCCTACTCCCTTTTGTACCAGATTGCATCAGGTGCTGTGTTTGGCCCAGAACAGCCTGTCTACTTGCATTTGCTTGATATAGCGCCCATGATGGGTGTACTCGAGGGTGTTGTCATGGAATTGGCTGACTGCGCACTGCCCCTACTTGTCGGTGTGCTACCCACTGCCAACCCAGAAGAAGCATTCAAGGATGTCGCCGCTGCTTTCCTTGTTGGCGCTATGCCCAGGAGGGAAGGTATGGAGAGAAAAGACTTACTGTCTGCCAATGTCCGCATTTTCAAAGAGCAAGGTCAAGCAATGGACAAGGTTGCCCGTAAAGATGTGAAAGTACTTGTTGTTGGTAACCCTGCTAATACAAACGCTTTCATTTGCTCCAAATATGCTCCTTCCATTCCTAAGGAGAACTTCACTGCCATGACTCGTTTGGATCAGAACCGTGCTCAGTCTCAACTGGCTGCCAAACTGGGCATCCCAGTGCGTGATGTCAAGAATGTTGTGATTTGGGGCAACCACTCCTCAACCCAGTTCCCTGATGCGTCTAACGCTGTTGCTGTAATTGGTGGAGTTGAGAAATCCGTGTCTGCTGCAATTAATGATGATGAGTTCCTGAAGAAGACCTTTGTGTCAACTGTTCAAAAGAGAGGTGCAGCTGTTATTGCGGCTAGAAAGATGTCTTCCGCCCTATCTGCTGCAAAGGCAGCTTCAGACCATATGAGAGATTGGTTCTTGGGCACAGGAGACCGCTGGGTGAGCATGGGTGTTGTCTCTGATGGATCTTATGGCACACCTAGGGATGTAGTATTTTCATTCCCTGTTACAGTAAGCAATGGCAAGTGGAGTATTGTCCAAGGCCTAACTATTTCTGATTTCGCCCGTCAAATGCTTGATGCAACTGCTAAGGAACTAGCTGAGGAGAAACAAGATGCTCTGGATGTAACTAAAGATTGACCATGTTCACTATAAGAATAAATTTAATATTAGGTAACAGTACTCATAGGCTTAAAATGGCACCTTCAGCAATAATGTTCTTACATCATTTTATTTTATAGATATGCACATGTTACAGGTCAAAGATCATGTTTATCTCATAGTAAAGAACATAATTTAATTTAAATATGTATTTAGTTTTATGGAATCGCTGGCGTTTACTAATGTAACAGATGTTATTATTTTTGTTATGTAATAAAGAAATTATTTCTGGCTTTAACCAACTTCAGTTTCTTTTATGGATCTCTAATGATAAGAATATTGCATAATAATCAAATTGTATTTCTATTCCTATAATTCAAGTATGTGATAATCAGGTTTTATCAAAAAAAAAAATTATCTGACTAATGCAGACTTTAGTCGGAAGATAAGTTCTTTATCTAATTCTTTTAGTGTTATTTCATAGTAGATTAGCTTTTTTCGCATCTTTGCTTGCGTGTTATTTTCCCGGTAGTGTAAAAGATGGCAAGAATCATCTCATTCAGAATGTTTTCATAGCTACTTATATTATCTAGCTGGAACACCAGCTATTTATTTTGTCTCCTCTCATAAGAAATAGCAATATCTATTTTTTTATTCTTATTGTTACGACTAAAGAAACAGTTCTTCGAACAGGAGATAAATTCTATCTCACACAGTACAACCTTATGGCATTGATTGTGTTAAGTAAAAACGATCTCTTCATCACAAGTATTTATCAATAAGAATGGCCTTATTTATTTATAACTACTTGTAATGAAGAACATTGTTGTAACTTTCATTGTTTTTGTCGCACAAGATAGGAAGATACTTAGGTAGGTATTTAATAGATTATTGAACTTGAGTTATTCAGCAGGGAACCGTCAGTTAAACAATACCAAAATCATAACATTCCGAGCAATTTTGCAGTTATCAATAGATAGTAGGTAATCTTCTAATAGGACTCAATAGAGATAGACGAATCGCGCCATTCGGTTAGATATACATACATAACAAACATCACGCCCGCAATCCCCGAAGGAGTAGGCAGACTCAAGCTCTCCCAACCACATACAGCCAAAAACAGAGCTGGGCTGGGTTAGATAGAAAATTGCGAAAATTATAGGTAAAAATCGGTTTAAAAAATAAATTTAGTTGAGTTATCCTGCTCGAATCTCATTATGTCGATAAGTAGTCTAGAAGATACTCCCTTTCGTCTATCTATCTATCATGGACTTACGTACACGAAATAACGTTATTTTCAGCATAGTCGGTAGTTGTAATGTATATCATTATCTACTTGATTAATAGAAATACATAAATACCTAACATCACGCCTGTAATCTCCCAAGGGGTTGGCAGAGTCCAAGGCGCAGCAGGCCCCTTCAACCACATTCAGCCAAAAATAAAACTGGGCTGTGTTAGATGGAAAATTGTGACAAAGTAGTGACAAGTGGCTAGCTCGTCGCCTACAAAATCTCATAAACCATTAGTCGCCTTTAACGACATGCTAGGCAAGGCATACAGTTGGCACATGACCAACATGGGACAAAATATAAATAATAATAGAAATATTGTAGGGAAAAAAAAAACAAGTATTTTACTTTAATTCATTTATTTACGGTTTATAGATTCCCCTAAACCTGTGTAAAAAATTTAAAATTAATACTTAGCGTATTACCCTTGTATGAACCATGAACATACTGGATTCATAACAAAATAAATAAAAAATTTCCTCTATTGAAAATTATACTTAGGCCGACTTACATTGTCATTTGATACATCAATCATTTTTTTTTTTTGTAAAACAAGATGATGTATTGTAAAAGGTGTTACATATTCCAGTTCATATTCTTATCAGTTCATACATTACCTATAAATACTTGATATAATTTCGTCATCACGAACCGCTAAGTACATTGTGTACTGTAGGATATGCATATATCTACTAAGGTTATTCATTACTATCACAGACTCGGCGGCAATTTTACAAAAAAAAACATCCATACATACTAATCATACTCAGAATTTTATTAAAGTAAGTCGTACGTACTTAAATACTGCTCCTAATGACATACGAACGTATTAAAATTACAGTGGACATGCATGAACGACTTAGGCCATCTGTGTTCCAAATATATGTATAGACCCCACTAGGACTCATCATCATCCTAGAGTTATGTCCCATGCTTAGGTGGTGCGCGCTTAGACCATGATCCAGGATTTAGCAAGTCTGGTTAATAATTACGTTCAAGCGACTGCCGATTAGACCTTCATTACCCTTAGATAGGGGAACTAGATTTTTTGGATCATGTTGACACATCCATAGCTGTTGGAATTTTCAGGTATCATCACGATGGTATACATAGATTTGTAATATCCAGTACGCGCCCTGGTTTGAACTCGCACCTCTCGATTAAGAGGCGATTGCCTCTTATAAATACATACATACTTTCATTTTACTCAAACTGTCTCGTGTAAACAAAAGGTCATTCCACTTCTTTAGCACTTACACAAAACCGTCTGCCTACTACTTCACTTTATCAATCAGAAGTAGAATCGATAAGGGGATTAACCCGCGTCATACGAGTAGGTATCAGATACCCATCTTTCACCTGATTCTTTATTTAAACTATAATTAAGTAAATGTAAGCAATAAACTAGGCAATTAAGCTAAATATCTCAAACATTATCTGTGTTTCAAAAACTTGCTTACGTAAGCCATAAATTTGTTTGAAAATTCGGCGGTTAATCGATATCTTAGCGCGAGATAGGCCAGCATTCTGTGTAAGGTCGTGAGTATTAGTAATGCGATTACTTGTATAATGTAGCTGTCGTTTGTCATACCCACATCGCGAAGGATCAGTCTGGGGTCTGCGTAAAGACAAAAATCCTCTTTACACTCCATGGGACCTCGATTTTGGTACAGGGCGAGAGAAAAACCAGAGAGTCCATATCGGAGATACGAGGCGGACATGAGAACCTTCATGCTGGTTTCTATGTAGGGACCGAAGCCCATTCCGTAGCAACACAAAGCGAGTAGTGGGGCTGCCGCTGCTGGACCAATTATGGAGCCGTTCTGTAATAAAACGTTTATAAAGTTAAATAAGTCTTGTAAAGTAAAATTAATTGACTTATAAAAATATCACATTGAAGCCAGAAATATAATACTAAAAACAAATACGGTAACAATATAACGACACAGATTAATAAAAACCCCATGTTGGGCGCTAATTTGAGTATTCCAATTGAAGGTATGTATGTACTTACTGTAACACTAAATGCTGAACCAACAGCAAGTCCCAAGCCTTCCGAACAAATAGCAGTCAGTAAGCCGGCGATACAGAACAGCAAAAACCGGTCCCATTCTAACAGCTGGCCCGACATTGTATAGCAGATGCCGAGAAACAGTATTCCTAACGACACCTGAAAACAAATTGTAGTGTACAGAGTTAGAGTGTACATATCAGGGGTTCGTGTTATTCAGGCTCGAAACATAAAGGTAGGTACATATATTATAGATGTTTATAAACATCTAAGGTGAAAGGTGTGTGCATTCACGCACGGCACAATTAATTAGATTTGAAGCCAGATAAATAATTTTATGTAATTTATTTCCAAATCCTCGAATTAATAGAGATTGGATCAAGGTTGAGGAACGGATGTATATAAGGTATAAAATTAAGATGTAGCCTTCTTACCATCACAGGCAGACTGGAGAAAGTGAGAGCAGCGTAATATGACTTGAGGCTGTACCAGCGGTTAAAGTACTCGCGTCGCAGCAATCGGACTTCTGTTGGAACTGGAATAGTAAATATTGTTTTTGCTGTCATGTCATATGGTTTTGTTGCATCCTATTGTAAGTTTATTGTTGTAATTTTTATAAGTCCTCTGGGTAGCAGACTTTTTAAAAAAAATGATAAGGGTTCAAACATAGTAAGTAATTTATCACTATTTCCTATTTTAATGGCTAGAACCCACGCTACGCCATTACTATGGTATTAATATACAATTTTTTTTTCAAATAAGCTGATGTCTAAATTTTGATACTTACATATAAGCACAGGTATCATGATGTAGGTGTACATGAAGAAGACAAGGCAGCTGAGACAGAATTTGAAGTTAACTATGGGTGCGTTGGCGTCATTACCCACTAGAAAGAAGATACTGCCCAGAAGGACAGCTGATATCACATGATGCAGTAATTGAATCCATAAAGTTATCTGCGAAGAACGAGATAGGGTCAAAGTTAAACGATTGATATTATTAATAGCAATCTCATAGCCTGGAATTATTAGCAATCTCAGTAATAAAACTTATTTCTATGAATAACTATTATTAGGAACAATGGATGGGTTGAAGTTTAAAGTGATTCATTTCGAAGTTAGGCAACTTCAATTGTGTCTGTGAAGGTAATTATTAGTATTTTGATCTTACAATTTGATGAAATGGACAAAGAGCTGTTACTTTTCAGGACTCTATATAAGGATTAGATATAATATTAACTATAAGTTAGATATAGTAGGGTTGCAGAATGTATTGACGGTTAGATTCTGTTATATTCAATTGCCCAGCGCCGCATAACTGAAAAACATTGTTATGCCAACTTAACGTAAATTTCTTCAAGAAGGAGTAAAATAAATATATTTAATAGGTAAGCATTTACCGAATTCCTCCTAGTCTGAAGAAACATTCTTTTGGTCAGGATCAGGAACTGTGTCATAAACGTGGTAGGAAACTCCATTTTCTGCATCTGCTCTTTCGCTACATGCTCAACGAATATCCGTTGAATGGACTCGTCTGAATGTAGCACAGGTTTCCTGTGGATGTAAGGATACATGTTAAGTTTCAAAAGTTCTCACAGTTTTGAAAATTATAGATACCGTTTTTTCATAAAAACGGTATCTGTAATATCATCATTACTGTAACCACGAGAGCTTTACTTTTGATTTATATTTGTTTTTAAGTAACTAATTAAAATTAAAGCACCCAATCAACATTTAAATGCTATAAAGATCAACAGGAAGAACAGTTTTAAATATAGTTTAGATTATGACTTTTTCTTCTCTTCCCGCGGAAGTAAGCATTAGGGAATTCGCTTTAAATGACGTGTCTTTTAATAGACGGGTGTGTGATATTTACCTAGATATATACCTAATCGTCAACAACTTAGCATTAACAACTAAGTAGGTAGGCAACCTTAGAGTACCTAGCTATAATACCTATAAAGTGAGAGATATACCTAAATTTGTTCGAGTAGGTAGGTACTAAGTTCCTCCCAAATACAAGGTAGGTACTTTAGTGCGGCCGAACAAAGACAAAACGCGTTTTTAAGTCGGTTCCAGTTCTACTTAATACTTACTTATCTAATTACCTAGACAACTTAGGTACTTATGAAAGGAAGAAATATAAAATTCTCCACAAAGAATAACCTCGTTAGTGCGAGAGAAGTTGTTAAATTAAAAACAACGACGGCAAAAATCTAATTAAAAATTATGTTTCTAACTATGGTATTCTTGCAAAGTTGCGCGGGACGCCGGTTAGTATTTTTATGGAGTCCATAAACAGTTTCAGTTGGTTCACTTAGTTTTGTTCTAGTTAACGTTCCAGTGTTTTTAAGCTTTTGCAGGGAAATATCCCAGTAATATCAAGTAGGTACACATTATATGATTTCGTTAAGTTTTCGATGTAAGTCGTATCAACACAGTTAAGTGACGTTCATCACATGTATCGTTGGGAGGGAGTTTAAATTAACCTTGGCCGTAATCTATGATCAATAGACGTCTTAGCTTGATAATATCCCACATTATAGATAAGGATGGTCAGGTCAGCATGTATCTCTACCTACTTTTTATGGCTTACCTAACTCGACGATAACATTTTAACCAACGAAGTATGGATACAGGGTACCATGACAGATATTTTCTATTTAATATAATATTATAATAGGTAGGTATATTTGTATTTGAATTGATTACTGCAGAACATAATGTGTCCTGTTCAGTACATTTGTTTATAGTGTATCTATGAAACTTTGCAGACAAAAAGTAGGTAAATATTTTTACGAGTCGTTAAAACTTCGAGTTACGTTGATTACAGCTAGCTAGCTCTTAGGCAAAATACTCGTAATTCTGGAGATACGGCAGAGAATTCCTCAGCTCATTCCGGCTGCAACTCATGATGAGAGCGAATTCCGGCCGTGCAACTACATAGTCATGAAATTATAAAATACCTACTTACTTAAGTTTTTCAATTTATCAGTATATGTACCTTCAGATTACTAAAATCCTAAACTGTAATGATAAAAGACACGTTTCACAGATATTTAATATTGTGGGCTTAATCTTTATAATGTAATAGTACGCTTACTATCATATTACGATTATAAGTAGGTAGGTACTTATTTTATTTTTGCCTTTTCAAATTGCAGACAAAAGAGTTGGAATCGATTGAAAGTGTTTATTTATTTATTTATTTATTTATTTATTTATTTTAATTCAAATTAAACGGCAGATGCCAATTACAATAATTGAATTACATTAATTAATTAAAATCGAATTACAAATTAATAATATTTGGGACAGCACAAACATAGACACTCTCACACGTCCCGCTCACAGAATCTCAGACATTCAGCAACTACCTTCATCCATGCGTTGTTGTGTTGCATTTCCGTAAAGAATACAAGAGGGAGAATATAGCTTTAAGGTACCTACCTATACAGAAGTAGTGTCACTACATATATACATATTTGGCAGACTTGCATACGTAATGATTGTAACGTAATATTCAGTTTATTATTAAAAAAAAACAGAGCAACGATTGGGGTCACCCGTCACTAACCTTCCGCCTCTAGCAGTGATCCGATCCAGCTTTCTGCACAGCTTCCCGTTTTGGCAGAGCTCGGACAGCTGAGCTGGTGCCTCTATTTCTCCTTGCAGAGTTTCGATGACGAAGTCCGCTGGGTTGTGAGTGGTGGGGCAGATGTGGCCGGCTTCGGCCAGATATGGAACTAGGAGTGGCGCAGCACCCTGTAAGGAAGGAAAAAAATCAGTCGAATTGAGAACCTCCTCCTTTTTTTTGAAGGCGGTTAACAAATGCCACATGTATTGTAGCGTACCATTTGGGAATTGCTTGACTAATGGGCGATCTGTATTAAGCTCCTTGGTCTTTGCCCCGCTTACCCCTTCTATAGCGGCGTTAGTTTGACGCCGCAGTAGCATAATGCTGAGGCAGGGACCCAATTGGCGCCAATCTGTTTTCTTTTTTCTTTTTTTTTTTCTACTGGTTTTCTTTTTTTGTACTATTTTGTCCTGTGTATGTATTAACAATTGTGCGTCCAATAAATGTTATTTCTTTCTTTCTATGGTTCTGTACCCAAGGGCTACCAATGGGTGTCCCATTGGTAGTCTTTCGGCATCTAAGCACTGTGTTTAACAGTGAAAATAAGCCTTTGTAGTTTATAACATCATCACTATAACAACTTTGTTTTTTTTTTAATTCATATCTTGGGGGAAATTAGGCTTCTTATGTCTTGTGTAATTCGTCGATTTTGATTAAACATGTACTCGATTGCGTGAAACGTTTTCCTCCTATAAATTTTGAAAATTAACTTAGCATTAGATTGATGTTTTGATGTAAAACGGTTGTGGTAAAATAAGTTAATATTATTTACTGGTTTACGAGTAGTATTAAAAAATTGTTGACTAGCAGACCGGATCATAGACATAAGATTTGTTGTATCGAGTAAAGAGCAAAGAAGCAAGGTCAAAATAGGAGTATTATAATGACGTCAACGAAATTAGCCAGTTAATGTGTTTATACTGGGGTTCCCAAACACCATTTTTGTTAAATAGCCTTCCAAGATAAAGTATCATGACTGAACCCATTTAAACTTTTGGGATGGAAGGGAACTTTTAATACAGTCCCTAATTGGTGCATTTAAACCTCTAGCCACAAACAATAATCCTAAGGACAGCTCTGCAAAGAAACATACTCCAATTAAGAAAGTTTCAAGCGGGCGATAGTAAGTATTTAGTTCAGTAAGCGCGAAGAATCTGTGTTGCCAACATAACGGTTTCACCGTTAAATCTAGATCACAAAAGTAATTTTTATTGCATTAAGTATCTTCAAGTTGGTGTCCCACGAGATGTGGCTTTTGTCAATATATTTAATTATCAAGTTGTGATTCTGGGATTTCGATTAGTGTAAGCTACCTATACGAGTACGTAAGGTACGGATCTACTGCATGTAGATAATGCATTTTTACAGCTGTGCTTATAAAACTTAATTTGTTGAAATTAGTCTTAGAACTTTTATATAGGACTGATTAGTTATATATGAAAGTAGGTAAGTAAAGAAAACAAAAAAATTGTTTTCAATTTAAAATTGGTGGGTAAACTTTGAGCTCTGCTGGCAATACTGCGTAGAGTGCTAGAGTTCAGACACTTTATTAAACTTCTAAGATCTTCGTGTTATTTTCTCTTTGGTGAAAGCCTCAATAAAATAAGTCACGAAGGAGAAAAAGTGTCTCCGAAGAAATATGAAAATTGCAAGAGTGTTTTGGCTGTAGAGTTTGAGAGGCGATCGCTTCCACTAAAAAGGTTGGAGTTTGAGATATTTATGCGACGCTAAGATAGTAAAAACTTTGGAAGTATCATCTTACCTACCGTGGTACACTTTTAAAGCGAATTGAGAGTCTTTGAAATTTTTCTACTTGTTTAATACCTTATTGGTAAAACAGGGTGCGGAGTATGACTAAACTTCTCTATATCTAAGTAGTTATATATTCTTCGCCTTTTTCTAAGTTATCGCTACTAGCCATTTTTGTTCTAGAACTTTAAAGTATTTTGCGATAAAAATATATTTTTCAAGAAAATAATACCAAATGGTTACATCTTTACATGAATTTTGAAATAAGTTTCCTTATAAGCCATATCTATATCTATTTCTGTCTATATCTCATTCTCAGTGCTGTTTAAATAAGTACATAAATATATGAGATAACGTCAATATTACAATCAATGGAGGAGAGAATAAATATATTAATGGTACCTATAGATTCGAAATGTTTGCTAGACAATAAGTGTTATTGAACCTGAAAACTATCCTCTAAGGCTACCCCAAAAACCCTATAAAGGACAACATAACCGTTTAACAGTAAACGTACACCAAAAAGGAGCCAAACTGGTGTCAAAAAGTATCACAATCCCGTAATTACGCAGCTTTGTTGCATATCCCGGCAAACGCCGGCCCGCATACGACGCTGTTACTAATTACTGTAGCAATTTTAAACTCGTAGGCCTCCGCATTATAACGGAGTTAGCTCTTAATGACGCGGCCTCTTAATTGTTTATCAGCCCTTATTTAAGCTGTGCTATGAACAAATTGTATGGAAATGTAATGGTGGTTGCTTTTTACGAAACTGAGATTTGGAACGAATTTACTGTTACATAAATTCATTGTTGTAAGTGCTTTTTAATCATTTTCTGTCCTGAACTTGATGTAGCTTCAAGGTAAATAAGTTTCAAGTAGTTTTTATACTCAAAGCAGATCGATTTTATTTTGAAGTGAAGAAGAAAAAAAAACAGGAAGAGGTTGAGGATCGTGGAATCTCTTCTTGTGGCGATATAAACGTGTTTTTAGTAAAAAAAAAACAATTTTTATTTTGGGTTGTTTGTGGTATGTTTGTTATTTTTGGTTTTTACGAGAGCTTACCTGCATACTATTACTAATCAGATCAATTTCTCAATTTGTGTACCTAGTTATTTTGCTTACATTCGTCAATCACGCAATTAATTTCTTCAAGCGGGCGAAGTTTGCCCACTTTAAGCAATTAATTGCCCAAAATTCCTACATTGAAGAAGTTAATAACCCGAGCGGGCTGGTCGCGTGACGTGACACACATTCTAATTTAATACGTGAAATTGCTCTCTCGCGCCAATTTCGGCGTTAAAGCATTGACTGTATAATTAATGACAGGATCAAAGCATTCTAATTTGCCCTTCTACCACTTAAAGCTTGGCAGAGGTCCGGAGTCAAAGAGCTGTGGGTAAATACAGAGTTACATTCGGCAGCTTGTCCGAGGTTGACTTTAGCTTTGCAGTAATTAGAAGCGTTTTGTTTTAACGCATGCTCTCCGCTCCTTTGTTGCAACTATTGTGCTCAGTCGCAAGTTTCTTGTTTGAGTGAGGACGTTGTGTTAGTAACAACTACTTGAATGGAACAGTAGGCGCCCAGATTATAAAACAAAACGTCATTGTTTGACATTGACAGCAGACGACGGCTTTCCCGCGCGAATTGTTTGAATCACTTCTAAACGTCAGATTATATTTTAAAGGGTTTTAGGTCTAGGACATTCCAAAGAATAGATAGTTTGAATATTAGGCGTTCAATTACTATTGAGTCGATTGTTTACTTTTCTACTTGTATTGTGAAATGTAGAAGAACAAATAAAAAAATCTCTATAAAATCTATACGTATTTAAATAGCGTGAAACATACATACATACATACATACATAACATCACGCCCACAATCTCCGGGATAGGCAGAGTCAAATGGGCAGCATGCCCCTTTAACCACATTCAGCCAAAAACAAAGCCGGACCGGGTTAGATGGAAAATTGTGAAAAAGCAGTGACAAGCGGCCAACCCGTCGTCCACACAATCACACCCGATATACTAGTCGCCTTTTACGACATGCTAGGAAAGAACCACAGTTGGCACACTCTTTTCAAGTCCCAGACCAACACGGGCAGTGGGCTAGGTTGGATGGAAAGCTGTGAAAAAGGAGTGACAAGTGGCTAGCTCGTCGCCTACTCAGACACATACCCAAAAGCCCGCAAACCATTAGTCGCCTTTTACGACATGCTAGGCAAGAACCACAGTTGGCACATTCTTTTTTTTTGTCCCAGATCAACATGGGCCAAGTCCCAGACCAACATGGGACTAATAGCGTGATAATAATGTATTAAGCATGTAAGTAACCCAAAAAACCTTTTTCTTACTTTATTTCTTTCTTTTAATTTTAGAATCAGGTATGATGGTAGTTTAGTCATACCTCAAGTCAAGTGCCTTCAAGCGTAGAGTTTTAAATGGATTAAGGTGCCCCAACTGATTTTATACTTGTTCCTCTCAGAGCAGCTTATTTGCGAGTTCCTCCGTCATCTAGTTGAGGAATTTTAAAATCATACTGAAGGAAGTAATTTAAGTAGCTTCGTCGTCTCTGCAGTGTGGAGATTGTGCTGTGTACCTAAGTATCGGACTTGGCAGCTTGAAGCGTCGTGAAATGAATACTGTATGAGGGAACTATTTAAAAGTGTCAAAGCAGATGCAACGAATATAAAATAGGATTAATTTGTAACTTCTAAATTAAAATTTGCATGGTCACCAATGTTATTGTAGTTAACAATACGTTGACTTTGAATTTGACATCTGAATGAGGAAGCTTCTTCACTTTACACAATATAAACCTCTCAGATTTTTTATCCTCTATTAATTTACAAGAGTATTCAGTGACATATTTGCGAATTTCCAATTTAACAAAGTGTTAGGTTGTTGTTTCAAATAAAAGAATGGCGCAGCTGATGACGATTAGGTCCTCATATAAGTATATGTTACGTGTGGTACTTTTTTTATTTACCTCCTTTTAATTTAAAACGAATGAATTTACTGGAGTAATCAGTCAAAGCTGTCAATATTGATCCTGGCCATTATAACAAATCGGAAACTGCATTTGCACCCAATAACTGAGGAGAACTGCAAGCCGAATGCAAGTACACTGCACAGTTCGCTTGCATTTTCCATGCAGTTATGCCTATTACACAAAAACGTAACTGTAATTTTGCATTCATGTCCAAATAGCTACCAGACTTTGTCCTAAGAGGTAAAAATAAATTCTTATACAAGTTACGACATTGAACCGATATAAATTATTCAGTTAGAAATTTTAAGGACGTTAAAGACTAGTAAAATATTTGGGGCTCGGTATCTAAAAAAATACATATTTGTCACAGTAAAAATAATAGATATAAAAATTCAAACTATTATTTGAGTGAACATTACTTTATATATACTTTCAGCGATAATTCAATTAAAAGGAAAGCATTGTATGGAAGATCATTCCACATTCAATATAATAAACCACACCAGAGCGACAGCTAATACCTATTTCAAGAAGTAATTATGCCCTTTTGTCGCGTAATACAAGAGCTCTTGCCGTGACTCGAGAAGGGAATTACTCCGTGGTTGGTGTCTTGGTCGAAGCCGAATTAATTAATTCCTGTTCTCGCCCCGTGATGATTCTCGGGTCGAAAAGTTTTGATTGACACCGATACGCCGCTGCGATTTCAGCCACGAAATTTTGTTAGTATAAGTCATTAACCTTTCTTTCCATTAAGTTTTTAAATTTAGAATCAAAACAAGTTTTTTTTATTTCACTGACACAAATGGCATTTATGAGATGCCTCATTAGGTTGTAGTTAAGGCTTCTAAGACTACTATTATAATTTTGTTTTTTAAGTAATTGTATTTGGACATTGTCCAAATATTATTACGTGTCATTGTAAAATTATTAAATCAATGGCTGAATTGTTATTTTACATTCTGAATAACTTTCACACAAACTCTGAAGACGAATACTTAATCCAATAATCACACAATCCGTTTTCGATTCGCAAACTCGCATGTAAACGATAATTAGATGGAACGGTAAAATAATTAAAATACGGACAGACATTACACTCTCATTACAGTAGTTAGTGGAATTAATTAATTCGAGCCCGGTAGCCGGCACGGGTGAATAAATGATTTGAGTTGGGTTAAAAAGTTGTGATTGATTGGCATCTTCGGGCACTTGTTAATTAGTTAGGAAGTTTGAGATCGGGTTAAGGGTTGATGTGTCGATGATTGGAACCAGGGAATGAGGGTAGGGATCCGTGTTATGTTTATCTTTGCAAATATTACGAAACTCTCCTAACTATTTGGGTGATATTGTTTTCGTTTAGATGATATTTGGTTTGATGTGATTCTGTATCGATGAGATAAGCTAAACATAAGGAGATAACTTTAGAGTTGTTTATCGGTTCTTGTCGGAGGAAATCTTTCGAATGCCGATTTTTTTATACTTAATCAACATTACATGTATACATACATACATAACATCAGGCCCATAATCCCCGAAGGGGTAGGCAGAGTGAAAGGGGCAGCACGCCCCTTTCACCAAATTCAGCTAAAAATAAAACTGGGCTGGGTTATATGGAAAATTGTGAAAAAGTAGTGACAAGTGGCTAGCTTGTCGCCTACACAATCACATACACAAAACCCGATATACCATTCGTCGTCTTTTACGACATGCTAGGCAAGAAACACAGTTGGCACATTCTTTTTAACCGACTTCAAAAAAAAGGAGGAGGTTCTCAATTCGACTGAATTTTTTTTTTTTTTTTTTTTTTTTTTTTTTTTTTTTTTTTTTTTTGTATGTATGTTACTCGATATCTCTGAGAATTGTTAACCGATTTCCAAAATTTTTTTTTTAATCGAAAGGGTTTACTCCCGAATTGGTCCCATTGCCACCAAGTCAGGATCTGATGAAGGGATCCCAGGAAAATCGAGGGCAACCCTCAAACTTTATAGGCACGTACAATGTGTTTTAGACATTTTCTAAGATTTTTCAAGTATTTACGTATGGTACTTATCAACTTATGATGGTGAGCTGATGATGGAAGGTACAAATCCTTAACGATTAGGAATTAGTTTATGATTCTTTAAATATTGATATCTTCGAGAATTGTAAGACGATTTTTAGAGTTCTTTTTTTTATTCAAAAGGGTATATCCTGGAGTTGGTCCTATTGGTACCACATCTGGATCTGATGAAGGAATCTTAGGCAAATCGAGGGAAACCCTCAAGTATTATAGGCGCGTACAATCTATTTTAGTTATTTTTTAAAACAATTCAAGTATTTACGTCTGGTATTCATAATCTCATGTTGCTGAGCTGATGATGGAAGGTGCAACTCCTTAACGATTAGGAGTTTGTGGATAATTCTTTCAATATTACAGGGCCATATTGAATGTTATACTCGAGATAGTCTCAATTTCACCAAGTCTTGGTCTAGTGATGGGGTTCCATGAAAACGAGGGCCACTCTTAAATTTTAACGACAATTTAAGTGTTTTATTTATTGTTTCTAAAACGATTCCAGTATTTGCATCTCGAACTCATCATGTTATGTTGCTTAGCTGATGATGAAAGGTATAACTCTTTGAAGATTAGTAGTTTTAAGTAATTCTTTAAATATTAAAGGCTCGTTATACCTTTTCGTCTTTAGTCTCATAAGACCGGCACTGTCTCATTAAAGCAGCTCGTTTTGATTTGGTCTACCTACCTATTAATAAATTTCACTAAAAAGTAACAAATAAGTTAAATTTTAACAAAAATAAAAACCGACTTCAAAAAACCCCGCAAAAAATGTTTATAAAAAAACACAAGTAAAAACTGCCTTAATAGTTATTTAAATGTCCAAACACTAAAAAGTATAAAATAAATTCTATCGACTGCTTTGATGAAAGTATTAATCTTTAACACGTATTTAAATATTTACAATAATCAGTTAGTTTTGGAGTCGGTGCCAGCCAAACTAAAAAAAAGTAGACACTTAATAACAAATTACCTTACTAATAACAATATGAAACAAATTAGTTAAAATATGAGTATTAACTTATTATTGATTTTGTATATTCAAAACCTATTTTACCACCCTTCACCAAGGAACCAAATAATTGCAAATTCCGAAATGATAATATAATTACGCGCGCTGGCACCGACTCCAAAACTAACTGATTATTGTAAATATTTAAATACGTGTTAAAGATTAATACTTTCATCAAAGCAGTCGATAGAATTTATTTTATACTTTTTAGTGTTTGGACATTTAAATAACTATTAAGGCAGTTTTTACTTGTGTTTTTTTATAAACATTTTTTGCGGGGTTTTTTGAAGTCGGTTTTTATTTTTGTTAAAATTTAATTAAGTGGTACATTTAACATTACCTACTTTCAAGCTTATTTAGAAAAAAGCCTCTCAAAATAGTCATCTCCTTAATATCTTTACTGAGAATAACTTATTTATATAGATTATGTGTGATTAACATCAGTTTCCAAAAATACACAGTAAAATAATTACGGTGATTACAACACTTCCATACAATTAGTGTCAGTAACGACTTAATGTTCACTGCATGAATTATCGCATAAGGGACCAATATAAACGTTGACATTTAAAAAAACTTACTTCACACTTTAATTTAAAAATACAACGATTATCCTTAAGGTGAGTATCGTTATTTATCTTTCGCATAGTCATTGCCGTTACAAGACAAAACCCGGCTAAGATCGAGTCGGATTATTACAACAAAGATTCTGTACTATAGTAAAACGAACTTAGTTGGTAATTTAGATTATTTTTCTTAAAATGTATATTAATAAATAATAATCTGATATGATTAAATTTCGTAAGGTTTTACCATTTTACTTTTTGATTGTAGGTAGGTTAATTTAAAAAAAAAGAAAGGGAAACATATTTAGATACTTTTTACCAAAAAACTATGGACTGCGTCGTTTGAATAAATAATTTTCGTCATTTAAACTTTTTGTGCACTTTATTTTAAGTTACGGTAGAAATATAAGACATACGAGAAGCGCTACTTTAGTTCACTTAGGTCCTGCCAATCTTTAGATACGTAACCCTAAAAATCTTAAAAGCATCATTACTCATTTTTCACTAGGTACTAACTATTGACATTCCAAAAATATTATTCGTCAATTAATAAGGTCTTTAAAAAGTTCATCCATGAAGATTTACTTTCGCAAACTCTTTTGACATTTTAACCTCGACATTACCCATTTTATTTTAACCTTTAATCACGGAAGAGATTAAAATAGGATGTCACCTTATTATCGTATTTTTGTAAATACTTTTGTTCATTGATGCCCAGTGCGTTTTTATAAATTTATCGTGATTTATTTCATACGGTAGGCAAACAAAAAGTTGGTTATTTATTAAAGGAATATTTACTCTTATTCCTCAAAACGTCAACAAGTGTTGGGTAAAATTTTACCACCACCAGAATACAGTGTCTTTTTATCTCTCTTTAGTGGCAATTAAGCATTGCTGATTAATTGACTTCGTAAAAGTATTTTGAACAATTGTTAGCCAATGAGGGTTTTCAAAAATACAAAAACCGCTAGATGGCACGAGGGAATCTCGTGGTCTTATCACTGTCACTATTGGCTCCTTGTTGACAGCACGTCAGTTTGGTCTGACAACTAACTAACCAATGAGGAGGGTGACAAGACCGCAAGTCACAGTTACGCCATCTTTTGGATGTTTTAATTCAAAAAACTCTCATTAATGATGAACCTGTTGATTTGAATTTTGGCATATTATTTTTTTAATGCAACTCGACGTACGTTTCGGCCAGTTTCAGTCCATATGTCACGATAACATTTTCCGAACTCCTTGCAAATATGTGGCGGTGATATTTTTTATTCTGTGCTCTAGCTTAAAATACCAGTGTCGATGCGAGGAAATAATAAAAAATGATTGCGAACTGAAATTATGGGTGAGGTATTTATTCTGGGCGGATTTGGCATGCGATCGTACGGTACCGCTATAGCGTGTAATTCATCGGTATCATAACACGCCGCTTTTAAAGCAGGCTGCATACTCTCTGTTAGAATAAATTTGATTGCTGACTAAACATATTTCTATCCCTAAATGGGATTATTATTAATTTTGCTAAGCATTTTCAAAATAATATTTACTAGCCTACAATTTTAATAAATCTGTTTAAAAATAAAAATTCACTATTTATTATCGACAAAAGGAAGTGATTAAAAGGTACTCTTGCAAAAAACTATGCTAGAGGTGCTGGTTTGTTGATAAAACTCTTTAAAACATATTCACTTAAATGCATTTAAAAAAAAAAAAAAATATCTGGTTATTTTTCCCACCCTTTTGTCTAATGGTTGGTAAAGTACAGATGCCAGTCGTTTGAGTGGACTAATTAGGCTTGCCAAGTTCAGGATTACAGTCATTAATGCTATTCGTTCTAAATTATACTTGTTGCTTAATATTGTTAATGTTTGTTTAATTTTGTTTCATTAAAATATTTTTTATTTCTTTCTTTTTTCTTACATTTGAACAATTAGCGTACTACTAAAAAGACATCACGAAGAATGCGTATGTTTAAAAAATTACAAGCGTTAATGTCCGACCAGTGTGCAGTCTCCCTACGCATTATTTCCAATCGGAATGTACCGGAACCAGCGGAACGTGCGATAAAATCCAAATATTACGGCGCGCGCGGCCGCTTTTTTCAATTAAAGTTAAACGCGATTCGACCAAATGACCCCTGTTTCGGGTGATATCCTGAGTTATGTATATAACGTAGATCGATCAAGGCTTGCTGTGTGGGGACTGTTTCAAAAGACGAATGCTCTTTCTTTTGGTAAAAGTGCTAAGAGCTTAGATAAATCAAATAGGCTAAGAGGTTTCGCTTATACTATAATTAACCTTGTTTATGCGAAGTAATGTACACTCGCGACATTCACTAAGGCGTATGTCAAAGATAAGTCTTTCGAGTTTTAAAAATAGAAACAAGAACGTCATCCACCTAGATGTATGACTGCGTTAAAATATTTCCACTTTTAAAAATAGAATAAAAAAATCTGAAACTTTGCCAATTACCTGATAACAGCACAGTCCCCTGGCTAACACGTACACCCGGTCGAAGAGCGCGAACAGCGACGCGGACGGCTGGTGTACTGTACAGATGATGGTGCGGCCTTGACGCGACAGCAGTCGCAGGAGCACTACCAGCTGCCTGATGGAAACCACGTCGAGGCCACTGTAATAGAAATAGGAAAATAAATAAACTGTACAGGCTGGCACTAATAAGAACAGTATTAACGATCTTGATTGTTTACATTGACAAAAATATTAAATAATTTTTATGTCATGTAATGTTACTGTACCTATTATAGCCTATCAAGGATAATCTACTAATTGTATGCTGATTTTGAAAAAAAAAAAAACCTACTTTTCTTCTTTTTTTGGGTTCCTAAAATTTATAATTTAATTCCGCATATTTTGCCAATTTTCGTGCATATATAAGCATTTTTCATGCATATTTGCATGCACATAACAAGCTTTTTATGTTTCATATAATCCGGTCTCTATTATGATGCAAAATAATGCAAAATGTTCTTATTATAAATATTTATTCAAATATGTTTTGTTGTATTATAAACTTTTACCTCTTAAGCCTGTTAAACCCTCTCGTCTTTTCGAATACAAAGGGCCTTCGTTTCGCAAATAAATATCAAATACAAGCACGTGCCTATGCAAACAAAGGTTTACCTGATATATTAAATACGCAAGAACTGGGAACAACACGGCCCATCGCTTCAGGTCAATGTTTTGTTATCCCATTTTAATGGGAGATCCTTTGGCAAAGTTCATATAACTTTTAGAGAGAGCCTGCCAAAATCAATGGAGATTATTTCGAGCGATTGAATCTAAAGTTGTCGTTCAGAGAATATTAGCCGAATGGCAATCTTATCTCTGGTGAAATAGGCGGGTCGGCGGGACCTTTCTCGTGCGTATTTATGCCGATAACTTGTGTTTATGGTTGAACAAGCGCAGGCTAGCGACATGTTTATGTGCGGGCTCTTTGTTTCAGTAACATGGTAAACGTTTTATTTGGTTCGCTCTGACAATAGGGATTTTGAGGACTTTGTTTTAAGTGTGTGCAGTTGGACGGAAAACTTTGCGTTCTCATTCGGCGAAGTGTTTTCTACGATTGTGATTTCGTTCGTTCAAGTAATTTAATTTGTTGAAGTGTTTTCGGAGCGGTTGCTCAGTTGAAACACTGTTTTATATTTAGGTCTAGACTCCTAAGTTTATATTTTGAAATTTGCTAGATTCATTCATTTTATGTGATCGATCGTTAAACTACAAGTTTAAATACAATACCAAATGTGCCTAAAATTTCGTTCAACCGCCCCCAAACTAATATTTTAGATCCAAGTTCCCAAACAGTCAGACATTCAAATGTGACTATTATCCAATAAGTTAAGTTATACATAGTAAACACCAGCCAAGTTCATAACTATGCTGTTATGGGGCAGTTAAGTACAATATGTCTCCAATTGTTAACTTGTACATAAACAACGCTACTAGACATAAACAATTCTCACACCTCGGCTATCGACTTTCCGTTATCCGTACACACAATAACAGAGTTCAGTCGTGTACCAAATAGAAGATCTATTGTTTTTTATTTTGGCAGAATTTTGCCGCGCGGGAGTTTCTCGCCGGTAGTCAGGCGTCAGCGCAGAGGACAATACACCGATCGCCGATTCAATGGCGGGATTGCCGGGTTTAATCGACTGTTAGCGTGCTATTGTGTTTGAACTAAAAAATAGTCATTCAACCCTAACCATTTTCTGTTACGCGTACTCCAACGGTTTAGGGCCTACAATTATTTTCGTCGTCCATGGTTCGGGGTTTCTTTTGTTCACATCGTTAGGGAATATAGTGCTAAGGTATTTTCTAGCTGGATGAATATGTAGACTTTACATACACTATAAACAACACATAACATACATAACATCACGCCCATAATCCCCGAAGGGGTAGGCAGAGTCGAAAGGGTAGCAAGCCCCTTCAACCACATTCAGCCAAAAATAAAGCCGGGCTGGGGTAGATGGAAAATTGTGAAAAAGAAGTGACAAGCGGCTAACCTATCGCCTACACAATCACACACCCAAAACCCGATACACCATTAGACGCTTTTTACGACATGCTAGGCAAGAACCACAGTTGGCACATTATTTTTAAGTCCCAGACCAACATGGGACAGTGGGCTGGGTTGGATGGAAAGCTGTGAAAAAGGAGACATACACTATACAGATGGAGTATTATGAAAAACTAGTGATAAGGGGCTAGCTCGTCGCCTTAATAATCACAAATTCAGTACTTAACCAATCGCTTTTTGTGGCATGCTAGGCAAGGCACGCAGTTAGCAGATTCCTATCGAGTATCAGACCGACATGAGATTTATCAGAATTCATAATCATCGCTTATATAGTTAGCATGTAACAACATGAACAAATGTTTATTCAGTCATCTAAATTCCCATTGTCCCACAAACAGGTAACGGCACACGCGCTTAACAAACGGCGCGCGGTTTGGTCCCGCCGAGACTGATGGCCGCGGTGGTGGCGCTCACTAGTTACTGACGTGCCTTCCCGACATGCTAATCCGTCTTCATAGGGACGTATGCACGTACTATCACTTGCGATCCCCGAAGGGGAAGGCATAGTTAAATAAATTAATTTTCCGGACAGATACACCCTAGCTGCAATCTAAGCGCATAACCTTATGCTATAAATACTAGATGAATGGATCGACATACTTTAATACGTTTATAAACATCCATGACTTGAGTACAAATGTCCATGTTCATCACACGAAACATTTTCCCCTAGCGGGATTTGAACCCGCGACCCTTGGTTTCGTGGCCAGGGTGTCTGATCATTTGACTAACTAGGTTACTAGGTTGGGCTTTCCTTTCCACTTTTAGATCAGAAATAACATACACTCTAACGCTTGCAATCCCCGAAAGAGTAGGCACCACGAGTACCACGAGTAGGTACCACCTTTAACCACGAGATGGGTTCAATGGACAGTTGTTAAAAGTTGTGGTAAGTGGCTAATTCGTCGTCTTCACAATCTTTTATGAGTACGAAGGACAAATATATTTTTATGAAATATTTCAAATTGACCTTGTTGACTTTGTGAATTTCTGATAGGTATACAATTTCAAACTTCGGTATTTAAAAATGTACTGCTGAGGGTCTTATCAAGGCACATCATTATCAGGTTTATACTACAGACATAGTATGTTCCACTTTGCATCAATTCCCGTAATTCGTATTTGGAAACGGTTCGACTGCGGCCGCGGTAATGATTTAAACAGAGATCGTTCGAAGAACAATGCGTTGTGGTCGCGGGTGACCATTTGGACGTAAAGGTCCTCATATAAAATCGGACATTTCCGAAAAAAACCAAACATTTAGGTCGCAGATTAAAATCGCGTAGCCAACAGACGCGTCGCGTACATAAAAATCTTTTTAAATCCGGAATATCAATATTTTCTTTTTAAGTCAATAACCAGACGAAATGAACATACAAACCGATATGAAATAAATAAATAAACGGTTACGGCAGTTACAGTTCAGATGGCATGATGAAACGCCTGATATGTCCGGAATGTATTGGCACCCTAATCGAGTGAAATTTATCGTGTTTGCGCGAATGCAGTTCGGTTCTCAAATTGTGGGACTGGTTCCAGACACGTTCTAAATAGGCTGTCTATTTAGAATTCCCTGCGGTGAGCTGGTTAACGCCTCTACTGACGATTTAATCTCTACTGCATTATACCTGTATTAATATTTAATTTTCTCGCGATAGTTTTTTAATTCCCCCGCAAATTACCTTCTATAGTTAATTATTCTTGAAGACCGGTGGTAGCTCAAAGGCGCCTTAGTGTGAAGGGGTTGAAGTTGAAACCCAAACACATCTCTAGGTATGAATAAAAAACAAATTAGTACGCATCTATACCTATAGCTTAGTAATGAGGGAAAACATGATTTGTAACTATGTTCCATTTTGTTATGTGACCATGTAGAAAGATAATGAAAGCAGATAGCAGTCTCGTCAATATGATAAACCAGGTTTGCTTAATCTAGGTTCGGGATGAAGCGGGATCCTTCTAGGAACGGATTATATCTTGTTCCTAAGAACATATTAAGCAAAATTTCAATAGTATGTTTTACATTGAAACGGCTAACATCGAGCTTTCGTAATTAGGACATGGAATTATGAATATACATCCATAGAGTTATATGAGCGTGTAGGTTTCATTATAATAGGCTTGATGACTAAAAAATCTAGTTAGTCCGTCAGATGGATTAATAAATAAAAAAAAATTAACACATCGTTTTTTATTTATTTGTCAAACAAAATTTGACGAAGATACAATGCATTAAAGTTGCGCGTGACGTCACACTTTCGTAATTTTCTTATAAAATAGTGTCACAAAGATACAGAGCATCAAAGTTTTGGAGTCCCCACTCTAAAAATTCGATGCTCTGTATCTTTGTGATTATTTGTTAATTTGATAAAGCGAAAAATATGTGTCTAGTATTTTTGTATAATTTAACTGACGGACTAAATAGAAATATAGTTTTAATGCCGTCATCGATTTAGGTGTATAACAAATTCGGACTTAGTTTATGGAAATCCAAGAGGTACTTGCTTGGCTCTGAACCTAAGAACCGTATTTATGGGCGTCCGCACCCACTGAGCTGACTTTTAGCTTGTATTTCAAGGAAAGTACCTAGTTATTTATAAAGTCCGTGATAATAATTATGCAACAATTGAAATATGAATGAGTGATTTTCGGCATTTTCTTTGGTTAAAAGGGCTTTGAACTGGTTATGTAAATTATATGATTGTTTTGTTGTGAAAATACTTTCAAATTTCAGGTAGGTAGGTATATCTCTATAGGCGTACAACTTAGGCTATTAAATCTACTATATAAAATAAACAAATCAAAATTAACTCACATTAAAATTGTACATACACTTTTAATGGAATTGTACTTTTTTAGGTTCTATTATATTATAAATATATTAATTTCTTGGATGCTCTGTTTAATGTAATATCTGCTATATTTAGAACTACGAAAATCAAATTACGATATAAAGTATAATTTTTAAGCAACAAAAGGTTGGTTTATGGAAACTTTATTAATAAAAACAGAATTTGATTACACATAGGAAACCAGGCATGTACTCCGGAGGCCGATAGTTCCTGATTGTTCCTCGTCATGCCTTTCCAAGGTAGATGTTTCAAAAGAATTAGATTCCTGATTCGGGCCGAAGCATGTTTCAATTTTCTAAACACGGCCCGGGTTTACGATCAATAAAGCCTTACGACCGTAGTGATTAAGCCAATTACCCTTGTACGAATGTTATTCTGTTTACCTTATTCCGATTCGGGTTCGGCTTGGAGTGATAGGCAATGACTTGAGTTGTTTTCCCTGTGTGGTACAAGAATTTAAGGTACGTTGGTCTGTTCGTTTAGTTTTAGAACCTGGAAGCTAGTTTAAAAATGGTTTTTTTAATTATTTTTAGTCGAATAAAGAAACGCGGAAGAGTTTAAATGTATAAACGCGCTGTTTTTAAAAACTGAAAGGCCTCTGCCTATTACTTCAGGGATTATGGGCGTGATGTTATGTGTGTATGTGTGTGTGAAAGGACTTGCTTATAAAATTACGATATTTGTAAGTCTTTATTGAAAGGTATTGTATTGTATTGTAAGGCTCATTTTATTAATCAATTAATAGTCTAAAAAACTTAAATTTAATCCTCTGATTGCGGGAATGGTACATTAATTAGTAGTAGATATGAAATAAATCAGTTAAGTTTTTGATTCCAATTTTCAACCTGGGAAGGGTGATAGTTGCATCCCAATTCATGGTGCTACGTTGTACCTATATTTTCAATACCGAACATATTAAATACTAGCAGCGCCCCGCAGTTTCACTCGCGTAGCTCCTGTTCCCGTAGGAATACGAGGATAAAATATAACCCATGTTACTCGCTGATAAAGTAGCTTTCTATTGGTAAAATAATTTTTCAAATCAGTCCAGTAGTTTCAGAGCCTATTCAATACAAACAAACAAACAATCAAACCTTACCTCTTTATAATATTAGTATGATCAGGCAGAAATATTTGATTAAATCTATATCCACTAGAAGGTGATATGAGAACATAATATAATCCAATTACTTACTAATGTTCGATCGTAATTAATGTTCGATCGTGGTAATTATGTGATTATCCAGACTACGCATAAGTGAGTGTAACTTAGTAACACATTAATTATTACTTGCAATTCCTTGAGACCTCCATAGGAGAGTTTGACAATGTCTAACTTTATAATAAGTTGGCAGAATTTAATTGGTTTATGTAACGCGTACGAAAATTTGTTAGGCATATAGGTATTTTACTGACAGCGGCTAACGGGAAAATTCTGTTAAATTACTTTTTTGTAATAAGTAGTAACTTAACTTCTTTGCTAAGCCATGCAACATTTAGCCATATATTGATGTGGTTTTAACAAAATAAAGCAAATAGGTAGAAAGGGTTAATTTCACTTGAAAAATGTATAATGCAACTCCCAATATTTGATAGTCCAAGAAAATGTTCTTGGACTATCAAATGTTTTAGTTAAACAATTTAAGCAAACTCGGTTTGGGATCAGTTTATAGATAAACAAATCATCTTATTGTTCTATCTACTTACAATACACATAACTTTACATACATAGGTAAGTACATAACATCACGACCATAATCCCCGAAGGGGTAGGCAAAGTCAAGGGACAGCAGGCCCATTTAACCACATTTAGCCAAAACCATTCCAAAACAATGGTAGAATCGTATCTCTTTAACTGATTTTGACGATTTATAAGTGTTTCTTTGAAACTTTTATATATAAAGAATATTTTGACTTTGACTTTCACCTGCTTACATTTTTTTTTTTGTGTTTTTTTTTTAATGTGGTCGTGTACTGCATACATGTGCGTATGGAGTCTTTAACTCCATAAAGCGTGTGTTAATTAATTGCATTTCATTGGAGCTCAGAAGCAACCGCTTTGACACTAGCAAACTTCATAATAAGTTGCCAGTATGTAAGTACACGTACGTGATTTATCGAGGGACGTGTCGGGGATTTTTAATTAAAATTAAATATCAGTACAGAAATGTTTACGTGTTAATTGATAATTATTTGTATGCACTCAAAATACTTTATTATGACGATAACATCTAAAGTTGTCGTAATTCCGGATTTTTTTTTAGAAATCTCTATAGGTATGATGGTGTGCTAAATTGCAATAATTATATTTTGTTATTCACATAACGTCAATGATTATTAGTTATTATTAGATTAATTATATTTGATGAAATAACGCTGCTCAACCCAATGCACAAAAATACAACACATTAATCATTACTTGCAATTACTACCTTTTAATACCTAATTACTACGTTTTCACAATTTTCCATCTAACCCAGCCCAGTTTTATTTTTGCCCAAATGTGGTTAAAGGTGCCTACTGTCTCTTTGACTCCGCCTACCTCTTCGGGAATTACGTGCGAGATGTTATGTACGAATATGTATGTATTTACCTAATTATATACGCGGTAAAGTTTCCTCAATAGGCTTAAGCAAATAATGTTACTTATATCGCAAACGTTGCTCGGTAGATTTTTACTATGAAATATTTATTCTCTAAATGTACTTACGTTTGTGTTTGAGAGAGGGTTTATCTAACGTAGGGTTGCTAATACTACGCATAGTTTTAATAACTGCATAGTTAGTTAGTTGGGCTTGTGTTTTCCGCACTTAGCCTCATAAGTGGGCCATTGTGCGTAAATGGTCACTGTACCACTACAGTGATCATTCAAACCACTTTAGCTCCGTCCAGAAGGTAATTAGATTTTTAGGACGTTTGAGTGCAGCCTCCATTGAAGGAGGGTTGCCTATTAGCCGTGCCCTTGTGTCACTCACGCTGCTGCAGTAGTAATAAGTGCATAATACTCGTATTTGCATTATAATTGTTATAGTGCAAAAATAACTAAACTACCTACTTATGTCGTACAACAAAACTGTTCACAAATTAGTATTTTGCCGTTTTAGAATCATATTCGTTTCATAACAATTTTAACTTGCATCGTAATGTAGAAAACATATGCATGTAGCAATACATTCTACTCAATTTCAGCAGCAAATAATAATATAGCTAGAGCTAAAATAATGCGATCGTAACGTTTTACAACATCACAAATAATGGATATGAAAGAGAAACTTTTTTTTATTAGGAGTTTGGGGTATTTTATTGATTTAATAAGCCTTAATTTTAACGCAAGAAAGTGACTGTTGAACATGTATAAGATGTGGGATACCTACATATATATATATTAATACATGAAGCAAAAACTTTGTGCCCCTTTTTATGACAATTACGTGGACGGAGGAGTATGAGATTTGGTACAGTTAAAGTTTAAATGAAGAAAAGGTGCAGAAAGCTAATAATTCAATAAATATGTAATAAAAAAAGCAACTGATAATAAGTATTTTTCCGTTAATAATTCCGTAAATAATCATCGAATTTCAACCAGTGAGCGATCACTAGTTCAAATAATTCCATAGTTATATAGACACCAGAATAAATTTATAAACGAATTTGGGTAATCTAGGGTCGTAGTCAAAGCACTAGAAACGAGGCATAGTGCAAGAAAGATGATATTAATAGATATGTGCTACTAATAGCATAATGTAAATTCAAAAAGGGATACAGTAAATGTTTATATTTATAATTCATTTCGTAGCCAGCCCTGCTAGGATTAACTGTTAGTAAAGGACGTACGGAAGGTACGTCTACGCGGGCTTATTTCAATATTTATTCAACGTTACCCTCTACCACCACAATGGAATAAGCAACAGTGTGAAACCTTACAATATATTCTTTTGTGTGGAAGCGACTTTATGTGGGCTGCAGGCTAAGTGCTCCAACGAGGTTATAACTGCCTTTGCTTTTAGTTGTTTACGTTGCTTTGGAATACGAATGGAAGGAGTGAAACAGAAATAGGGATTGCAATGCTGGATCCAGCATTGAAATGTTGCTGAATGCATTCAGCGATATTTCCCTAAACAGAAACATGCAAATAACTTTAAATGGTTGCAATCAGAATTCTATTTCTCTAGTTTTTTATATAAGGATTAATCTGAAGTTCGGCAGTCGCTTCTATATAAAAATAACAAACCTATAGGGTGATGGTCCAAGAGAAAAGATTCCATTTGGAAATGAGGCTCACTAGAAAAACTTTAAGAATCAATTTCAGTTTGTACTATTGAATATTAGGACGATAATTGTAAGCTTCCAATCTTTTATACATCATGGGTTTGCAGTTAGTTTACTGTATCACATTTACACTGTACTGTGCCGCTCTAGGACACATTGTGAACTTTGTCTAATATCATTATTCCAAGGCCCTAAGGAATCCTCACAATTATATCAACGCGAACTCTGAAGGGACAAAATTAATTGCCGCAATTACTCTTGTTAAGACCAGAATTATTTTCTTTCTATAGCTATGACCGGGATTATGGCGGGTTTGCGGTGTCTTCTAATTGTTTTTTTGCTAGTTCTGCCGGGAAAACTTATTACGATAGTTGTAGAAATATTTCTTGTGGCATACGTGTGGATGTGATGGAGCTGGTGTGCTACAGTCTGAATAACTGTTTTTTGAATGCCGTTATTCATATTTTATGCTGATAATATCTGTAATGTAAGCTATTAAAGGTGTTTTTGAGTTTAATATACCAATTTGTTCTTGGAAACTTCTCTTTTGGCTAGATTCATTTGAATACCGGCTGGGTTCTATTGGAACAGATTGTTGGATTTAGTTTTGTCTGTATGACAGATAGATTACACTTAATCAAACTCAGTCGTGGAACCTCCATAAGGATAAAAATTACTTATGACCCCATTTTTGTAGTTTTCATGTATGAAAAAACTTGCACTTAAATAACTAGATGTTAAACCGTGATTTTATTAACCTGCTTACCTATCTAAGGGTTACGAGGCCTGATGACGTTTCAATGTAAAAACTAGAGAATTGGTCCAACCAAATCTAGGATCATGGTCCAAGCGAACCTTGACTGCTAATGAGACTCGACACTGGATGATGATGACTTACGTGGTAGGTTCGTCCAGGAATATGATGGGAGGATTGTTGACCAACTCCAGCGCGACTGAGAGCCGCTTCGACTGGCCCCCGGACAAGCACTCCGACCTGGTGTCCCGGTGATTCCAGAGCCCTATCGTCTGGAGTATCTCTTCCACCTGGCGAAGGAGACATTAGTTAGACATATAAAGATATTTCATGAAAAATTTAACAAGCAGAAACATTATCCAAACTTCTCCATTACAAAACCGTTATGGCGTCGTATCTAACGCCTGTGTAAGACCTTATTTGGGATATGACGAACTATAAAGCGAATGATAACGATATCAATATGAAATATTTATTTCTTTCATATCTTTAATATTTTGCACACAAATGTATTTTCAGAATGACAAGTTTGCCTAATATTCTTAGAACTTAGCCGGGCAATAATTGCGAAACGCGAGAAACACTTCAACCAAATTATAAAAAAAATATGCAAATCAAAATCATATCAATAAAACATTATACTACAAATAGTACCTACAATTCTAGCTTATACTCGTATTATATGATGACGGTATTTTTATTATCCAAAATAGTTAATAGTCTGAACCAATGCCGAGAAAATACAAAAATGACAATCGTAGCAGTGGCATTTTGTTCCTCAGATAAGTCGGACTCCTGTGAACCTCTGTAAGGATTAAGTCTCAAATGTTGAAGTACTCTCCCGTATTGTACTGATATAGAGATAAGATAATATTCCTTGCGATCGCCTGTTACCAACACACGGCGTCACAGCAACACAATCAAGTGAGTAATTGATTACAGCCACGTAATTGAGGCAATTAATATAATGTCTCGTGTCAATACCGCATATTGCACTTAGGTGCCAACCCCTGGCTCTTGACCGTTCGACTTCTTTAATGAGCTGGCGTATTTTTGTATTTTAAACGACTATTATATCTAATCTTATTTGGTAATTACTTTAGTATTGACAATGTTGATGTAAATGAAAACAGTTTTAGGAGTCTTTACTTGACAAAAATGTAATGACACTTTTATGACAGCTACGGAAATATGACATATTTGGAAAAAGAATGATATATATACCTACAGCTTTAATATTAACACTGTCTTTTGTCCATGACCATGAAAATATGTTTGAACAATTTTTCGATACTTGTACGTAGTATGTTATTACTAATACCATAGCAACATGCCTGCCACTCCATTTAATTAACGTAGTAAAATTTTGAATATTTTTCTGTTGCTTGTGCATATTTATGCAAAAAAGGGAGCGTTTTTCGGAAAAAAAAATTATAAAAAAAACTAACAATGTTGCAATTCAATTTCTCCGCTTTCCATAGCGTTGAAAAATGACCCGTATTATGGCACATTCAGTGTTTACTTCAGCGTAAACTTGTTAACCGTTTATTAAACGTTGTAAGTAAGCTATATGACTGTTGAAGTTTTTATGGAACTGCTTATTACATTGACTTAATAAGTACTTGGGTTACTTATGTTGCAAAATTACAAATTATTTTAGTTGTTAAATCCTTATTGCCAATTTTAAGTGGCGGAAAATGGAAAATAAATACGTAAGAACTGCATTTATCAACAATTATATTGTTATGATACTTGAAAAAACAATTCTCATTGTTTCTTAAAGTATTATATGCATCTATGTTTTATATTTATATATATAATATAATATCGACTATCGCATAGCATAGAACAAGTTTAGTGAGACTGTAGGTACGTAGTATATTATTACTCTGTGGAGAAACTAAATCTCCTACGACTCTATTAAGTTAGAAGTCCAATATATACGTAGGACAAATGCAATATTAATTTGAAATGTGTGTAAACGAAAAGTGTTTCATTATGTCTCGCTAATAAGAATTTAAAATAGCTTTAGGAGGTATTAACCATTTTCTAGATTAAGGGCATAAGTGGCACAAACCTTAATATTAAATATTTAAAACTAGCATCTGCCCGCGGCTTTGCTCGCGTGGTACATCGATGAAACATAAATTATGTGTTATTCGAACGTATAAGCTGTACTTTTGTAAAGTTTCATTAAATTCCATGCAGTACTTTTTGCGTGAAAGAGTAACAAACATCCACACAAACTTTCGCGTTTATAATATTTATTTAAAATTTGCATCTTGGTCTCGCTTTACTGAAGCTTACCTACTTGTAAAATGGCAAAATAAATATATTCTCAACAACGTGATTGATCGTTTTATGCATACCTACATACTTTCAGAATATTATGTATTCAAAAATCTTTATTGTAATTAGGTCCCTACGTTGAATCTAGCTAAGTCCTAAATTAAAATATATTCACTTAATAAGAGTGTGCTGACACATTTCTTCCTAGGTTTACTTCTCTAATTTTCCGAGTTACAGACACTTATTCTTCTACGTTTTTAATTTTGTTGGTGGCCAACAGATGCACAGACTCAATTATTCTTGGTATATAGAAAAAGTTTCGTTATTCTAATTAGAAGATCACAACTACTTATTAGAATAACGAAAAAGATCTAGAGAATTTCCATACAAGTTTCTTATCTTCTCTTGTAGGTTACGAACTTTCACCCACGATGCATATGGGTCATTCAGGTCTTTTGTGTCACCCCTTCCCCGATGCCCTTCATTGTCCCCTAAACATCTCATTTATGAACCCTAGAAAGTCTTCGTACACGTAGTTTTGACGGAGGTGAAGTCCTTTTTACGTGTAAGTAAAAGGTTGTTTAAAAAGGGATTCTTTTGACTTTATAAACAGTGCCTAAGGAGGAGGAGAAATTGAGTTACGTTGGATGGAAAATGCGAAAAAGTAGTGTCAGTGGCAATCTCGTTGCGTACATAATGACAAAACACAACACAATTAGTGGCCCGTCACGACAATCTAGACAAGGAACGCAGTTGGAATGGACATTTAATGGGTTACGATTTCAGTAGTTTCTGTATCTACATCGATTGACTGCCTCGTTGGTCTAGTGGTAGCATGCGCAGCCTAAGAACCAAGAGTGTGGTTGGGTATTTCGATATTGAAATTACTCAGTAACAGCCCGGAGTCAGGAAGTTGGCTTAAACCGCCAACTTCCTGACCGCGTTAAGCCGTTCGTCCTGCGTCTGACCTCTCACCGGTCATGTCGAATTGCCGTGTCACCGGACTATGAGAGTGAGGGAAAGCCTACACTATTACAGTGCACCTATGTTTGCGCACACACTTGTGCACTATAATGTCTCCTGCGCAGATGGCTAATACTCGTTAAGGATTGAGGACATTATTATTATTATTATTTTTGCATAAAAGGGGCCTCTACCGCCGGTATCCATTAAATAACGAATGACAAACAAAATTAGTCTTTTAAGAGATAAGTCGCACGAAACCAAATTTCCATACTCTCCCCTTCTCAAGGGCCCGTCTTGAATGAAATTAACGTCGATATGTTACGTAAAGGGTTTCCTAAGCCTAAAAATCCGCTGTAGAATCTGATGATTCAGTACGTAGACCTTTTTACGAATTTTCTGGGTGAATGGATTACTTATGTTTTGCTGATATAATTTTGTGCCTGCAGTTATTTTTTTTTTTCGTTTGGTTCATCGTTAGGATAACCTGGCTTCACAATTGAAGTGTTGGTATTGAAGGTCTAATGTGGCTTGTTTAAAAGATATCAAACATTTGATACCAGTAGTAAGGTTTCCACTTTCTAGCATATCAGAACAGTGATTTTGTTCACTGATTTATTCAGAATAAATGATTGAATTTTCAGTTCAGAATTTTCAAAGAAGATATATTTATATATATTCAAAGAAGATAATATATAGTTAATACATACATACATAACATCACGCCCATAATCCCCGAAGGGGTAGGCAGAGTCAAGCTTATTACAAAACACACTTTTTCGATCTTGTATCCTAAGTTTACAAGGACTCGTAAATGTCGCACTAGGTATTATGACATTTATGCCACATAGACCTTCGTAATACATTAATGGATAGGCGAATTATTATTTCAATTTGTCTAAATTTGTGCTTTCTATTACGATAATAACTTTGTCAGAGAACAAGATTCGCTAACTTACCTGCCAAACTTCAAAAAACAATTTTCTTCAACAAACATTTTACTCGCGAACGAAAGTTTCTCTTCGTACTTCGAACTATTAATGTATTTTTTGTATCTTTGATTAACTTTAGTAAAGTCTAGACAAGCCTAGCTCATCTTCAACTAGTTGCGCTTATTGAAATATCAATGCAGGTGATTTCTTTATCGAGCGTGGGTACCATTTATTGAGAAACGGTTTATGAGTGAACAAGATCACTTTTTATACAAGTTGTGAAAAATAGAGAAGAACACAAACAATGATAAAGGAAAAAATTGCACCTCATTATTGTTGATTCAAGAAATACAGAGGACATGCGACCAATTAAAAATAATGTCTCTAGGTTTTATTTAATAGAGTTATTAACTGGTTATTTATTTTATGTGATTCTTGCCTAGCATGTCGTAAAAGGCGACTAATGGTTTACGGGCTTTTGGGTATGTGTCTGAGTAGGCGACGAGCTATCCACTTGTCACTCCTTTTTCACAGCTGCAGCAACCCACTGTCCCGTGTTGGTCTGGGACTTAAAAAGAATATGCCAACTGATGTTCTTGCCTAGCATGTCGTAAAAGGCGACTAATGGTATATCGGGTTTTGGGTGTGTGATTGTGTAGGCGACAGGTTAGCCGCTTGTCACTGCTTTTTCACAATTTTCCATCTAACCTAGCCTGGTTTTATTTTTGGCTGAATGTGGTTGAAGGGGCATGCTGCCTCTTTGACTCTGCTTACCCCTTCGGGGATTATGGGCGTGATGTTATGTATGTATGTATTTATTATAAGAAAGAGAGTTTTAACTTTAAGTTTTTACGTTACAAATATATATATTTTTTAGTGATAGTAAAAATCACGTTAAATTCATTTGATGATACTATACAAATTCTTTGTTAGCAATTATTTCTTGGTAGGTAAAAACACGCTAAGTTCTTTCAGTGATACGTACTTAACATAGCTGTCCTCTGAAAGTGAGCGTCAGAATGGCGGGTGTACTTCTCAGATTAGCCTAAACATATTGCCGATATTTGGTACCTTCTGTGTACTTTTACGTACCTCCTCTGAAAATCTGTGTACCTACGTCCATACAGTGATATTTTGAATATTAGGTACACCCGCCACATCTACAACATTTATCACACGGAGAAACTAAAGTCCGAAAAGTGCAATATATATGACAGACCTGTTAGTTAAGTGGTCAGAGACCTTGGCCACGAAACTAAGGGTCGCGAGTTCGATTCCCGCTAGGGGCAAATGTCTCGTGTGATGAACATGGACATTTATAATCGAGTCATGGATGTTTATAAAACGTATTTAAGTATGTATATCTGTTCACCTAGTATCCATAGCACAAGCTTATAAGCTTAGTTTAGAACTAGGGAATTGGTGTGTCAGTCTGGAGAATTTGTTATTATTTATTATTATTAATGTTATATTTCATCAAACTCTAAATACTTAAGTGTCAAAGTAAGGACACTTTAAAAGGCAAAATGAAAAGAATTGTACTTCATTAAGTTCTGCAAAAACACTCCAGCATTTGAAAGTCTACCGAAAACAAACTGGATCTTATCTTACAAAGCATAGTGTTGTGTATTCGGGAATGGTGTCACTCCGTCGCTGACATATCCCGGAGTCCCGCTAATCAAGGACTTTACGGGCCGATGTCCGGGACGCAGTAAACGCCTCCACGAGCTGATAAGACGCAATAAAATTAGCTCCCGGAATGAGCCGATGTCCCTTTGTCACCGTTTAAGTGTCACTCTGACAGATGGTTACAGTAGGCGCTGAAATGGACCGGCGCCTTTATAGTATCCTCTATTAGCTGTGGGAGCTTTTTAATTTATTTAGTTAAAACAGTTTATTGTTTTGACCTTTTACTGTATCTTCTTCTTTTTAGGATTGTGTCCGGTACTTAGCCGAGGCAGTTCTCATTTCCTTTTTTCTTAGCTATATGTATTGAAGGCTCGATGTTCGAGAATGCGTAATAATGTTAGTCACTGTAGCTTCCTTTTGTCATATCTTTATTACCTTTTAAGTATCTAAATTAGTTTAATTAGATTAGTCATATTTAGTGAAATATGACTGACTAGTTTAGATTGTAAATTGTATTAGTTCTGTAATAATTAATATTCTCATGTAAGTGACGTATGTCTTAATCTATAATATAAAAAAAAATATCGCTGAATGTGTTGCGCAAATCTCGAGAACAGCTGATCCGATTTCGCTGATTCTTTTTTAGTTGTGGTTGTTATTATTAGGTGGCGGTTCTTATGAAAGAAAAAAAAAGTTGCACGGAAAAAAAAGTATTGAAAATCTGAGAACGGGGCGTTAGAACTGCGCCGGGTCAGATAGTAAGAAATAAAGTTCTTTAAACTGATATTGTTTTCAGTAGGTAAAATACTTTAAATAGGTTCCTTAGAATAATTAGTGAAATATGTAGGTAAGAGGTTTCACATACACTAAAAATAACCTTGTATATTTGGCAATATGTTAAAAGCCTAGTGTGCTTCGCATCATGTTATAACATAATGATAAATAACGTGTTAAATATAATTACTTCTGTTGTATATTTCAGTAATAGTCATGGCTGTATTGCTCATTAAAACCACGAGTTAATGAGTCGCTTTCAGAGATCGTTACCGCGTGCAAGTATTAATTAAATTATAGGTACTTTCACGTAATTTCTCTTTTATCATTCGTTTTACGAGAATTGTTTGAATCACAGTAACATTTTACGCAGCAAGGGCTAGTATTTGTATTCAGCCCCGGGTCGCATCGTCGTCAATTTTGTATTTAATGTCCTTACCGGGGTAGTACCTTGAGAGATATTTGATTGCCTAATATTATGCTAAATTAATTTTGAGAAAGCAGCTTAAGGTGACTTGCTAATAGCGTTATTGTATATTTATTTTATGTGATAACTAGCTGTGCCCGCGGTTTTACACACGTTTATCGTTGATGTTATATAGCATATAACCTTCCTCGATAAATGGGCTATGTAAAACTGGAACAATTTTTAAATCGTAGCAGTAGTTCCTAAGATTAGCGTGTTCAAGCAAACAAATATATAATATAATATCAGACTACATCACATACATTGATCCGACTCCGAGGTAAGTTAAGCACTTGTGTAACGGATATCAGAAACAACAGTGGTATTACAAATATATACTTAAATATAAAGACTCAGAACAAATACAAGTATTCATCATACGAATATTTGTCCTGGGTGGGGATCGAACCCACAACTCTTGGCGCATGGGGCAGGCTCACTACCGAATGCGCCATCGAGCTTGTCAAACAACTAATACTCGTACGTAATACGTAGTACGTAATAACGTGACTAATATGATTTATCTCATTTGTTATCTGTTATGAATTCGATTTCTTATCACACAACTAGTTATATTGTTAAAACATTTTATCATGTGTAGGTACCTAAAGACGCTTCGAGAAATCGGCTATAGAACTAGATAAAAAAATATTAAAAGCAGTGGATTAGAGTATGATTGTAAGTAGGTATGTCGTATTGTGACGCGCTTACTACGCTGGCCAATTAGTACTTGTAGGTAATTCAAATTCAAATTCAAATTCTTTATTGCAAGTCACACGATAAAAAATAGATGACAGTCTTTAAAGGGCAAGTACATGTGACGCCCTGTAGTAAGGGCATTGCAAAAATTCTTAAAAACTATAAAACTAACATATAATTTTCCATAATAATGTGCAAATTAATTAACACAGCTTACAATATATTTCTTTTACATACACACATAACATTAGCATCAACTTTATATTTCTTTTATTATAATTTTTACGCATCGTATATTTACTATTTCTATGATAATAGTGTTTTATATTATTTAGGTAATATAAGCAGCTCAAATATTGTAAATATTATATTAAAGTAT
Source organism: Glyphodes perspectalis (assembly GCA_951394215.1). NCBI lineage: Eukaryota > Metazoa > Arthropoda > Insecta > Lepidoptera > Crambidae > Glyphodes > Glyphodes perspectalis. The sequence continues at coordinate 4,908,861 of OX596208.1, read as the reverse complement.
TATATCATACAAGGGTGAAGCAAAATATCTTAAAACTAACATTAACAATTTCATCTCGCGTAGAGAAACATTATTGAAAAGTAGTAGAGTTTATTAGCATAAGCATCCTACTTTTACTCCAAATGCTTACCGTCAAACGATCAAGTTTCTTGCCTTGCCTTTGTTATCTTCTACATCATCTTCCTAGCGTTATGTCCCGTGTTTAGACGGGGTCCGCTTAGACCAAGATCCAGGATTAAGCCAGTCTGGTAATTACATTGAAGCGAGTACCGATCTGAACTTCGTAACCCTAGGATAGGGGAACCAGACAATTTTTGGATCATGGTTACAAATCCAAAGTTGTATGAATTTGCAGGTTTCATCACGATGTTTTCCTTCACCGTCGAGCTAGTGGTATAAATACGTACATAGAATTGAAAAATCCAGAGGTACGTGCCTGAGTTTGAACCCACACTTCTCGGTTAAGAGGGGCGTGTTCTTACCATTGAGCTACCACCGTTCTTTTTCTTCTGTTATCTTCTACAAAGAATCAAAATTCCGGACCGGAATAGGTTCAAATTGTTTATTTAAAGATTAACTTGACGAAGTTTAAAGAAATCATTACAGAAATCGTCATTTACAATATAACTAGTTTTTTGAGACTAACATTAATAACTTACGATGAGCTCTTTCTCCGCTTTCCCCAGCTCTTGGCCCAGCTTGAGGCTGGCAGCGATCCTCATGAGCTCCAAAACAGTGAGTCTGGGCTGCAGCATGTCGTCTTGCATGATGTAGCTGCTCAGCTTCTTGAAGACACGCATGTCTCGCGCGTGGCCGTTCACCGTGATCCTGCCGCTTACGCCGTTAGACCTGGGATTAACGAGGATTATATAATAAATAATAATAATAATAAATTCTCCTGTCTGGCACACCAATTCCCCAGTTCCAAACTAAGCTTATGCTTGTGCTATTGATACTAGGTGAACGGACAGACATACTTAAATGTGTTTATAAACATCCATGACTCAAGTACAAATGTTCACGTTCATTACACGAAACATTTGCCCCTAGCGGGATTCGAACCCGCGACCCCCGGTTTCGTGGCCAGGATCTCTGACCACTCGACCAATGGGCCTGTCAAAATTTTAATAGATGCATATAATTCATACCTACATAATATTATAGATAAAATCTGTACAATTCACTGATTTTTGGTTAAAAGCCATCTCTTCCAGAGAACCTTGAGGTAGAGACTTTAATCCACTTGGATAAGTTTTTGATGCTGATTGGCAAACGAAATATAACCAGTGGGGTAGCCTGTTTGTGCGAGAATTCCTTACGGATTTAACGTAAATGATAACCATGAAATCATTATTCGAAGTCTGATTAGGCCAAATTCGTATTTTTAGGGGGTCAAATAGGCTGTGAGATTTGAAAAGATGTTGGTGTTGAAAAAATGTCGCTTGTTATATGATTGAATTATTCGGCAATTGCAGGCACAATGTTTTTTTCTTACGTATACATCACATATATTGATCTGACTCCGAGGTAAGTAGCTTAAGCACTTGTGTTACGGATATCAGAAACAATACTGGTATTACAAATATATACTTAAACATTGGATATTATCACCCAGACACAGAACAAACACAAGTATTCATCATACGAATATTTGTCCTGGGTGGGGATCGACCCCCAACTCTTGGCACATGGGGCAGGGTCACTACCGAATGCGCTATCGAGCTTGTCACGATGTGGTATTATGAATGGTTCAAGAGCAGCAAATAACATACTTGTTACAGTGCGCCCTTCGTTTTTAAGGGTGAGAGCTTCCTGCTCCCCCGCCAGTCCGGTAGGTAGTAAAGGCTGTCTTCGGCCAACTACCGATAGTCCTCTCGTAAACAATTAAAAAAAAAGCGCCCTTCGTTCTGAGTCAGTCTGATATTTATAATCGGAAACTCCTTTTTTTTGTGCATACATATCATTCTATGTTGAAAGATACATGTTGAAAAAGTCGTTCGACTATGTAACAATAATTAACTTAGGGTCAAGATGTTCTATGCTAATATAAACCAATGTGAGTAGCTACAATATAGGAATGCCAGTTACGATTACATATTATGATTTTCAATTAGATGCTAAATGAATTGTAAATAGGTTTGATGAGAAAAACAAAGCTGTACCATAGTAACATAAATTTCCTGTATTTAATGTTTTAATGATATTTTAAATTATGGTACATCATATAGGAGTAAATAACATTCCCCATTATTTATAGTATTGATTAACACTGACAGCATACTTTATTGTATACCTTATATTTACGAGTTTTACTACAATAATAATGGGTTTATTAGAATCAGAAGGATAATCTAATAAATATATAGAGATTTATTGCAACTTCGTGTAGTATTTATCTTACAAGGATATTCGTTGTAATTCCAGAACAATTATACGATTTAGAACTATATAATTGATTGATCGAATTTAATATCTGTGTTTTTGCAGTACAAAGGTATAATAAATAATAAAAAAAAACTTTATTCGCTGACCATAATTACACTTAAACTAAAAATAGTAGATAACTAATACGATAAAACATGTTTTTTTTTTTACTTAATTGTGACATTTATGTTGTTCTTTAACTACCAGTTTACTGATCAGGTTGTCCTTTGACATAGTCCTCCCCTATTTTTTTCCATTCGTCTCTGTTCCTAGTTAACCTTCTCCATCCTTTGGGTAAATCGTCCTCCCATCTTTAGATTTGTCGACCTCTTTTCCTTGTCCCATTTCTGGGATACCATTCCATTACGCCTTTGTCCATTTTTCTCTGTTCGTTCTCAGGATGTGACCGGTCCAGTTCCATTTGAGTTTTCTGATTTTTTTGCAGTACATCGCTGACATTCGTTAATTTTCAATTTTTTTGAGTTTGTCCACCTGTCCTTTAGACTAATGTTTAGCATACTTCTCTCCATATTCCGTTGGCAAACTTTAAGTTTCTGGATATTTTTACTTGTAGCAGGCCAAGTTTGACACCCATAAGTAAGACATGGGAGAATACGTGTGTTGAATAGTATTCTTTTAACTGTCATTGGTATTGATTCGTTTTTAAGTACAAAGGTAACTTAGTACAAATGTATATTAGTACCTTTTTATTTCTAGTATGGTATATTTGTACGGCTTTGAAGGACGTGGCTAAGGGAATTGGTGTTGGGGTTTTAAGAAGAAAAAGATTTGTAGGTATATATAGTGGTGCAAGGTGTAATTGAAATATTACGAGTATGTAGGTAGCATAATGATTTATACATGAGTTATGTGTTAACTGGAGGTGATGTGAGATACCATAATAATCGTAAAAAATATATAAAATCTGTTATTAATGTCAAAAAAAGTGGGCAAGGAGCGTGTCATAAAACTCTCTGTTGTCTCTGCCTACACTTTCAGGAAAATGGCGTGAAGTTAATTAAGGTAAGTAAAAAGTTACCATTTATACAACAGGCCCATTGGTCTAATGGTCAGAGGCTCTCGCCACGAAACCAAGGGTCGCTGGTTCGAATCCCGCCAGGGGAAAATATTTCGTGCGGTAAACATGGACATTTATTCTCTGGATGGATGTTTACAAATGTATTTATGTATATCTATCCGGTCACCTAGTATCCATAACACAAGCTTATAAGCTTAGTTTTGAACTAGAGAGTTGGTGTCAGTCTGGAGAATGTATTTTTTTTTTATTTGATGCAATACTCACATGTAACCGGCCAGTATGTTGAGGAGAGTAGACTTTCCGGCGCCGGAAGGGCCGAGGATGCAGGTCAGCTCGCCCGAGCGGAACTCGCCCGACACGTTGTGTAGGATCCGACGGTCGCCTGGACAATGCACGGGAAATGTTTACCAACATGTTTCTGCGTGTGTTTGTGGTGTTTGTGAGTGTGTGTGTGTGTTGTCTTAAGGGACCGAGGTGGGAAATGTTTATAGACATGTTTCTGTGCTGTCTTACGGAAGTGAGATAGCGAAACGAAATTGCTACCAGCACAGAGCTACGGACAACCTTCAGGAATAAGACACATTTTGGAGCTCCGTCGAGTAATTATTTTTGTGCTAGAATAGGTTAGTAGTTCGTTATGTAGGTTGTATTTTTACTTTTGACTAGCAGCCAAAACAAAACAAAATACGAAGATAAAGTACATTAAAATTTTTGCTTGAGAGTTCAGTGACAACCCTACAAATTATCGAATTTAAGAAAAATCGTAGAGCAAATGTTTTTGTTTATAATGTCAGTAATCTACTCCTGCGAGGTTGTTGATTTTTTATTAATGACCCTGTATAATATATCTATAATTACTTTTGGAGGGGTTTAGCAAAATACGTGTATAATTCCTATTTATAAATCAATGCCATAGGAAATTCTACCATTCCTTGTTTCATTTTAGTGCATAAAACACTGTGTCTAAATATTTAAAACACAAAACAATGCATTATTGTTTTCAAATAAACGCAACCGTCAAAACACTGAAGACTAAACAAAGATTTATCGTTGTATTTTTTAAGGCGGACCAAAAGAGCTGAGCAAAAACTTTCAAACTCCGCTGAATGGAGACCGTTTTCTTAGCGATGTAGGTAGTTAAGCTATAAACTTGTCTTGTATGGCGTGCTCTTTACCACAGTAAGATAGAAAAGCAGTGAGGTTACTGCATATGTATGTATACTTATAAGAATTCCCGACCATGACTTCAAATACTAAGATTTCCGTTTTGAAATGTGAAGACGATGCGTTTTAAAAACAGGATGCAGTAATAGAGTGGCAATATTTTAATCAATATGTACCCCGATAGATTGAAAAGATATGTACTCTTTTGTATTAGGTGAAGCAAATAACTGCGGAAAAATTGTAGAAAGAGATAATACAAAGTACCATGTTGACGTAACAATATGGTACTTATACAATTATTTACGTTAAAAAGCGCAAATTTTATAATTTATGGTCATTATCAGGGCTGCTTAAAAGATGTGTACTTAAAAGATGACGGAGTTTCTTGCCGGTTTCTTCTCGGTAGATGCGACATTCCGAACCGGTGGTAGATTCAAATTGTTATAATTTGTATCTATTATTTAACGATTTACAAGTGCTATTTCGAGTTTGAGTTTGAGTTTGATGCTGACCAAGATGTTACTTCACTGTTACTGATTGTACTGTGTCCAGCCAACTTTTAGTGCCACTCTATAAACAGACACTCTCCCGTTGTGCACTAAACTTTCTTTACTTTGAATTTCTGCGCTTTTGGTAGTTTAAATTGCTTTTAAAAGTAGTTTCATCTCATCTCATTGACAGTAAATTATGCGATGAGTACAATATAATTCTAATGATGTCGTGCAATTTTATCTAATATTCTTTCTAGCTGTATTTTTATTCTTACTTTCTTATTATTAGCTCTCTTAATATAATAAAATAAAATATATTACCCACATATTAAATGTGCACGTAATTCTCAGCTGAAACAATATATTAAAACTTGCAATAAGAAAATATTGAGACAAATGAATCGTCGTGTGATGGAACCGCAATGGGTAACAGTGGCTCATACATTAATTCAAGCACGTTACACTACAAATTTAACAATCCTAGAACGGATTTTTAACGCTAATAAGAACCTGCATATTTGGTTAACTGGAGATGCGTCACCATCCATTTGTCTGGTTTTGCTGTCAAAGTATTACAAAGAACAAAACCAATAGTGCCAACGTAATAACCAGACCCGCTGAAATCCTTTTAACTAAAGGCAGAACCGACTAGGGACGGGAAATAACGCTCAAAAGAACAGGGAAATTGAATTCTGTGCGGACGAAGCCGCGGTTGGAAGCTAGCCACCTTATGCTTAAATAATATATAAATAAATATCAAACTACATCACATACATTGATCTGACTCCGATGTAAGTAGCTTAAGCACTTATGTTACGGATGTCAGAATCAACAGTGGTATTACAAATTTATACTTAAATATTGGATATTAACACCCAAGCACAGAACAAACACAAGTATTCATCACACGAATGTTTGTCTTGGGTAGGGATCGAACCGAATGCGCCATCGAGCCAGTCATAATATCTAATAAACGCGAGCTGTTTTATTAAGCTCTTCTAGTCTGCTACAGAGACTCTATAATCGGGGTCAATCAGTTTTTCTATACTAATATTATAAATAGAAAAATTTTATTATTTGTTTGTTTGTATTGAATAGGCTCCGAAACTACTAAACCGATTTGAAAAATGCTTTCACCAATGGAACGCTACTTTATCAGCGAGTAACATAGGCTATATGTTATCCCCTTATTTCCTCGAGAACGGGAACTATGCGGGGAAAACCGCGGGGCGCTACTAGTTCTGCATAAAATGTATGTCCTTTCTTAGGGCGCTAACTTTTACGCATACTAGTTTTTATAGCAATCGATTATGTTGGTTAAGCGGGAAGACGTAACAGACACACAGGCATATTTGTTATGTTAGTAAAGAAAATAAGTACATATGGTAAATTAAACGTTATTTTTTTATCAACGGAATTGTGAAATTTTTAGATAATACTCAACTTAATACAAACGTGTAGAATAAAATTGCTTTTATATTTTGGTGTTTCCTTGAGGAATCATCATAATCATCACAAACTTGCGACACAATAAAAAATGCTTCTTTTGTATTCCTCATTGGATTCTGAAGTCTGAATAAAGTTGTTAGTCACAAGTGATGTTAATGAAAGCGTGTCAACAAACAATGAAGTATACTCGCACAAAAACTGTATAAGTGCTGTTGCGACAATCATACCGATTATGTCGTAACTGAACAGAAAGTCAAGTGTACTCGTAATTCTCAAATCATTATATGGTTGTTACGCTACCTTGGGTAAAATATATTACTGTTCAACATCAGCATTTTGCTTGCGACATCCTATTACGAGGAATTACGAGAATCAATCACAATTAGACTGTATACTTGTATAAGATCTTATAGTATAGGTTTCTACTAACGTAGGTTAAGTACTATGGAGTAGGACAGGGATTGCGAACCATTGGCACGCGTGCCATAAGTGACACGTGCCCACCATTTCGTATAACGTTATACAAAATGGTGGCACGCATTTTTATTTGAGATCACAAACGTATTAACAATGCTGGATAATAACATCTACATCAACCGCTACCCGGGCGCTTAACAAACCATTTCTATTGTTTTTTTTTGACTCTTTGGCACGTTTCAAAAAAGATTCGCCATCCCTGGCGTAGAACAAGCGCCATTATAAGTAACTATGTGGTGGGCAGATTGTACAATAAGACATTTTTGAAAGTTATTTTAACTATCACGTGGTTTTGGCTTTTTTTGTAGATGGTTTTATCATTTTGATCAAGAACTTATAAAGTGTATGTACCATGATTGTGAAGGCAACTTTCATCATGTACAATGCTTTCGCTATCAGATCATATGAACACGTCTTAAGTTGGGCTATGCTACGTGAGAAATACGTAGCACTTCTCACGTCTGCTTGACGCTTTATGTTAATATCCATTTTACAATGAACTGCAACATATAGAATGCATGTCTAGTAATACTAGTAAGATTAGCATATTTATCATATTAGCCAGGCGTATCACAGATTGTAATTATATTCCATGCGAGTTGTACATTATGTAATAGTATCATTGGTTGTTCTTACGACTTAGTTTACCTTCAAGGGTCCGCGATCATGACCGTAATGTGATAAGTTGTTATTGATACCACTTGTAGCGTCTCGTTATTGATTTGTCACTAAAGTTATATTATGTAAGTTGTATACAGATACTGGGTTAGTCGGATAGGAAGCTTGGTCAGAATTTTGATTTGATTTGGAATCACAAGATCGTTTAGTCCCGGTAGTATTATCTTTACTAATATTATAAAGAATAAAAGATTTGATTGTTTGTTTGTTTGTATTGAATAGGCTCCGAAACTACTGGGCCGATTTGAATAATTCTTTTAACAAGAGAAATTTTGTATTAATTATTATATTTAAGTAAGCTGTGGTAAATGATGTTGGTGTTGAATTAGTGCTTATATGTATTTTATTTTATATCTGTTATCAATATTTGTATTCAACATTGTTTATTTACCCAAATAAATTTAAAAAAAAAAAAAAAAAAGAAAGCTACTTTATCAGCAAGTTATATTTTATCCCCGTATTCCTACGGGAACGGGAACTACGCGGATGAAACCAGGGGGCGATGCTAGTTTCTAATAAGCGCAAACGGCGTAATAAGCGTAAAACCACACAAAATAATTATGATTTTTTTAAAACTAATTTGAAATGAAATGACTTTAAATGAAAATATTTGACCCGTGTTTCGGGTTTCGTATATACAAAAAATTACCTTTTCTAAAAAAATTATAATACGACATGACATCAATGATAAATATTTCATTCAAAATTAAGTACCTAGCTTGACCATTTACCTTATGGCAATAACAACCCAAAAATGGAAATTTATGAAAGAGGGAAACTGAGAAAATATCTAAATTGAAACAAACAAACATAACATCACGTCCATAATCCCCGAAGGGGTAGGCAGAGTCGAAGGGGCAGCAAGTCCCTTCAACCACATTCAGCCAAAAATAAAGCCGGGCTGGTTTAGATGGAAAATTGTTAAAAAGCAGTGACAAGTGGCTAGCTCGTCGCCTACTCAGTCACATACCCAAAAGCCCGTAAATCATTAGTCGCCTCTTACGACATGCTAGGCAAGAACTTCAGTTGGCACATTCTTTTTTTTGTCCCATATTAACTTGGGCCAAGTCCCAGACCAACATGGGACAAATTGATTAGGTGCAAAACTAAAAAATCAAGGGTTTCTCTAGCAGATGGAATACTCCCCAAGGAGAGACGTGGACAAAAACTAGCTCTCAATTAAACTACACATGTAAGCAGTTAAAACAATCTATCATTACCACGATTTTCTTTATCATCGTGACAATTGCTGTGAATAACTAATTAAAAGGTACTTGGAAATAATGTGAGATTTTAATCACGGGTTATCATTTAGCGACTGATTAAATGGTTAACCCACGACTGTGGTTAGTTAGCATGAAGTAAAGGCGAGTTTGTATTGGTCAACTTAATTAAATGAGAAAATAACTATAAATCTTCAATTTGAAGTACATGAAACGAATGGATTAAGCGGATTAGAGAAGCGAAAGTGATTTTTATTTAACTCACATACATATATACATAACATTATGTCCATAATCCCCGAAGGGGAAGGCAGAGGCAAAGAGGCAGCAGGCCCCTTTAACCTCATTCACCCAAACATAAAAGTTGGGCTGGGTCAGATGGAAAATTGTGAAAAAGTAGTGACAAGTGGCTACCTTGTCGCCTACACAATCACGTACCCAAAACCTGATAAACCATTAGTCGTCTTTTACTAGGCAAGAGATTAAAAATGAAATAAATATTTGTGTGGTATCTAATAAACATGTTTTCTTTTTTTTTATGTTATTAAATTTCAGATTGCTTTCATGTTTAGAAATGACACTTTGTTCCTGTAAACTCGAGAATGAATTATACCTTGCCGGCGGGTATACCTTTTTCTTATTCGTGTTTTATCAATATGAACACACCTTTACACACTACCTCTGTTTAGTCTCTCATCATCATTATATCATTAACACGTATCCGGAACGGGTGATGCAAGTTAGGTATTATTATAATTGTAATGTGAATGAGATTTAATTACGGCTGCGACCTTTGTGCCCTAAGGGTGCATGATTTGAGACAGTTAAAGCCTCTTGGTAAATGATACTTAGGTACACAAGGATTTATTTATAGTTACGAGGGCAAACTGACCTTCGTACGGCTATTAACGGTTGAATTAAATGTTTAAAACAAGGAATGCTGCCATTTATTTTTTAATTGCAATGACATGCTATCTCAGTTTTTTTATTAATTAAGATATGTCCCTTGTTGGTCTGGAACTTATTTGTCCTTTGTTGGTCTGGGACTTATTTGTAACATGTTGGAAAAGAATGTGCCAACTGTGTAACATGTAACTAACTAACTGCGACTAATGGTATACCGGGCTTTGTATGTGAGGCAACGAGCTAGTCAATTGTCACAACTTTTTCACAATTTTCCATCTAACCCAACCCACTTTTATTTTTGGCAGAACGTGGTTAATGGGGCTTGCTGTCTCATTGACTCTGCCTGTATTTATTTATTTATTTATTTATTTTAATTCAAATTAAACGGCAGATGCCAATTACAATAATTGAATTACATTATGTTATGTATGTATGTATTGTTTACGCCCTTCTTTACTTTTAGGGTTACTATACTGATATAATAGTCCAAGAAAATAGGCCTTTAAATACGAATTTGAGGTAAATACTTGAATTTTTGATATAAGTTACTTTGAAAGATTTAAAAACGATCTGTGAAAGTTTTTTGTAAAATCACCCCCGAGAACATTTGAAAAAAAAATAAAAAGTATTTGTTTTTGAAATTTTGGGAAAACGGTAAGTAGTAGAAAAAAAAGGTTTAAATAAAAGTTGTAGAGCATCAGATTTTATAAAGAAATGCCCTGTTTATGTTTTCGCTAACATTAAAATTACCGAGATAGGGCGGTTAGAAGCTTGGGGATGATAGTAATAGTCCGGTCAGTTTTCCATTTTGATCTGAAAGGATAGGACCAACGGGAAAATTTGTGTGTGTACTAGATATTTAACAATCCAAAAATTCAGGTCTCTGACACATCAGGTTAGCTAAAAAAAAAGCGCGGAAGATCGAAAAAGGCAAATAACTCATGAGTAGTGCAAAATATTGAAAAATGCTAAAGGTAAAAGTTATAGATAATTGAATTTCCTACAAAAATGATATCTTTATATTTTTTCATAAGTGCGATACTTTTCGCAAAAAACACGCCTTAGTGTGTAAAATTATTTAAAAATGTTTTTTATCTTTCAAGTTTTTCTCAATAAATAATAATGCGTATAGCTACATTATTAAGTCTATTTTTCAATAATAAGCAGCACTTTTAAAAAAAAAATTTCCTTACTAAGATGATTTTTTTTTTCTCATCTAGACGGGTTTTTAATGCAAAATTAAATCCTTTGGTTTATGCGAAATCCGTCTACTTAGTATCTGTAATTTATTAACTTTCATTGAATAAAGAGAAATGATCAATAGTGACTGCCTGACCGAGTCAGGATTTTTTGCCAAAACCGAAACCGAAACCGAACCTTAGGCAGCTCTCTTAGTTTTGGCTTAGGTTGACATAGCATGTTGAAATGAAGTGTATCTTTACTTTTATGTCTCCTGACCCGGTGTCTATCTGTAATAGTGAGATTAGAAAAAAATATTGGTTCCGTTTTTTTCTTTTTTTCAGAAAAATAAGAATGATAAATACAGCGCGTTAAAGGTCCCCGTGACGCGCTCACTACAGATTTTTGAAGCGCTGAACTTTTGTAATTTTCCGAGTATTCGATATAGCAAAAAATTGTTACGTTAACCCATCGAGTTTGAGTTTGTTTGATTTGTTGAATATAGATATTTGATTTTAAACTTTCTCGTTGCATTGTCAGTAGAAATAATACTGACTGGACTAAACGCGATATGCCGAAACATCAAGCTGTAAGTACTCATGTAGTGTCAGTCTTTATCTTCATAGCGTTATGTTCCGTGCTTAGACGGGATCCGCTTAGGCCATGATCTAGGATCTAGCGAGTCTGATAATTACATTGAAGCGACTGCCGATCTGACATTCGTAACCCTAAGATAAGGGAAGCAGACAAATTTTGGATCATGGTTACAAATCCTAGTTGTTTAAATTTGCTGGTTTCATCACGATGTTTTCCCCTTACCGTCGAGCTAGTGGTAATAAATACGTACATAGATTAGAAAAATACAGAGGTACATGCCCGGGTTTGAACCCGCACTCCTCGGTTAAGAAGTGCGTGTCCTTACCATTGAGCTCTAGTCTAGTTTAGTCCCGTCAGTATTATTTCTAATGTTTGGTCAAAGCTTTTATCAAGACATCTGATGATGCAGTGGCACCAAGTTTGATATCCAGGCCTTAATATGTGACCTCGATGACTTCAATTGGATGTGGATTATACTCAAGGATATCTCTTTCCCGACAGTTAACTCTGTAGACTAGCTATTTAGCATGCTTATGGCGTATTGTGTGGCGTATAATGTGGATATTTTGTGGGATATATAATAATCCCCCTTTGTTTTACACCAAGAAACCCTGAGCACAGCTTGCTTTATAGTAGTCGCGTCAATACCTTACTTCATGCAATGGCGTGAAGTAAGTTCGCTCTGCCTACCCCGCTAGGAAAATGCCCTAGCGGGGTAGGTAGAGCGAACCGAACGCCATATGGCACGGTCCTTACACACCTCACTCGCTTCTTTTACATTAATAATTCCTTCATACTAGCTCTATAGTTTTGAACTTAACTAAACTAAACTTCACGCCACTTCCCTAGTGGGGTAGAAGAGAACCAAACGTCGTATGGCACGATCCTTACACACCTCACTTGCTACTTTAACATTTTCACCTTCACTTTTCTGTTACCGCACGACCAATTTGGTCATGGTGGGTAAGCCTGGACCTTCCGCGGCTCCTTCATTCTTTCACTTTCACTCAATCTTTCGTCATCTACTTATCCCACATGTCCGGATCATCAGAGCATGCTTCTTCTTACCTTCACTCCGACGTTGTCTTTCAGACCAACTCTTTTTCTTTCATCATTGTTCTGAACGCAGTCTGTGAGCGATACACTGCAGATTTTACGCAGTGCACGCACCTCGACCGCGTGCTTATTCTACTTCCATGCCAAACCCGCAGATATGTCGGTACCCAATAGTAAAGCAGTGCCTCCATTATAGTTGAGTGGTGGAATTTAATGCAATGGCTATATCAAATGATAATATAGCGAAGATTCCATCCCCCTATCCCAAGATTCTGGAATGGGCGACTTCAAACGGGATAGAGCGTCAATTATGGACCGCCATGTCCGGAAACCATAATATAGGCCTCGTCGATGTCATTACTTGTTTTAAGTAGAACTTTTGTAACTATATTTAAGTCTATGTGTTTTCTAAAGGCGTACCGTGTCAGTCTGTATTTTTACTGAATAAGTTTTTCTATTATTGTATTGTAGAACTTATAGTCGTAATGATTTGTGTATGATCTGAACTGCTATCATAACAGCTTTCAATATTTGAATATCGCTCTGAGAATCCATTAAAAACCAGAAAGTATAGGACGTCTGGTCGTTTCTTAGGATCTGTGGGCCAATATGTTTGATAAAAAAATATCCCACGACATCACATACATTGATCTGACTCCGAGGTAAGTAGCTTAAGCACTTCTGATACAGATGTCAAAAACAACAGTGGTAATATAGCTCGATGGAGCAATGTTAAAGTCGTGCTCGCAAGAGCGACCGCAGGTGGGAGGGGTTCGTTGGTAGGCATAGCGTTCCTCCTCCATAGGCTATAGGCAGGAGCCTATAGAGGAGAGGACTCCAGAAGTGATGCGGCGGAACACCCCGGGTGTTTTAGTCAGTAGGAGTCTGACATACTCCCGCAGTTCCCCCGAGTCGGATTACACACGGGAAAAAAAAAAGGATCAGTGTGCAATGCACCATAGAGCTTGTCGAATATTTTGTTTGACCTGTGCTGAATACGTAGACGTTGTTCTTGTCAAGGCTTTTCTTCAGCTCTCGTCCTCTTGGAAGAGTCAGACGTGACTCCCATGCAAAGAATTCAGACTCAAATGCAACATTCTTTGCATGGGAGTCACGTCTTAATTTATAAATCTATAACAAGGGGTCCTAAAATAGTCAGTGAATTGATTTTCCTATGTTGTATGTTTTAGCTGACTATGTTCATCTTGCACCATGACAGATGTTACCTGCAGATATACTGTTTTATATTTTGGTAGTACTTTATGGTTTATATTTCTTTTTCCAATCACAGCAGTTCCTGCATGAGCAGTCCCGTCTGGATGGAAGATTGAGTAAATGTGATAGTTCTTGATTGTAATGCTGTTGAACTTATCTTTATTTACATAGGCTTCAATAGAGTAATATTTCAACATAATAACATAAACGACCAGGCTATTGATGTTCCAAGAAGCAACTGTATAAGCTGGCATTACTTTATTATAATTTTATTAATTACTGTTATTAAGAGGTTCCTCAGTATTGGTATATTGGTATATCCGCTTGGTCGATGAGTTTGTCTAGCTTAAGAACTTGTTCAGTGAGTTGGATTTCTAGGCTTTTGTTCTTGATAAAATGTTAAACTGTGAAGGGTTTTTTGGCAAATGGCAAAAATTCAAATATTTGTTTTGTTTCGTAAGTAAAATTATCAAAATATTGAATACGTATTTTTTGCTTTATCGAATACTTGAAAAATTACAAAGATACAGCGCTTTCTAAAATCTGGAGCGCGGCGCATTTACGGAACAAGTGACGTCACAGGGAACTTAAACGCGCTGTATTTGTCATTCAAATTTATTTGAACAAAAGAAAAAAAAGGAAACCAATTTTTTTTTCTAATCTCACTATTACAGATAGACACCGGGTCAGGAGACATAAAAGTAAAGATACACTTCATTTCAACATGCTATGTCAACCTAAGCCAAAACTAAGAGAGCTGCCTAATGTTCGGTTTCGGTTTCGGTTTTGGCAAGAAATCCTGACTCGGTCAGGCAGTCACTACTGATCATTTCTCTTTATTCAATGAAAGTTAATAAATTACAGGTACTAAGTAGACGGATTTCGCATAAACCAAAGGATTTAATTCTGCATTAAAAACCCGTCTAGATGAGAAAAAAAAATTTCATCTTAGTAAGGAAAAAATATTTTTTAAAGTGTTGCTTATTATTGAAAAATAGACTTAGGTAATAATGTAGCTATGCGCATTATTATTTACTGAGAAAAACTTGTAAGATAAACATTTTTAAATAATTTTACACTTAGGCGTGTTTTTTGCGAAAAGCATCGCACTTATGAAAAAATATGGAAATACCATTTTTGTAGGAAATTCAATTATCTATAACTTTTACCTTTAGCATTTTTCAATATTTTGCACTACTCATGAGTTATTTGCCTTTTTCGATCTTCCGCGCTTTTTTTTTAGCTAACCTGATGTGTCAGAGGCCTGAATTCCTGGATTGTTAAATATCTAGTGCACACACAAATTTTCCCGTCGGTCCTATCCTTTCAGATCAAAATGGAAAACTGACCGGACTATTACTATCATCCCCAAGCTTCTAACCGCCCTATCTCGGTAATTTTAATGTTAGCGAAAACATAAACAGGGCATTTCTTTATAAAATCTGATGCTCTACAACTTTTATTTAAACCTTTTTTTTCTACTACTTACCGTTTTCCCAAAATTTCAAAAACAAATACTTTTTATTTTTTTTTCAAATGTTCTCGGGGGTGATTTTACAAAAAACTTTCACAGATCGTTTTTAAATCTTTCAAAGTAACTTATATCAAAAATTCAAGTATTTACCTCAAATTCGTATTTAAAGGCCTATTTTCTTGGACTAATAAGTACAGATACAGTTAATGTATAATATAATTATTATGAGGTTGTTGCTTAAAAAACGCTTAACTAACGCGATAAAGTTGATTGTAGAGTGTAAGTATGAGCGTAAGGCCGTTGCGACACGCCCGAAATGTCAAGCGGTAACTAATGCACCTACTACATAATGCACCAGTCTTTAGTCCCGTAAATATTAAATACGTAGATTTACCAGGCATTCTCTGTTTCCTTTGAATCAGAATACTCCCATTTTATGAACCAAAATAAATATTTTAAACATAGTTGTTTTAGAATATCTACAGTATTGGTTCTAAAAGTACAATGCGAACGTGGAAGGATGTAGAAGCCGCGGAAGGCCCAGACTTACCTACCACGATCAGATTGGTCGTGTGTTAACAGAAGGTGATGTTAGGAGTCATAAAAACCGTGGAGCTTGTATGAAAAGGATCATGAATGTTGAAAAGGCGAGTGAGGTGTGTAAGGATCGTGGCAAAATATGGCGTTCGGTTCTCTCTGCCTACCCGCTAGGGCAGTGGCGTGAAGTTTAGTTAGTTAGTTTGGTTCAAAAAATATGTATTTCAGGTTGCAGGTATATCATGTTTCCCTATTCTGAAATCTATATTTAATCATCAAATGCATAAATAGGAAAAATATAAAGGAATTTAAAGATTTCAAAGTGAAATATTTAACCCATCACAAAACAATTAGATAGAAAGATATAAAAAAAAAATCCTAATCTTTTGGTTTTTCAAATATCAAACGATGAATTAAAGGGAGCCTCAACTTGAGTATACGTATAATATCTCGTAAACCACAGTATACTCTTGAGATTAGATAAGATGCAACACCTAATATAAAATATGAACCATTTTATAACAGAAAATGTCCTCGCTTTTAACATGACACGTTATTATTCGCTAACTATTCAGTAGAGACTTCTGAGTGAAGAATGTGACATCAAAGTCTCACTGTAATTTTCTATTCAGCTAAAAGAGTAATGCATTGCAGCCACAGTTCGGTTAGTTTCACATTTATATCAGTGTGCAAATTGAATTGCACACTGATAATGATAGACAAAAGTAACATATTAATTATGGAACTATAGAATTGATTGATTGCTATTAAGTTTGCAAAATTAGTTTTTGAAAATTACGTAATTACGGTCAGTATTGAATTAAAGCAGTTAGGGCGGTGATCATTTGAATCACACGGCTCACGCATAAGGGCCGTATAGTATATCGGACTATAACGCTGCAAGATGACCATGCTATGTATCAATATATAAGCCGACGATACTTCATGAGGTTGCTTTAAATAAATTATTAATAAGTGGCAAAAATATAATTTAACTTAAAAGTAAGTTAAGCTCCTTTTAAGACAGACAAATATTTAAAAAACCTGCACAAAAATTACAATACCTAGGTACGTTTTATTTTGAAATGACATTGACTATTTTATAAGTAGAATTTTCACTAGACGCTCTTAAATCAGTAGTTTTATAATGCGTTAATAATTTACCACTGGAATATTGAAAAATCAGCTCTTATAAGAATAAACGGCCGGCTAATAACGAAAGTAGGTTAACGTGCCTCAAGTATACAAAGTTGCTCGGCGTGTACTTTAAATGAGCTTGAGCAAGCTATGGTCCTTTGAGCTATGCGAAATTACACTGGCCCGCTGGATCAGATTACGCAAAATGGAAATGCAGGTTGGATATTGCAAGGAAATGGAAACTTACGGGTTTCTGTTTCGTCGAGGAAACATAAATTCTCCAGAATAAAATAAATTTTCCAATAAACATCATGAGAAAACCTGCACATTCAAATAACTATGGATGCGTTATTATGACCTAACGTGTCTCGTTGTCCTTTCCAAGGACTTCGAAGCCCTAATGGTAGTAGGATTTCTAAATTCCAAAATTATTTTGAGATATTGAGTATCTACCTTATCATATTAATTTGATCTATGTAGACGAGGAATTACAGGACATAACGTGAAACATGATTTTTTTATAATGTCGGTAATTGTCAGTTTTAAGTTCCGGTTTTTGATTTTTCAGGTACAAATTAGTTATTTCAAATGAGACGTGGAACATGATATGTTAACACTATTTTTGCATTTTTTTCTGACAATGAGAAGTCATAAATCCTATAGTGTTTTGTAGGATGTGCACAAATAGCATTTTAGCAAATAAACACTGTTTAGAAGCGATTGCGTAACCTCGAACAGTAGTTATAATGTTATGATGGGTTTTGACCGCAAATGTTTTCCACCGCAACCCACAAGTCATATTTGAAACAATAATAGTAAATAACATTTAATTATGCCTTCCTACACGTAATAAGTTTACTGTTTTATGAATAAAATTAATGTTAGATTATGGTATCTTGAAGATGAATTAAGATTTTATTCAAAGTGTAAAGGATATATAAATAACATTATCTATACTTAAAATAAATCTGTAGAGAGGTCAATTCTGTACATGAAATATATTTTCAAAATAACTATCAGGGGGTGATTAGTGATCGATACTGATGCCAAGAATGCAATCAGTAAAATTTTTGTCTGTCTGTCTGTCTGTCTGTCTGTATGTTCCTTATAGAAACAAAAACTACTCGACGGATTTTAACGAAACTTGGTACAATTATTCTTCATACTCCTGGGCAGGTTATAGTATACTTTTCATCACGCTACAATCAATAGGAGCAGAGTAGTGAAGGGAAATGTTGGGAAAACGGGAGAAGTTACTCCATTTTTTAAGCTTCCGTCGCGTGTGCAGCCTTAATGGTTAAAGTTACATAGAAATCATGTATGACGGAAATAGTCTTTATAATATTAACCATAAACGCGGGTGACACCGCTGGCACAGCTAGTAATACATATATTCGTTACTTATATTATAAATGCGAATGTAACTCTATGTTACATTTTCACGTTTAAGCCATTTATCCCATTATGATATTATTTACAAACTTGTTTATGATAGAGTTCTGTCCCATGCTCAAACGGGGTCCACTAAGACCATGATCCAGGATTTAGCGAGTCTGGTAATTACATTGAAGCGACTGCCGATCTGACCTTTGAAACCCTAAGTTAAGGGAACCAGACTATTTTTGAATCATGCTTACAAATCAAAAGTTGATTGAATTTGGAGGTTTCACCACGATGTTTTCCCTTACCGCCGAGTTAGTGGTATAAATACGTACGTAGATTTAAAAAATCCAGAGGTACGTGTTCGGGTTTGAACCCGCACCCCTCGGTTATGAGGCGCGTGTCTTTACCATTGAGCTACCATCGCTCTCATAACTAAATCGGTTACTTATTTTATTTGGATAAATTATAGGTATTTTGACAAGCTCCATGGCGCATTCGGTAGTGACCCTGCCCCATGCGCCAAGAGTTGTGGGTTCGATCCCCACCCAGGACAAACATTCGTGTGATAAATACTTGTGTTTGTTCTGTATCTGGGTGCTAATATCCAATATTTAAGTATATATTTGTAATACCACTGTTGATTTTGATATCCGTAACACAAGTGCTTAAGCTACTTACCTCGGAGTCAGATCAATGTATGTGATGTAGTCGGATATATATTATCTTTATTGAATGTCATCCTACGTTTCCATCTCAGTGTATGTGTGTGATTGTCTAATTGAGTCTATTTAGCGACTGTCATTACTATCACGCGATAGATTTGCAAATTGTTGTTTCAGAAAAACGTTGTAACCTTGTTTTTAATTATAGATGCTATATTTGCAAGATTATTGTGATTGTAAGGCAATTTTCGAAGTGAGTCTGAATAAAAATAATCAATTTCAAATTGTACTGAATTAAAAAAAGTAAATAATGTTTATGTACATGTAAATAATACCATATACATTTATCATATTTTTATTCTTATTCCTATGATCTAGCTTAAGTTTAGTCTTTTTTTGACAGTGCGAAAAACAGCTAGACTCGAGTAAAAGACCTGTTTCACCATGAACTAATTGTCCCGGGGTTCGAACCTGCGCTCCTTGCGACTAAGCGCAGTCTCAACTATTCCACTAAGGAGGCCTCCGATAACAAATACCATATAAATAGGCTCCAATTGTGCTTAAATCATAAAAGTACCAAATTGTTTCAGACTATGTATGTATACTTCAAAAATTCTATACAAAAATTTAAGCTCGTGAAATACCCAATTCAAAAACCATTTTATGTCTCGTGCGAACAAGCGCTCGTATGTAACCTCTCAGGAAAGCAGTGTCCATGTCAGTAGGGCCAACGCGACGCAATCGGGTGACTTGGGTAACATTTCCTTCTATTAGCGCAGATATGCGCGGGGAGTATGGGCGACGGAAAACTTGCATTCAGCCCGAGTGTGATGTCGGCGTTTAGGATTTCGTCTAGACGTAATTAGCATTGCTAATGCCTAGATACCTTAATTATACCAAAATAAACATTACACACTTCGTTTGTGACTTATCTGTAGGTACGTGTATATATGTAAAATTAATAAACAATAAATAAAAATGAAAGTTAAAAAATTTCAAACGGTCTTAAATTACACACATACCTACATACATTCAAAGCAATTGGATAACATGATTTAAATTTAAAGAATCCACTAAACCTACACGGAAAAACCACTCTGCGGCTCTGAGATGAGTTTGTATAAAAAAAATTATATTTCAGGAAGAATTTTATAGAATCAAATCTAACGGTTTTTATTGTGGTTGAGGAATATCCATAGGTTTTAATTTATTAATTTAGTAGGTTTTGTGCTAAAGGTTCTTCTATGGGTATATCATTAGAGTTCATTTGTAACTGAGCAAATGGATGTAGAACTGGAAAATTGCGTTATCAGAATTCTGTTAACAAAAACTTGATTAATTCTATCGAATAATAGCAACTGATGAGTTCCGAAGTGGAAAACCGATTCAGTACGACCACACAAAGGTCTACAATTGAATTATGGAGATTAACTTTGTTTAAAGTTATATCTGATGAACGGGAAGATAGAAAATACTGGCACCATAATATTGTCTCCTATTGAAGGAGGATCAGTTCCTTTATACTCAAAGTGTAAAAAAAATGAAAATAATGAGATAGACATTACATTTACAATAAATAGCACAGATGAAGTACAGAAAAATATCAACAAAACATTAGAATATTACAGATATGACTTGTAATATTAATAAAAAAGTAAATACTTAAAAATAGATCTAGTTTGGCAAACAGTTCGCAAAACAAACTCTGTCCTCTTCTCTACTTACTTAGTTCTGTTCTGTAAAATTTCACGTAGTTATATGAATAGCCTAGATCTTTATAAAATTTGTACGTAGTTTGGTTAAAATGATTTGTAATATACCTCCTTTTAGGAAAAAGGAGTACTCAAGAGTGTCGTCGAAGCTGCACTACGCTCCACGTACGTATATAATGCAAGTCGTTATTATAAAACATAATAAATTTTCTGCGTCACAAAATAACGTTTCTTTCTTATTTGGTCTAGATAACAACATTTTATGTTAGTTATCAGTCATATTTAAGCTCATATTGCATGCTTGCCTTAGTATTCGTTGCATTTTGCAGTATATATTATATATCTAACCTAGTTACATACATACATACATAAAATTACGCCCATAATCCCCGAAGGGGTAGGTAGAGTCAAAGGGGTAGCAAGCCCCTTTAACCACATTCACCCAAAAATAAAAGTTGGGCTGGGTCAGATGGAAAATTGTGAAAAAGTAGTGACAAGGGGCTACCTTGTCGCCTACTCAATCACGTACGTTGTCGTAGCTTATGATCGTGTAACATTAAAAGCGTCTCAAAATGACTAGTTGAGTATCGGAAAGTCTCAGTCACCAAGCGAAACAAAACAGTACCGTGAAATACTGGTATCATTACGTCAATATTTCGTGAGTGGGTGGTGATGCTGGGACTCCTCTGTGTAATGCTATGCCTGCGTAAATATCTGACACGATCTTCTGTTTGGGAGTCATTGACGTTTTTGTAAACGTTATTATGTTTGTTGCATCAAACAAATCTAGATTATAATATTTGTCGTACATACAATCTACGCGAATACCTCAGGCGTACATGTTTAACTAGCGGTCTGTTCATATTAGTACAAAACTAATTATGTACCAATGTCAACAGATTCTAGTGAGTCTAACTAAAAAAACGAAGTCATAGACCTGATACGAAACTCATAAGCGACATGAATTACAACCGCAAGTTCTTTCACCCTCACAGACGAATGAGTTGCCCACTCTTAACGTTCACTCATAGAATAACGTAAATAAGTCACTCACCTCAGGAAGAACATTGAAAAGTGTAATCAGGGCGCTTATGAGACGGCGAGGGGAGATGATGAATAGGCCTTTATTAGCAATAAAGTTAAGCCTGAAGTGACTGTTACGAGGGTTGGCAGCACGCGTTACGCGAGATTGAATATCGGCTGCGACACTTCAGGGTTGGGTGCAGTTTGTTGTGTATTGTCCAGTGTTTTGATTTTTGTGAAATACGGTACGTATGAGTATATACGTATGAGAACAGTGCCCACCAAGGACAAAACCTGAGGATTGATTAGAAAGAGCTTTCCGAATGACGTCAGTGCTTTTTCATTGACACAATGTCAACTGATGTCCTTTTGAAATTAAACTAACAACAGTCGTCCACAAATCCGTGGTATTATACTTTTCCAAATATTAGAGTATTAAAAAGTTTGTGTAGGCGACAAGCTAGCCACTTGTCACTTCTTTTTTACAATTTTTTATTTAACCCAAACCAGTTTTATTTTTGGCTAAATTTGGTTAAGAGGACTTTCTGCCCCTCTGACTCCGCCTACCTCTTCGGGGAATTTGGGCATGATGTTATGTTTGTTTGTTTTGTGGGGCTGTTCTACGAATAAATACCGCGTCGCTTTATTTCCTGCAACAGGTAGACATTTGGTAAAAAAAAAAAACAATTTCATCAAATTCAAGTTTCTGATGTTACCCAGATTCTTATGTTTTAGGAGCAATATTAAGTGATCGGTTTATAAATATTCTAGTAGCTTATTAACCGGTTTCTGAGTAGGCAGTCATTTCTTAAGGACGTGAATTATAATAAAATATTGAAGTCAACTAGAAACCAACAGTGGACGAAGTTCTAAAACTAAAACCTATAATTTTTCCAACGAGCCAACCCTAGTAACAGGCTTACAGAAAAAAATATATGGGCAAAATAGATCCCTATAAAAGCGGCCCAAGTTTGACGGGCCTTGTTAATTCGAAAGACAAGAAGGTAAATTGATTGGTATTTTTGTTTGTATGGGTATCCAATTTACCCGAGTATCTAGGTAGAGGGCAGTTGGGTACGGTGCTCAGTCAATTTGATGTTCTTTTGGGCTTCTATTAATGTTATTAAGTTAGGACTTAGAGGAGAAGCACTAGCTTCTGATTATATTGGCTTCGCTCAAGAGCAATTTTGTGTCTATTACATTAAGTTTAAAGAATATTGATTTCTCATTAAAAACTATGTCACTCACATAAAAAATTACAAATTACACATATGTAGGTAAGTAAAACAATTTTTGTCCAATAGTTTGTAGATATACGGGAAATAATCTGTTAAGTAATGTGTACTTACGATTTAGCATTTTCACACGAATCAACACTTATTATAGCATTTTCATACGAATCAACACTATTATAATATACTAGATTCTGTCCGCGGCTTCGCTCGCGTGGTATAACGATGAAACATAGATAATTATTCGGGTGTATAAGCTATATTATTGTAAAGTTTCATTAAAATCCATTGAGTAGTTTTTCCTAAAAGGAGGTATATTTCATACACACAAACTTTCACATTTATAATATTAGTAGGAAGTAGGATTTTATTTTGAATATTGTAAACTTCCCTGGCTAATTTGGAATTTAAAAATTATTTTAATGGTTTTTATTGCCATAATAAATGCGACTTATCATGTATTGGCTATATTTGTCATTGTACTGTTGAATTGATAATGATTTAGCGACTTGTGACTACTATTTCAAAGTTTTCCATCCAACTCTACTTAATTATGTTTTAATATCAAAGTGCTTAAAACAGCTGACTGTCCCTTCCGTGTTCCGTGTGAAAGTATCGATCGATCTACATGTTTTCATGTCTGTATATTAGCTACGTCTGTCTGTAATAAAAAGCAAACGCAACCATGTAATCTGTCAAGAGCTAGATGCTGAGTTGATAGGCGCCATCTGATGAGACCACCTATATCGCCCGGAAGCTCTGAGAGCTGCGATGATTAGTTTAAGTTAGTCTTAGACCTACTGTTGGGACGAATAAAGGTCTTGATTTAATTAAATTTTTTATTTTTCTAAAGATCTTAGGACTCGCCCACATCGTGTCTAGCTAGTCAATCACGCTTTAATGTCTATAATCAATAACATCTGTTTCATTGTACAATGTGTGTTTCAAATTGACCGTTAAGTAGCTCGGCTTTATGTAACATCGTCATTTATGACGCCGTATTAATTAGGTAATTATTATTATTGCGCCAATTGATTAATTACACCAAATCACTAGAACACCGGATCATTAGACAGCTGACATGCAATCAGTAAGTGTAATTCATGCGGTTATAGAATGTGTTGTTGTGATTAAGGGTTTCATTTTATTTATTGTATGTGTAACTAATGGTACATGTGGTAGCTCAATTGTAAGGTCACGCGCCTCTTAACTGAGGAGTGCGGGTTTAAACCCGGGCACGTACCTCTGGATTTTTTAAATCTATGTACGTATTTATACCACTAGCTCGACGGTGAAGGAAAACATCGTGATAAAACCTGCAAATTTAAATAACTTTGGATTTGTAACCATGATCCAAAATTTGTCTTAGGGTTACGAAGGTCAGATCGGCAGTCGCTTCAATGTAATAACCAGACTCGCTAAATCCTGGATCATGGTCTAAGCGGACCACGTCTAAACACGGGACATAACGCTAGGAAGATGATGTAACTAATGGCACATCGGGTTTTGGGTATGTGATTGTGTAGGCGACAAACTAGCCACTTGTCACTACTTTTTCACAATTTTCCATCTAACCCAGCCCAGTTTTATATTTTTTTTACAGGCTACTGTAAAAAAAATAACAACTGTCCTTTTTAAAGGTCAAGCTCGGGTTACACTTGAAATTTGTTTTGGAAGTTTACTTTACTCAAATAAAAATATTTTCAGTTAAAATCTTGTTTCATTCTTAAGAATCTTCATTAAATGTAGTCAAATTTTTATTTTTTGCAACTACTGTCCTTTCTGTAGTCAGATTGGGTTAGGCTCATACCTTGCTTTAATACTAAGCTGATTTGAATAATTGACGATCTGATTTTCTGGATCGTTCTCTCACGTATAAAAAATAACTTTTGTTTAAACATGCCTATACTTGTTTTAACAATTTTTTTTAAGATTAATGAAAATTTTCCCAGTAGCCTAGCAGACTTCAGGTAGGTACTGCCAGGCAGGTACTTCGAGCAGAAAAATACTCGCAAAAAATCCAATCAAAGGAAAAACATGAGAAAACACAAAATAAGGAAAGGTTCGTTATCTAAATTAGCTCGAACAGAAATAGTACGGACGCCTCGAGAGAAATTTAGCGAAACAGGTATGTGTGGGCAAACTATAAGTGCTAAGTCTAATCTACTTTTAGCTTAAAATGAAATTTAGTTCCGTTTGATGGGAAAAAGAGAAACATTATTGACGAGTGTTTAGGTTGTGCAGTGGTACCACATAACCGAAAGGCGCGGGTTCAAACCCGAGCACGTACCTCTGGATTTTTCAAATCTATGTACGTATTTATACCAATAACTCGGCAATGAGGGAAAACATCGTCATGAAACCTGCAAATTCAAATAACTTTGGATTTGTAATCATGATCCAAAAATTGTCTGGTTCTCCTATCTTAGGGTTACGAAGGTCAGATCGGCATTAGTTTCAATATAATTACCAGACTCGCTAAATCCGGGATCATGGTCTCAGCAGACCCCGTCCAAGCACAGTACATAATGCTAGGAAGATGAAGATTATGGTAAGCATGTCGCTTACACAATCACAAACTCAAATACCAATTGTTAGTCGCCTTTTAAGACATGTTAGGCAAAACGAACACGCGGTAGGTACATGCTTTAAGCCTTAGGTTGCCTGTGTTTTAGTTAACATATATTAATAATTGACTTCTAAAATATCTTGACCCCTGCCCATTGTCAGGTGTTGGTCTGGGACTTAAAAAGAATGTACCAACTGTGTTTCTTGCCTAGCATGTCGTAAAAGGCGACTAATGGTATACCGGGTTTTGGGTATGCGATTGTGTAGGCGACAAGCTAGCCACTTGACACTACTTTTTCA
This sequence comes from Glyphodes perspectalis, assembly GCA_951394215.1. Taxonomy (NCBI): domain Eukaryota; kingdom Metazoa; phylum Arthropoda; class Insecta; order Lepidoptera; family Crambidae; genus Glyphodes; species Glyphodes perspectalis. The sequence goes on along the minus strand of OX596208.1, from coordinate 4,882,935 downwards.
CAATTTTCCATTTAACCCAGCCCAGTTTTGTTTTTGGCTAAATGTGGTTAAAGGGACCTGCTGCCCCTTTGATTCTGCCTACCCCTTCGGGGATTATGGGCGTGATGTTATGTATGTATGTATGTAACATCTTGAACTGAAATTAAAAGTTTCTTTGGCTTTTGATGGCAAGGACAATAGCTGATAAATAGGCTTTGGCTTTAGCCAAAAAACGACCTTCAGCTATGACTAATAGCAGGCCATATCAAGCTAAAGGCTTGCCCGTTAACATTAATATGACTGCTGACCCATATTATTTTCATCCACGTATGAATTGGCGTTTTCCTAGAAATCGGAGTCATCCATCCAGAAGGGTTTCCTGCGGCCCAAAATTTCGTCTTGGCTCCATTTCAAGGCACCCAGAAATGAATGTTATTAATGAATTATTTTTTTAGGTCGATAATGAATTATTTATGTTTACTGGGGAATGTACATTAGTGTGATCGAAATATCGTATGAGGTCCTAACAAATAAGACTGAATCAATTTTAGGCTTATCCAGGCCAAGTGTCATAGGGGAATAAGTTTTTTAATTGGGTCATGATTGGTTTATGTAATAATTTGCAATGGTTTATAGCACGCACAACAGATCAGTCATAACTGTTATCGCAGAATCGAATTCGCGCCTCTTGCGTTAAACGGGAAGTTTAAACCACCAAACCATTGTACCAACTGACATACCAAAGTGAGTTACCTATACATTGAAACTCGTTCTATAACTAGGGTAGATATTATCTTCAAACATTGTGAAACAAAGATTTTTTTTTATAAATATCAGACTACATCACATACATTGATCTGACTCCGAGGTAAGTAGCTTAAGCAATTGTGTTACGGATATCAGAATCAACAGTTTTATTATTATTATATTCTTTAATATTGGATATTAACACCCAGACACAGAACAAACATGAGTATTCATCACACGAATGTTTGTCTTGGCGCATAGGGTCACTACCAAATGCGCCATAGAGTCAGTCAAAAGTAGGGTTAGTTATCTATAACATAAAAAAGGTTGATCTTTCATTTTTGGATTCGTTTGTGCCCCAATGACATAATAAATTAATCAAATTTCATATATTTTGTATGAAGCGTCTTTTTGTTAATATATTGAGAACGGCCAGTGAAAAGTTTTCAGGTCAGCTAGTTTTCTACAAAAAAAAAAAATATATACAACCGAGGTACCTTTTCAACTTGTTAAGGCAAACCACAGAACAATTTTCATAATTCTTATAAACAAATCCGACCCAGCAGTCGTCTGAGACAATTTTCCTCGCATCATTTAAGGCTCGGTCTCTAATTATTTTGCGTGTAAACGATTTATTCCAAAGATAACTTCGCATTGTAAGGACAATTTATTGATACAAAACTTTTAGGCCACGGGAAAGCGGGGGCTTATTCATAATTTATATTAATTGGAGGCAGGGAAGTTCGCAACAAACTGTAACTGTGTAAGAAGGGACTTGTTTTAAAGAACAATTTATACCAACTGTGAGGGTAAATAGATAGGTACTTGAATTGGAGTTGAGGGCTAGTACAAGGAGAACGGTGGTATTGTGTTCCGACTTAAACAGAAATAATTAAATAAAAAGTGGATGGAGAGGACGAGGCAAGCCAAATAAGAGATGGATGTATTGTGTGAAAGATGATATGAGTGTTGCGAGTGGATAGCTTGATGACGGCTGACCGGGACGTATGGAAGAGGAAGACATGCTGCGCCGACCCCAGGCGAACTGGGAGAAGGGCAAGAGGATGATGATGAATTAAATAAAAAGTATCTGTACTTAATAAATTTATACACAGTCTTAAGAATCAGTAAATTCTCTTTCATTCAGTCTTAACCGGGATCTCCTTGGATCGTGATTTTTTAAGATTAGCAAGTCTGTTAGTACATTGAAACGGCTTACATGACTTACGTAACCATTTGACTTTATTATCATAATTATACATTCGTGCATGTGAATGTGTAGGTTTAATCGGTATATTTTTCATCACTAATAAGCTACTAGTATAATTAGTTACTTAGGACTTGTTGAATCTAGAGATACGTGTCCGGGTCGGAACCAACATTCCTCGCACGTTAAGAACTTCTCATTAAGCTACCTTTACTTCGAGTACTACTCTTTAAATGATTAAATAAAATTTCGGTTCAATAACGACTGTGTACCCTTTTTTTTGGCTTTGTGGAAATTTGACAAAGCATGCCAAAGTTCCACAAGCTGTCGACCAACCAATGTGACGCTGGGTATTTTTTAATACTTGTGTAAAATCGCATTTTGTTCGGAAAGTGCTGCAACATCGCATCAACTAGATTCCGCACCGCTTATTTCAAAAGGTCTGACCGTCATCGTATCTATATTAATTAATTTATATTTTTATAACACGCACACTTAAGCTACCTTGATATCCATTCATAAATGTGATATTCTTACTAATCGATATAGATATTAATAATTCCGCCTACATCTACGGAATATAAATGGTGTGTAAGGTATAAAGTTGTTTGCACATAAACAACTTTGTGGATTATGTCCGTGATGCTATGTATGGTGTGTATGTACATCCTTACTAATATTAAAAATGAAAAAGTATCGTCTTTTAGTAGTGCTTCATAAATAAATAGTTGACCACTTGACCGATTACGATAACTTTCAGAATGTCAGCACTTTCAACCACGAGCAAGCCAAACAACAAGAGCAGAGCAGCAAGTATTTATAAAGATATTGAATACTTTTAGGAAACCAATTTTCACATTGATGTTACATTGTCTCTGTCGCTTGCTTGTAAGGTAGGTCAGCAAAAATCTTGCGACAGCATTATTTACCGTCAGTTTTTAGAGTTGACAAAAAATTGCGGCTCCTAATTGTTAAAAAAAGACGCACCGAGTGAGCTGTCAGATAGTTGGCGACCTTTCGAATCACACCACCCGAGGATTCGAAAAGGTGTTCATTAGCTTGGGCGCCTACCCATTTTTAAAGAGTGAGTAGACCCAGTCATCGCAACTTATTGAGTTAGAACATTGCGCTGCATAGTGCAGTGTTCTGTGTTATAAATATTTTGTACTCAAGGTATAAACAAAACACTGTACTCTATACAAATGTGTATCACTTCCACAATTGCATCCGCTTATACAGATAGCCCCGCGTTACACCAACACCCCCGGGACACGAGATGTTCAGTTGCCAAAACGCCGGGAGAGATGTAAAAGGGTGCCGAAACAGATTGGATGCTCGGCTGCGAATGACGGCCTGCGGATTGCGACCGAGTCCGCCGGAACTTTCACCAGTTTCCTCAACTTTCCCCACTCGATATTAAACTTTATCATCTGCGGCGTAAGCGCTGTAGAAGCTAATTGGGGAAGAGCCGGGTATTTGTAATTTGTCGGAATCAAATATCTAGTGTAATTCTTGCGGAGAAACTTTTCTGGAATCTTAATTTCAGCGAACGTAACTTTCTGTTTCGATTCGACAGTTTATATAAAATTTTGCTGATGTCATTGAGATTTACGATGCAGTGTGAAATATGGCTTCGCGATACATCACTATCGTGGGTAAAATTGATTTATAGAGTGTTGGTGTACAATTTAAATTACACGGGTAATATTGTACCGATATATGTATATAAACACTCAGGCTTTAAGAAATAATGAGTACCTACAATTATAACTTAGAGCAACACAACATATTGTTAATAATTACGTAAATAAAATACTTCGTTAGTAGTTTTAATGGCGAGTTGTGTATAAAAGTAATGTTTTAACGCTTCGTTAATATTTGTCATTATATTTTATGGAAGTATTATTATTCTCTCTCTGTGAGCGATGGTAGCTCAATGGTAAGGACTCGCGCCTCTTAACCGAGGAGTGCGGGTTCAAACCCGGGCACGTACCTCTGAATTTTACAAATCTATGTACGTATTTATACCACTAGCTCAACGGTGAAGGAAAACATCGTGATGAAACCTGCAAATTCAAACAACTTTGGATTTGTAATCATGATCCAAAAATTGTCTGGTTCCCCTATCTAAGGGTTACGAAGGTCAGACCAGCAGTCGCTTCAATGTATTACCAGATTCGCTAAATCCTGGATCATGGTCTAAGCGGACCCCGTCTAAGCACGGGATATAACGCTAGGAAGATGATTATTATTCTCTGTTGGCATCTAAGTTTCTTTTTTGTCTACATTCTAAACACAGAGTTTACCGTTTTCCAAGATTAAACAAATTAATAGGGCCACACATATTTTTTTAAGATAACTATTTAATAAAATCTTCTGGTGGCCCTATGATTAACGATTTCGTGTATTTCCGTGCGGTCCATCAATTATTAAGTTAACCTTGTGTTAGAGTTTTTAATCCGCTTTAAATATTTCGTGACGTGTTTTTTTATCGTTTTTAATATCATGTCTAATGACTGCCCTGTGTCCACCACTTCGGCGATTAATGGCGCGATGTTATGTCTAATGGCTAAATATATCTTCCGAAGTACGAAGGACTTAGCAATAATTTACTATACCTAATAACTTAGTTTAGCCAGTGCCGTAACAGCCATTCATGCGCCTATCTTTATTCATGTTTAAAACTAAATTAAAACAGCAACTTCTTGAATTACAATTATCATAAAGTTAGCACCAGTCTGTATCGCTATTATCTATTTTCTCAAACAACCTAACCTAATCCAGTCCTTGCACAATCTCCTTATGGTATTTTAACCATTATCTTGTAAAATAACTATCAGTAGCATGAACCTGGCATATCTGTTTCATTCATATTGTCTATTTATTTGATATGTTTTTCTTTTTAATAATACATTTTAATCAATAAGTGTAAGCCGCGTTTCCCTCACACTGGTGCTACAGAATACCAGCGTCAAGGCATCGCTGATGTCACGACATAAGCTGAGTGGTGACCATTTCAGCATGTATGTGACAATTACTTTGTTTTGTTTAAAATGTATCCATTCACGTGTACTTTATATTTTTATTTCTTTTTTTCTTTTCTTTTATCCACTATCCTTTTTCTTTTGTTGACCTAGGCTATAACGCATACCGTTATGCACCGTCCAACTAGAAGCTGGAACCAGCAGCATATCAGCGGGGTGTATCGGACCCCGAGGTCATTGAGATGATAGCTGTACTCTGATACGCCCAAGATGGTAGTGGGCGGGGTGTACTGACGTTGATCTACCCCTTTATATATGGCGCCCACGGCGAGCTAAAACACCGTGAACACCTTACGCATTACCCTAAGCATGGTGATGGTCTGGCGAATAAGTTTTGATCTTCTAAATAATCTTGACTGGCTCGATGGCGCATTCGGTAGTGACCCTGCCCCATGCGCCAAGAGTTGTTGGTTCGATTCCCACCTAGGTCAAACATTCGTGTGATGAATAAGTACTTGTGTTTAATCGGTGTCTGAATGTTAATATCCAATATTTAAGTATATATTTGTAATACCACTGTTGCTTCTGATATCCGTTACACAAGTGCTTAAGCTACTTACCACGGAGTCAGATTAAAGTATGTGATGTCGTCGAATATTTATATATTATTTATTATTATTCTAAATAACACTACTAGGTACCATCGTCATCACTTCATCACTATCGATCGATGTCTATTAATAAGGGTATACGCTTCTTTTATATAACGTTCTCGTACAATATCTTCAGGGACAGTTTCGTCGTGCGTCACATCTCTGAGTAATTACCGGCATTATCGTTATGATGACGGATGATCAGTGGCCAGTGCCTGAGGACTGCGCGGCCGAGCGGAACGAAAGCTGTCGCAGAACACATAATAGTAACAGACTCGTACGCAAAGGAAGTTCTTCTTAAGGTAATGCAATAGAGTGCAGTTTCCAGCGCTTTGAGGCTACAGTTATATTGGCTTACTGTACGATAAGAATTTGTTTAGATGTTAATTTAGCCCATGGGATAGCGGGTCTCTTGGTTTACTATTCTTCTAAATGAAGCACAGAAATAATCGCAATAGATATTAGTGCTTTATAAAAGTAACTTGCTTTGGACCATACCTATGTCGTCGTTAACCATTATACACCATTAGATGGGATGGATTAAAACTTTCACAAGTTTGAATGCCTGTATGTGGCGTAAAATAATCCTGGATGTGGCGTAAATGTTATAATATTATTTTACGCCCTAAAAACGTTTGTCTCTCCAAAATGTTCCGGACAAAAGACAACTTTTCATTACATAAGCATGGCTTTTGAACACCAATGATAAAACTAAAGTTGCTTAATTATGCGCCTCTAACAAGTAACACAGGTGACAACATTTTGGTCACCGGTCACATCCAGCGCTACACAGAGTGGAACGAAAAGCATCCAAAATTCGTTTAAAAGTCTGAGTTTCTGTGTTACTATTTACGCTAGATAAGCTTTTAGCGTGGCCAGAATAATGAGATTTATTTTAATTCTATATACAAAGGCGGTGTGTGAACATCGTGACAAAACCTGCACATTCAAACTTGATTGATTTTTTGTTTCAGTTAGTGATCAATATCTTAGATATGACAATCAGACTGCCTAAATCCAGGATGATGCTCATCAGGAACTCAACTAAGAACAGGACATACAACTTGAAAGATGATAATGATTATTCCTCGCCACGATTAAACTCAAAGAACCAACGCAACCAAACGCGGCCAGCAGAAACATTTTTAATTTGCAAAACTTTTCTTCGCCGTGACCCGTATTTCTAACTTTCTATAGCTATTCCCGCTTCCTGGTTAAAAATCCTCAGTGAGCTAGTTGAAAATGTAACAAAGAGGCGTGTTATCAGCCAGCTATGCGTCTTCAGAGACGCGGCCGGTAATGTCTGCCGTATATCTCCAACATCGACTATTGCCGCGAATATGCCATTCTGCTAAGGTTATAACTACAGAGAATGTAAAGATTCGAGGCTATGCAAAGCTAAATGGAGGCGATGATTACAATGGATTTGACTTTGACTGAGAGTGAAGTGATTGCTGTAGGAATATCTGCTATAGCCATAATTTAAAATTTTATCCCATGTTGGTCTAGGACTTCAAAAGAAGTGCCAACTGTGTTTCTTGCCTAGCATGTCGTAAAAGACAACTAATGGTATATGGGGTTTTGGGTATGTGATTGTGTAGGCGACAGGCTAGCCACTTGTCACTACTTTTTTACAATTTTCCATCTAACCCAGCCCAGTTTTGCTTCTGGCTGAATTTGGTTAAAGGGACCTGCTGCCCCTCTGACTCTGCCTACCCCTTCAGGGATTATGGGCGTGATGTTATGTATGTATGTCATTGTTTAAAGAGCTTTTTGAAGTTGTTTTCAATTACAGCAATGTCTAAATGTACTTGCTTTAAAATTTGTATGATTTGTATTAGTTTTTTTTTACTTAATCTGTTATAATTTCAAGATAAAGATTATAAGAATATAAATCTTTAACCTTTTTATTATATTGCCTATAAAATTCACTCATGGGTGTGAAATAGCTCAGCAACAACTTGACCGTATGAGAGATTGTGAAATATTACTAGATTCTATATTTCAGTGTGCACAAACCTAATTGGAAGCAATTGTTCTTACCTTACATTTTGGAAGCCTTTTTAGGACCTATTTGGAGAGATTGACAATGGATGTGTGAATATTATTCCGACTGTAGATCTTAATCTTTGAGCCACCTGACATGTATGGGACGAAATATCCTTTGTTATGGCTTTCAAGATATTATATTTAAGACATCTGTTCTGTCGTTACTTGAATACTCTATTAGCAATAGGGTATTTTACTATAGCATTATAGCAATATATACTTGAAGAATTTTGTTAAATAGATTCTACTTTATATAAAATATCGAATATCATGTTTCAAAAATGAACTTGATAATATAATTTGTAATATACATTTTTTTTTATTACAAATAACGCGTTACGGCTATATAACGCCGTTTACGTCATAATGACTCTCAGTAGACATTATTTCTAGCAAGTCCAGCAACAAGGCATAATGTCCAAAATTCTCTCCTAAGTTTGACAGATTAAGTTTTATCTACCGAACCGATCCGAATATTGCACCATATGGCATTATAGCAGTCTATGCAAACTGCAACGTCAACTCGTAGCGTTCAAGCGTGTTTTTCTTACGGAAAATACTTTTTTTTGTGTTTTGTGCCTACCTATATATTGTAAAAGTTGTTTAAAAATATTGTAAAGTACCCTAATGTGGGGATATTAAATTATAGTTCCACAAAAATAAGGCAAATCTAAATGATTAGCATTATAGAATCGTACTACAGACTTTCCATGGTGTAGATATTTGTACTTCCTTTTGTAAACTTTGTACTAGAAAGTAAGGTGGGTATTTTGCTCGAGACTTTCATCATTACTGCATACAATTAAGTTGCAATCAGAGAAGCTTTCGAATGCGGTTTGCAAGCGTGGGACTTAGTTTCTTACTGAATGTATTCTAAACTCGTGCTTTTGCCAAATTATATATTAATAGAGTATTAGTGTACAGTTTCCCAGTATAGTACTGATAACGAGTACTAGGTGTGTGTCCTAGAATAATTGGAATGGAATCAATTGGAAAGTTAGTTTTCATATATGACAGATAGGGAATTCTGTTTTCATTGTAGATTTGAGGTGTATGGTCTGATTGAAGGATACCGGACAGATTGATCAATGAGGCTTAATTTGAGGAATGAATCTGTATACTCAGATTGCCACCATTTTTCGGTCTGATATATATTATCATATATTTTTTTTAATTAATATTTGAGTACCTACTACTTATATTTGATCTGCACGTTAGCAGGTATGCGTTGGCAAAATAAAAAATTAAATTCTCCAGACTGGCACACCAATTTCCTAGTTCCAAACTCAGCTTATATATGTTTGTTTTTATAAGCGTCTATGACTGGAGTACAAATGTCCATGTTCATCACACGAAACATTTGCCATTAGCTTGGTTTCGTAGCCTGGATCTCTGACCACTCGACCAACAGGCCTGTCAAACTAGATCTTGTATTCAGCAAGACCAGTTATTAGATATATTTATCTATATGAATTTGATGAAGGAAATCTTCAAACTAGTGACCACCTATTCGTTCATGGTTATTTCTTCAATCTTATTGATATTATATTTAGTCAATGAAAATAGGTCTTTAAATACGAATTTTGAGGTAAATACTTAAATTTTTGACATAAGTTACTTTGAAAGATTTAAAAACGAACTGTGGAAGTTTTTTGTAAAATCACCCCCGAGAACGTTTGGAAAAAAAAAATAGAATGTATTTGTTTTTAAAATTTAAGGTGTTTTCCGTCACAGTTAAGCAAGTGCTAAATAAATTCTTTGATTTTTTAAATATTGTCGTATAGTCAGCAATAAGATTGGCTAATCTTATTGCTGACTAGTTCAACAATGTTTGGCTAAACATTGTTGAACTCTATTGCTTAAGCCATAAGAATGAATTACGTTCAGCTACTTCTATTGCCGGCCGTACTCTCTACCCCCCACGCACGTGAGGCTTCGTTACCCTGAACTCCCAGCTTAAAGCGTCTGCACACTCAAACTACGATAAATGGGGTGTTCTTTAGAAAATTTACAACGTGATCGATGTGGCACCCAGAGGATTTCTTTGGCAGTCATTCGTCATATAAATAGATACTTTGGTGGTCCCCTCCTTTCCATCAATCGTGGGACGTGATCGAACTGCGAACGTGATAAATATATAGATATCGGTGAAATCGAGTCGTTACTACTCTAGTGACGATTTACTGGAGCATCTGATAGTGAGTTGGCATATTTAATGTCGAAGCTTTTATGTCGAAGTGATTCGGTGAATTGAGGTCGGCCTCTTTATGAAGTCGGATTATAAGGGCATGTTTGGCTTTGGAAATTAAGGTAAAGGTGTTAGGTTGTAGCCATTAGAAGATGATTTAGACATATATACATACGTGATATGACCAAATTGACAATGTATTTTTAAACCTTTTAAAGTACATAACAACAGCATAATTCAAAGTTACCTTTTTAATGTGATTGTAGGAAAAAAGGAGTGTATATTTTTTATTACTTAATATTGCAACTCAGCCTACAACTAAGGTGGTAGCCATTAGAAGATGATGTAGACATATATATGTACATACGTGATATGACCAAATTGAAAATGTCTTTTTAAACCTTTTAAAGTACATATCAACAGCATAAATTAAAGTTACCTTTTTAATGTGATTGTAGGAAAAAAGGAGTGTATATTTTTTATTACTTAATATTGCAACTCAGCCTACAACTACGGATGTGAACACTCACTTCTCCAAAGATGTGTGGACGCATTATAACGTACGTAGGTTAAAAGAAAGAAGAAACCTGCAATTAGCATTATGCTGCGCTTGAATTACTGATTTAAGGAAGATTTTTGGTGATTTAACCATGTTTCAATTTCAAGAAACCATGGTTTCTTTGTTATAAAACTCTCGGTCTTATGAATATAATATGGTCGTCCATTACTTCTACTTTTGAAAAATATACAACAAGGCTTAGCATACATATTTATCTAACCGGTAGACCTTACCAGATTTATAGCCTACGCTTTAAGACTATTCTCAAAGCTTACGGGATGATTCGAGCTCGTAAAACCAAACACGATTGTAAATTTAAGATATTCTTTCATCTCGTAAAATTTGGGTGGAACTGATAATTTAGTATGGGGTTGGGAAACTCATTTCTGGAATGCCTTTTGTTCTCGAAATTATGGTCCTACAAAGTTCGCCATAAAATTACGTTTGAGCTTACCTGAAGTGCAGTTCGTAAAGAAACGTAACGATGCTGCAAAAAAAGTTAAATCCCGTAATGATCTCAACAGCTGTTCTTTCGGCGCGCGTAAATAGTTTTGGCATCGATATTCATTTACGTCAAAGATTTTCTTTTATATTCACTCGAGTTCATTAAGCAGACAAAGGCTAATAAAGAAACAAATAAAAAACGCGCCTTATGGTACGTCTCGACAAAATAAAAATAAAAGAGTTATTCTTGACGAGTTCACTGGTAGCTTAGATATCTGCTTTAGCAGAAAGTTCCATCATCAGATTGCTGATTTCAGAAATTTGACGTAAATGAAAAATTAACGAAGTAGCACTTTCCATGATTCTGACAAAGATACACCTAAATGCAAGATAAACACCACTTTTAAACCACTATTCGATCGAATCCGTGCTCCTTGATATCGACGCGAAGTCTAAACCATTACACCAACAGATTGTCGTCAATGTGCGGTGTTGTAGAATACAAAAACTTCGTCTTGACACATAGAATGAAATAACAAACACGCGAAGGAAAAAAAAGAATCTGCCATCGCTACGCGAGGTTGCTCACGACTTGAGCTGAGCGGACGGTCAAGCAGATCACGCCGTGGTGGTTTTTAGCGGGTTCCTGATCCACTTTACTTATTAGGATATAGCGGCGCCCCGCGGTTTTACCAGCGTAGCTCCCGGTACCGTAGGAAAACGGGGATAAAATATAGCCTATGTTACTCGCTGATAAAGTAGCATTCTATTGATGAAAGAATTTTTTAAATCTGTCCAGCAGTTTCGAAGCCTATTCAATACAAACAAACAAACAATAAAATATTTTCTATTTATTATATTAGTATGATTACAAAACCATTTTTTTTTTTTTTTTTTTTTTTTTTTACTTGAGGAATGCTTACTTACGCACCATCCAGTTAGAGTCCTGGGTGGACCTAAAAGGGTGAGTCGGGCTCGAAACCGGTAGCAATCTCCGGAGACCCTACCGACTAAACCTCAAGGCTGTCGTTCTTCGGGCACTAACGCAAAACCAACGGTATCCCCACTGCCGGGATTCATCTCGTAAAGTCTACGCAGCGCGCGCTGCCGCCTTGCGGCCCATCTCGACGGAGTGGTATTCTCCCCCAGAACACCTAGGGTGGTGTTTCACGACCACATAGACAGCTGTGTACCCTATCCTGACGGACCGGGTGTAACACCTGCAGTCGGCTTCTCCGGGGACGATAGAGGGCCAGAGGACCCCTCCCCTAGCCCCCACGACCCCAAAGGCCCTTTTAGTCGCCTCCTACGACAGGCAGGGATACCTCAGGAGTATTCGGAGCCCCCCCTGCAGGGCGCATGATTACAAAACCATAGTTTAACCATAACCTGCCTGACCCATGTACTGCTAGCTTCAAGACGTGTAATACGGCAATAGCTAATAAGGCTGTAGGTACATCATGCCTGTCTATTTATACGTAAATCAACGAAGTGCGTAGAAGCGTAACTTACGCGCGTAAAAGGTCTGACCCTAGTAAAAGTCAGGCATTAAAAGTGTCAGGAGTGAGCGATGTCGCTACACTAGGTTTTATTGGATACTCGACAATATTCTACTATGTAACATGTTTAATGTGGGTGGTATTGGCCGTATTACATAGATAAAGGACGACGTTAACTAATTAACTGACTTGAAAAGGGAGGATTTTGTCTGTTTATTTTTTCTATGAAGTTCATCGTTTTTTTGGCAACTGGACCGATTATATTTTTATATCTTTATTTCATTTATTTTGACACGTTTTAACGAAACACTCGCACGTGTCAGATTCGGTCTACTTATTTTAGATTCTTTCAATTATAATGTTTGGATGAAAATATTATAACTGACAGAATCTAAAATTAGGGGGTAAAGTCTTGGCATTTGTTTATTGACGTCAACGTAAATCTGTAAACATTTTTGAATCGTTCAGTTATTTCTTACGCCAAACAGTAATAACACTATTCTATCTGTCGGTCTAAGAATCCATACATCCATAAAAACGATGACATTTTGTTTCTAATATCTATGCTACGAAATTATTGTTAAATAATCATTTAAAATTTTAATATTTTCTGCTTTCGTTAAACAAGTAACGTATACCGAACAGCGTTAAAACAAGTAATCGACCAACTCCCCGGTTTTGTTTAACTTCCACTCTCATACTCCTTAGCGAAATTGTGCATAGTTCGCATCAAAACCGTTTACGCTAAACTTTCAACGTTCAAAGTTTACTTTTGCAAGTGCGCCTTTTTTGGTGCATTCGGCGCGAGGCGGAGCGTTATTGTGGAATATCGCCGCAAAGCTTTGTAGCCCAGCAAAGGCTGGCTGATATTACTCCGGCACAGCCACTAAGGAAATTGCCCTTTGACGGACCCGGAAAATTAATTAAATAAAACTGTTTAAGTGCGCTATGGTAGCACAATGATCGAAAAGTTGAAATGATGGGACTGGATTTCACGGCTTATTCGGCGCGTTTCATTAAGTTGATCTTCGGCGCTATTTTTACATGGTGCAGTGAGTTGATTTAAGTTACTGTTTTGACGCAAAGAGTTTTATTACATGTATAAATTTCGTGGATTTTTTTTCGTGGCTTAAAAAGGAAAAATAGCAGTTTTTTAATAGAATCGCTAAATATAGGATCATGATCTAAATTTACTCATTATCATGTACACAACACTGGGCAGCTGATGGGAACGAGTTAGTTACTAGTAGCTAAACTAGTAACTCTTAACTATAATTTGTTATAATTCATACTACGTCAAACGGACTGTTAATTTCATTATTTTATTTTATTATGTTATAAAACCGTTATTACATACTGTCATGATCGTAAATCTGGCTAATAGTTTGACGAATTGCTTTAACTAGGTAGCTCTTAACAAGGTGTTTATTAAAAACATATAATTATATAAAGGAATAGCGGCGGTAAAGTTTTAAGTGAGCTGGTATTGTCTAGTCTACTTAAGGAATATTATTTTTGTAATACATATATAGGTACATATCATTACGCCCGCAATCCCCGAAGGGGTAGGCAAAGTCAAAGGGGCAGCCAGCCCCTTTAACCACATTCAACCAAAAAAATTAAACAGGGCCGGGTTAGATGGAAAGCTATGAAAAAACAAAGCTAGCTCGTCGCCTACTCAATCACATATACAAAACCCTATATACCATTAGTTACCTTTTACGAGATGCTAGGTAAGGAACTCAGTTGGCACATTCTTTTTAAGTCCCAGACCAACATGGGACAGTCCCAGACCCATTTGGGACTAAATCTTGTGTAATTTGAACTAAGAAGTATTTACTGTTCTTCTCATTTCTTCTTTCAAAGTCCAAATCTTGTCTGGCGTTAAAAAATTAATGGCTTGCAAGAAATATGAAATTCACTATGACTACTGCAAAAGGAACCGATATTACACGTCCGGCCAAGGAAATGGGTGTTCCACGGTTGAGCGTAACAAATTACCGACAGTGCCACCCAAGCGTTTTATTGTACGGTAATAGAGTAACGGTTTTGTCGCGGAATAATATCGCGCTTTCAACTGTCTTTTTGCCCACTACAGAACGGAGGGTATATATGGGTTTTCGGTTGTTGGTTTGGTTGTGAATATTGTTATATTTCTTTAAAAAAGTTTGACATATTGTTGATCGTTTATTTGCAGTTTTTTAGGATTTTGAATTCATCGGTAAGTTTTTAGGTAAATGTTAACATTTTATTAAATTTATGACTTAATATAAGCTCGCTATTTCGCTTGCTTTTTTAAATTGGAATATTTATTTTTTCAATTAATTAAATAATTATTGTCGTATGTCATTGTTCTAAAAAGTTGATTAATATCTACTTTTTTGTTTTTGCTATATATATAATTATGAAAGGAAAAAATCGACTCAAAATTTGACATCAGATTACGTCTGACCAAGATATGAAGAAGCATATAAAACTACTCCCTTGAAATATGGTTATAGCGAATACCACCGATATTACACGGCCGGCCAAGGAAATTGGTGTTCTTCGCCCGAGGCGTAACAGATTACGGCCATTTCCATCCGCGCGTTTTTGCCATTCCGTTGCCGATTCGCGGCTGGAACTTTTGATTATGTCACCTTATGAGTAATATCTGGGCTATTCTTTATTATGTATGTCCCGTGAACTCTTGGATGTTTGTACTTTTTGTGGTAGTTTTTATTTCTTTCGATGTATTTTTAATCAAGTGAATCACACACGCTGAATCATAATGCTACGTTAAATTGTACTGAAAATCATTAATATATAAAATACCTACGTCGGAATCTGATGTAAGCAGCTTATGCACTAGTATTACGCCTTTGCTTACTCGTTAAACAATAAATAAATAAATAAATATCTGACAACATCACATACATTGATTTGACTCCGAGGTAAGTTGCTTAAGAACTTGTGTTACGGATATTAGAATCAACAGTGGTATTACACATATAAACTTAAATATCAAGTCAGATATTAACACCCAGACACAGAACAAACACAAGGGTGGGGATCAAACCCACGACTCTCGTATGCATCGGGCAGGGTCATATCATTAAATTAATTAAAATTAATATTAATATTAATTATTGGAATCATTAGGACAGAATATGTGTTAAATGGCGACAAAAATTCGTTAAATGGCGAAAATTCTGTGTTGAAACAATATACAAATCATATAAAATGTCACTATTTGCTATTATAAACTGTATATGCACAAATGAGTCAGCAAGCAAGGACACAAACTCGATCTCACACACATTATGTTTTTTGTAATTATTCGACCAAATATAATGATCATTAGTTTGAAATTCACTGAGCTAATTTGAATGAGGCAGTACAAGGTTGCGAAGGAGACCGTTAAGATTTAATTTTCTCGGCACATTAATCACACGTGAAACGCTTTCAAGGTAAACAAACATTTAGCAGAAAATATCCGGCAACTAGATTATAATGATAAATACCTCGAGATAGATCTTTGTTTTTTTAATTATTTGGTCGCCAAGACATTGTGGTTAAGCAGCAAGTAATTTTATTACTCATTGTAAAACCAGAATCACTAATCACTATTCTTGTTGATTCATTGTAAGCCTTACCAATAGCAAAGACAGAAATTGATGGTATTTTTAGCTGTCTATTTATAGGTATGTTAAGGACATATGCTCTACAATATTTTCAAATAATTAGTTAGACACTTAGACAGGCCCGTTGGTCTAGTGGTCAGAAACCCTGGCAAAACCAACGGTCGCAGGTTCGATCGAATGCTGCTAGCGCAAATGTTTCGTGTGACGAACATGGACATTTTTGTACACTAGTCATGGATGTTTATAAACGTATTTACATATGTCTATCCGTTTATCTAGTATCCATAGTACAAGCTTATAAGTTTAATTTGGAACTAGGGAAATGGTGGGTCAGCGTGGGGAATTTATTTATATATTTACCTACTCATTAATAAATCTATAAATAACGCGTCATGCGGGATTTTGGATGAAAAACTAAGTTGGTAAATTACTTCGGCGTCGGGGTTGAATATTTTATTATCCGTTATATTTTCAAGAAATATTTCCGCAGGCTTTGATATAAATTAGGATCACGTCCTTATTAAGTGCACTCATATATACAATATACAATTAAGTTCAAAGATATGGCAAGAATGTGAAACACTAAATTACCTAACGATTTCTCGCGTAAGCTAAAGTTGAAAATAATTACAGTGAGGCATTTCCACTACGTAGTTGAAATTAGCTTTGCACGGTTAAAGATGAAATTGCTTTGCGCAAAGGTGTATTACTAAACTGAGCTAAATAACTAGAATATATGAATGTGAAACATCAATTTCAGACTTGTTTTCAATTAGCATCATTTCATAACAGTTTTCAACACGATTTATAATCAATAATCATTATACAATCTGACCATCCCGTGCGCAACGATCGATTGTAGTTTCGTTTTATGTCTTTTAATAAAAAATAGAAAGATACTCGCAATAAAATATTAATACGTGTAATAAAATACTAATACGTGTAATCAAATACACGATTTACAAGAATAAAGATATTGTGATTACTAGTCGGTATTACATATTATTTCATCTTTTTCTTAGTACATTATTTATTTAATGGTTAAAAATTTTTCGTTTTTATTACGAGCTAGTTAGCTAGCTCAAAGTTATAACAAAAGACACTATTTTAACAATTGTATAATTATTCCATGTTTGTCTGGGACTTAATTATAATTTGCCAACTGTGTTTCATACCTAGCATGACGTAAAAGGCGGCTAATGGTATATGGGGTTTTGGGTATGTGATTGTGTAGACGACGAGCTAGCAACTTGTCACTACTTTTTCACAATTTTCCATTCAACCAAGCCCAGTTTTGTTTTTGGCTGAATGTGGTTAATGGAACCTGCTGCCCCTTTGACTCCGCTTTCCCATTCGGAGATTATGGGCGTGATGTTATGTATATATGTATGTATGACTACATACATATACTACATACATACATTATACTAATAATTAACGCGTGATAAAAACAAATGCCAAGCAATCTGCGTACAACAAGTTATTATCTGTCACAAATTTCTTTACTGTAGTTTTATGCATACTGTGACTTACATAGGTCATCACAAATGTAGGTAATGTAACTATTAATGTGGCAGATGGACACAATTGAGCCATAAACTAAATTACCAGCCCAATTACCGTATCAAGGTCTGGTCTGATTTAAACGATCCACTATTTGGAAGCTATTAGGTAAATTAAACGTTTTTCCTGCTACTTCGAATTCTTTTAAATGATTTTCGAAATAGTCTGATTGTTTTTTCTCTAATTGTCTATTTAATACAAGTGGTGGTCGCACAGTGATCGAAATTTACCACAATTTATTTAATACTTCGTTATAAAATATGAAGATTATAACGTTAACACATAATTATGTTAGACACTTAGTAAGACCATAATAAATCTTCTCTAAAGTTGGGCCTTTAATTTACAGATTTTAGGAATAAATAAAAGTCTTATTAATTAGGTACATTAGGTATAACTGACTGATAGAATAAGAAACGAAGAAATAAGAGAACGATGTGGAGTGAAAGAAGATGTAGTGACTAAGATTGAAAAAGGCATGCTTGGATGGATTGGGCATGTTGAGAGAATGGATGAAAGAAGATTGACGAAAGAGATATATAAGGCAAGTGTAAATGAAGCCGTTGGGAGGGGAAGACCTAGACGGACTTTCCATGACCAGATTGGTAATGTATTAACAAAAGGTCAGGTTAACAGCACCCTTAACCGACGAGCGTGTATGAAAAGACTTATGAATGTAGAAGAAGCGAAAGGTGTATGTCAGGATCGTAGCAAATGGAAGTACGTGATCTCTGCCTATCCCCATGGGAAAAAGGCGTGACATTATGTATGTATGTACATTAAGTATAGCTGGGTTCATGATAAATAAGCAGTAATAATGTGTGTTTTAATAATTTAAAATGTTTCTAAAGCATATTGTATAAACTTTAGGTCCGGTGAACTTTCTCAGTCCACTGGGCGCGTTATTTCTTTTAAAAGGTGTAAAAGGTTTCATAGTGTTCAAAAATCGGTTTTATTGACGATGACGACTCAAAAGGTTTTAAAATTATGCCAAAAAAACGGTTTAAGGTTTTTTAACACGCAAGCGGGAACATTAATAAGCCCTCAGATAGAAATCTGTCTACAGTCTATGGATATATTAATGAGTCCAGACCACAAACAAGATAGATAACGAAAAGCTACGTGACATTTCGGTATAAACAGATGCGTGTCGATATTACCTAACTGCTTTCCAAGAAATAATAATTGGAACGTCAATTAAGTATCATAAATTACGTCATGTAGGCGCCATAGATTAACCTTTGGGGTTTCGAATGAATTTAATTATTCCATCGGAATTAGTGGAAGCGCCGGGATTAGATTAATAAATTCACGCTCCGTTGACACGTTCGGTTTTGCGGTAGTGAAATTTTGAAGCTAATCTTAGTGCCTATTGAATAGAAATTAGATGTCCGCGTTGGGCTAAAAATCACAATTTTCAACTTGAAATAGTATAGTACCAGAAACCAGCTCAAAGTTTTGCTTGAATATTTAAAGAAATAATGATTAATTTATATTATATTTATTAATAAGAATATATTTAAGGAATATATTTTACTCTCAAATAATAAACTCCCATATAGCTAAATGTCAAATGACAAGAAGAAATTGTTGAAATTCCTTTTTTGTAACATACATTTTAAAGCTTTTTTATATGACTGTACTAAACAGCTTCAATAATATGATGGTGCCCGAATCGTCACAAAAAAAAAAAACAAAAGTGTTGATTCGGACAGTGTCCGAATATTTTTTGTACGAAACGTCAGCAACCCAAATAAACATGTCATAAATTTCTTATGTGAATATTGTGGTAAGTCTACTCTTCTGTCTGTTTCGTCTAATTTTACATAATATTTTTCTATTTGAAATTAAATTACACTTAAAAGTGTATTGACTTTTCCAACAATATGATGTCGCAAACAAGTAACTCCAAGCGTATTAAAAATTCACAAAGTAGTAGGTATAATTCATTAAGCATATTCTAATTCAGAACCTGTACCTAAAATATTTTTGTGTAGTTAATTGTCAGGATGACTAAATGTGACATTAGTGTCATAAATCATTCGAAAGGTCAACAAAATCGCTATCAGGAAGTTCCGTCTTTGAATAAAAACAATTTGCTGCATAACAGATGAGCTAGTTTTATACTAGCGATCCACCGCGGCTTCGCACAGTTAGCTTAACACAATGTGAAATTATACATATACTTACATATAAACCTTCCTGTTAATTCACTCTATCTATTGTTGAAAGCCGCATCAACATCTCTTGCGTAGTTCAAGAGATCTAAACGAACAGACAGAAACGGCGACTTTGTTTTATACCATGTAAAGATGTGTTTAAAACCACTAAGATTATGTAGGTACTAAAATAGGCAGATTTAGTGAACTTTTTGTACAAGATCAATGATAAGGTCACTGGTCTCGCATGCAATTATTAGGATTTTTATGGATACAAAAACAAAATAAAAAAATTCCATCTCAAATTTGATTCCCTTAAAAGGAAATAACAAATCAAAACCTACATTAATTACTGACAAAAAGTAACAAATAACACACCGTTGCAATTTACCTTACCTAAACACTTTATGTGCCTAAGCGGTGGTAGCTTAATGGTAAGGTCACGCGCCTCTTGACCGAGGGGTGCGGGTTCAAATCAGGGCACGTACCCATGGGTATGCGCAGATTTTTCAAATCTATGTAGATTTTAAAAATCCATGGGTAATACGTACATACGTATTTATACCACTAGCTCGGCGGTGAGGGAAAACATTGTGATGAAACCTGCACATTCCAACAGCTACGGATGTGTAGGTAACCATTATCCAATTTTTTTTCTGGTTCTCCTATATAAGGGTTACGAAGGTCAGATCGGCAGTCGCTCCAACGTAATTATCAGGCTCGCTAAATCCTGGATTAAGGTCTCAGCGGACCCCGTCTAAACACGGGACTTAACGCTATGAGGATGATGAAACATTATATATGTCCCCTTGATATTTTACGTATTAAAAAGCAATTTATAACCTAGGGTTAATAATTATGCAAATGTGTCTAATAGATATCATTATGTTCGTTCTAGTAATTGCTTTGCTGGAACGGTTTATCCTTGTAGTAAAAACCTATTACTAGTATTAGTTAGAATATCCTTTATTGGCAAATAGATTTCCAGTGTATAAGCACATATCTAATATAATATACCTAATAGCTACATAGATGCGGCTATGATAATACAAACATGTATAATGCCACACTCGTGGCTATAACTCACGTGACTATGGGTTATGACCCGATATAAAATACATAAGAATTATTAGTTTTTTTTTAAATTATTACGGCATAAAAGTTGACTAGTTAGAGATATTAAAGATTAACGCATACATAGATCATACATACATACATCTCTCAAATCTCAATATTGACTAATATCCAAAGTCAACTTGTGACAAGTATTGCACAAATATCTATATGATGTTACATCTTCAACATCTTGCAGGCTGTTTGTATTTTTGACCGCATAAAAAAAAAGAAAAAACAACATAATCAGTTTTTACTCGAAAGTTGAATTTTGAATCTCCGGAAGTTCGAATTTAAAACCGCAGAAATTATATTATATTCAGATTCTAAACTCGAATTCTTTTTATTCTCCAGACTGACACACCAATTCCCGAGTTCCAAACTAAGCTTCTAAACTTGTGCTACGGATATTATTTGAAATACGTTTTAAAAACATTTATTAACAACTTTTTTATTTGTTTTCGTAAAATTCGCATGCACACCGACACCTCAACGTCTAAAATAAAACTGCTAATAATATCTAAACTAACCGCCAATTTTTCATTTAAAACTACACCATCCTCCCATTTCGGATGCACAACGAAATGCGAGTTTCCGAATAGATACGTGGAACGGCAATATGAAAAATAAATGTATGCGAAAATCACCGCGCCGCAAATGTGCAGTGTGTAAGGTAAGGAGTTAAATTCCGTATGCAACAATGTTCGTACTTGACGACCATTTTTGCACAAATTTTCATTAAAGTGATGTCAGTAACCTTAAGGGGAGATTTTGAAGAAAGCGTCAGAAGTTATAATGTCAGATACATAATTAGGAAGGAGAGATTGCCGCTTCTGCATTAGGTATAAAAAAATCAATTATCAAATTAACTGACACGCTTCTAACGGCAGTTATTTTTAAGTTTTATATTTGCCAAATTAGTTACGGTTTTTGATTTTATGACTACGGCTTCGTTTTTAGCGGTATTAAAATTGAAGTAATATACAACATCACATATATTGATCTTATATTGGACAGTACCACACGTATTGATTTAAAGTATAAATTTGCTTATGTACATCACGGAAATTAAAATGAACGGAGATACCACATACACCTAGGTAGGTAGGTACCTTTTTATTGACATGATTTCGGAATTGCACCCGTTACATATTCCCTACGCTGAATCTAAACTATAGCAGCAAGGAAGCTAGTAATTGTAGCAGTATCATTTGTTCCAATATTTTCAACTGGACAGTTTTAGTCAGACCGAAGGGTAAGTTTGCACTCCTTACTTCTACACTTTTTAGCCGGTGGCGCAAGTAGCCTCACGTGTGGAGTATTCATCGCGTGGGGTTTCGTCGCTCGCATATCGCATTTGCGCCAAACTGCCAAATTGCATATCGATATGGATACTAGCCCGCCTTACACGGATCTAGAGAAGCTAAAATAGGTAATATCGCTATTTTCTTAGGGTTATATCGTTTAGGATTAGTGTTCCAAGTCAGGGTCTTATTGGTAATTATACGTAATAACCACACAGTGATTGAGTTCGGTTCTCTCTGCCTACTGTGCTAGGCAAGTGGCGTGAAGTTTAGTTAGTTAGTGATTAAGTTAAAGAGTTTGATCTTCGTAACCTTTAGATAGGGAAAATCAAACTGTTACCAGTCAAGCAACCCAATGCTGTCCTTTTATTTTTACAATACAATAGCAGAATTTTAAGCCCATATGGTTTGCCTTTTTTGTTCACAAAAAACTAATCAATGCCGTAATTTTTTGCAGTAGGTACCTAATAATCTAACATTACGTTGAAATCTTAGTCATTCTCATATATTAAGCAAAAAAACTGCGACTAATAATAAATTGAGATCCTATAACTTTTTACCATGGCTAAAAATAACTTTTAATCAAACACATTGCTTTTTTGCACAACTTAAAGAACGCTGGCAGGACACTGTCTATTTTTGGACTCACAAGAGGATTTTTTGTGAAACATTAAATGGTAATTTAGCGTAAGTAACTATTCCAATTATTTTCTAGTTTGTGCCAACAAACCTTTCGGTCTAATGAAACCGTGACGAGTAAATGAACACGCGGATTTGCGAAAAAGCCGGATGACTAAGTTGGTCGTTAGTCGTAGTTATTGCAAGTTGGATTATGCAACCACTGGCTTACCGCGATGCAAGAAGTTAGCTAAAGAAATTACGGTGAGGTTTGTCAACATTGTCTTTGAAAATAGTAGAAGAAGAAATTTTAAAGGAAGTTATAAATAGACTACTAACAGTTGAAACAGGACCAAAATTAGAACGTTTGACAAGGTATAGGAGTTTTACGCAACTGTATCCATCACTCTTGCGAGTTTCTGTGGACTATGGTGTTGAATGTCAGGCTAGCAATCACCGGCTCACCACGGAAAGTAGCTGCGCGAAGTAATATCAGTACACAATGAATATTGGTGAGACAACTTGACATTGAAAATAGTTGTTGTTTGTGCGGGATGTACTCATTCGACAGGTTTTTTACTGGAGTGTTTAAAGCGGTCGTTATCCTTATAAATCGGCTTACGTCACCACAACCCGTCGTCAATAGCATCTCGTAAATAAAAATAGCATTTATGCAATATATACTGTCACGGCTTTTTCCCATGGATGTAGGTAGAGATCACTTCCTTCCATTTACCTATTATTACTATTTCCATTTTCTACATTCGTAAATTTTTCGTGCATGCAATATGCAATAGTGGATACATTTTCGCTGCCTTGACATTGAAAGTGTTGCGTACAGAGCGATTCGACAGGTCATTCACTAGATACAGTTGGTTGGATGCGGTCGTTAGCTGCAATCGCTTTGAGTTATGCAACTACTTGTATACTGCGGAAAGGGGCAGCAGTGCTATTAGTATAACTAGCTGACCCGACAGTCGTTGTATCTGTAATTTTATAGAAACGTCCATTTACAACATACAGATTGTTTAATATTATATAATTTTAAACTTTGGCGTTGCATTACTAGAATCAATACTGACGGGACTAAACGCGATACGCATTATGTAGTTCTCGTACATGAGTACTTACAGCTTGACGTTCCGGCCGTGTTACAACCTTTATGGTCACAAGCGGACTCTAGGTTACTTCATATTGTCCAAAATTTAAGCCTTCCCGTGACCATTTCAAACGATCTCATCTCTTGTCATACAAACACAAATCTTAACTAGACAATAAAGATTACAAATGCAGTAGGAGACAGACTAATAGTGGACAGTCAGTCCCTTATTCTTCTTTTCAATGAGGGTTTTTTGAATTACAAGATCCGAAAGGTGGCGTAATTGCGACTTGCGGTTTTGTCACCCTCCTCATTGGTTAGTTGTCAGAACAAACTCACATACGTGTCACATTATGAAGAGTGCTGTCAACAAAGAGCCAATAATGACAGTGAAAAGACCGCGAGACTCACTCGCGCCATCTGGCGGTTTTTATTTTTTGAAAACACTCATTGTCCCTCTTTTGATTTTAGATCCTTTGACGAAAATTTTTACTACTTTAACATTGTCATTATGTAACGGTTTTAGAAAAAATTGTTTTTTAAGATTTAAAGTAAAGAAATTATCTATGAATACAAACATGTCCTATAATTCCAAGTTTAAATTAATGCTGATGTTAATTAACTTTCTTTGTTGTGTATATTTTATACTGTGACAATGCCGTGCAACGCTCACTTTCTATAAATTTCGCTGTTAGATAAACTTTCTATATCATAATGCGCAGGAGTTGTTTGTTTAATTCTTTAAACCAGTTTGGTCGAATTACGCGTTTGACTTATATCGGTGTTGCTAGTGTAGAATTAAATTGGAAATTTAAAGTTTTATGAAGAGTTAGTAGGATTTTTCGTTGAAAAAGTAAAGCTAACGTGTCGACTTAGAAACTGTTATATCCATACAGGTAAATATATCTAACTATATGTTACATAGATTAGTTTACCTGTTATTTATGTCAGTGTAAGTGCTCATTTATTACAAATACATATCGCATTTAGACCCAATCATATTTTAAATGGCAGATTTTTCCATGATCAGATTAATCTGAACTAATAATAATGAAAGTAAAAACTCACCTAACGTCATTCTGTTTTCTTAGGTTACGAACCATTTTAAAATATTCCGTAAAATGTACGGAACGTGATGGTTGGACAGTCATCCCTAAGCCAAATTGCTTCATATTCAGTTACGGTCATGCAACAGAAATAACCGAGTCTAAGTAAGCCGTTAATAGCAGATTAAGTTTAAAGTTTAGGTCTATTTGCTCTTTGGGGTTGTGAAAAATAAAATCCCAAAATACCTCTTTGATAAATTACAGGTCATGCAGCGTGAATGAGTTAACGACAGACTGATTTGCCCAATGCATAATACTACATTGTTCCATGGCAGCTTTAAGTATTGTAACGGCTTCGAAGTGTTGTAACGACATCCCCTCACCCATTCGACACAGCTCACACATTGGAGCTTTTAAAATTAAGTACAAGAAATACTTATTGGACTAACAAAAATATACATAGCCGCATAATATCTACTAAACATCATATTTACATTTCAGTCTTCGCCCATTTGGTGATTTAAATGGTGACCTCACAATAATGTACCCAAAGCTTTTAATGGCTTTCTATTTAGTATTGACTTAAAATTCAGTGATTCGTGTGATTAAACTTGATTTTGATCCAATATACAAATTTATATATATGTATAATATGTATTATATCTATATGTACATTTACACAACATATGAAATTACAATTTAATCTCTATTTAACATTTAAATGTATGCTGACATCAATTCCATTTTGTTTTCGTAATAAACTGCACATAAGTCTAGATTACAAACAGATAACAGGTAAATTTGCATAATATTATATTTGTTTATACAAAGCCGGACATCTATCGTTTATATATTAAGGTATCCGCAGAATACTAGCGTCGTGGCACCCTGCGTCACGGCACATGCTGAGCGGGGAGCGATTTGGTACTTTATTGTTGGATTTTGTTGTTTGTGTAGAAATAGAAATAGAAATATCTTTATTCATGTAGGCTCCACAAAAGCACTTATGAATAGTCACAATAATACAAAAAAAATATTCTACCGCCAGGTTCGGAACGTTGATTCTTATTGATGTTGATTGTGTAATAATGGAAAGTTATTGTATTCTAGTTCCAAATAAACGTTTATTTATACATTCATTCAAAGTCACGGGCAGAAGTTAGTAGTAAATAAATACATGTCATATTTGATCTTTGCCCTAAAGCCAATTAATAAAGCATTGGCTAAGATAATTGAGGCACTTACGCAACTAACCGCGTGACGTCACTACCCCGGACAAGGCTGTTTCCAATGAACCGTCAACAACTGTACATATCATTTACTATTAACAACGTTACTGCTTGTACTTGTAAGATCGTTATCATGTATGTGCTAACTATGGAAATGGTAAATAAGTATTATGGCGTTAATGGACCTGACCAATTAAGGCTTAAAGCTGTTTAGTATCTCGAAAATGTTTATTTTCCTTTACCTTTATTTCTGTTAACTTTGAATTCATCTTCCTAGCGTTATGTTTCTTAGACGGGGTCCGCTTAGACCATGATCCAGGATTTAGCGAGTCTGGTAATTACATCGAAGCGACTGCCGATCTGACCTTCGTAACCCTAAGATAGGGGAACCAGACAATTTTTGGATAATGGTTACAAATCCGAAGTTATTTGAATTTGCAGGTTTCATCACGATTTTTTCCCTCACCGTCGAGCTATTGGTATAAATACGTACATAGATTTGAAAAATCTAGAGGTACATGCCCGGGTTTGAACCTGCATTCCTCGGTTAAGAGGCACGTGTATTACTATTGTGCTACCATTGCTTTTTTATGTATATAAATAAAAACCTATTTTTATTATCATCCCATTGTAATTGAAATTTGGTAAATCCTTTAAAGGTTTCTATATTGATAACTTAAAAGCTTTTATCGTTAGAAAGTCGACAATTTCTTAGAATATAAGCTACAGCAAACCAAGCCCCGATTTAGCTAGTTCCACAATATTAAAGTTAGTGCAGTTATTTTCCCGAAACGGTCCCAGTCACATCCAGTTGTTCCTTATGCCTATGTTATTTAGGATGCGTTTGGCGCATCCGCTGTGAGACGCCAGTTTTATTAATTTTTCCATACCTAACGAGGAGTCGTCGCCAATAGGGCTGCCGAACAGTTCTGTTTATTCAAAATTCTGCTATTGTACGATTCTCCGCATCGGATTCTATTCGATTTGTTACAATTTTTCCGTCGCTGCGAGATGTATTTTTCTGTTTCGAAGCAATTTTGCGTTGCATTTTCTATTTCGGGTTTACGTTATTGCGCCCTATATCAAGTTGATGTCGAGAACTAATTCTGTTGTGATTTTTACTGGAGCTTGTTGTTATGATTCCTTGGTAAGCGTGAATTAAATAATAATTGTAAAAAAAAATTATGAATGATGCATATGAGACGGTGCAATTACGATCTCCAATTAAAACATATACACACCGTCGGTCTGACTGTAGTACAGTCTATTGACTGGCCCGTTGATCGAGTGGTCAGAGACCCTGGCCACGAAACCGAGCGTCGCGGGTTCGAATCCCGCTAGGGTCAAATATTTCGTGTGATGAACATGGACATTTGTACTCGAGTCATGAATGTTTATAAACGTATTTAAGTACGTCTATCCGTTCACCTAGTATCCATAGGACAAGCTTATAGCTTAGTTTGAAACTAGGGAATTGGTGTCAGTCCGGAGAATTTATTCATTTATTTTGTTTGCGTACTAAACATATCAAATCTATGTACAATAGATTATTCTGTCACATATTGGCTTCACTTGTAAATAATACCTTTAGCGTGTTTTGTATATATTCTGTAGATTAAGTCCTTACACAGAAGGACGGACAAGCAAAGGAGTTTGTTTCTCTGGCAACCTATACGTACGAGACCCTAAGAAGATAAGGTCGCGGCAGCCCTGCAAGCGAGCAGGGTACCGGGTGCATCCGCAAGACGCTGTTAGCGGGCAATCTGCGCCTGCGCGTGCGTGTTTCAATCCGCTGCAAGATTTTATTTGCGCGCCAACTCCGTCATATTGCGATATTGCGAGTGCGCTGCGACACACTAAACTGCATTAGGTCGCGTAATCATATCGTATGAGCTTGAGGTTTATTTTAATAACCGGGTTGGTATTTGCAAGAAACAGGTGCGGTAAAGCTGACTGATATTTGTATAAAGAACTAGCGGCCCGGTACGTGCTTCGCTATGCATAAAGTGATAAATGAACCGCTCTACCGATTTCGTGCAAACTTCACATAAACCATCTACTAAATAGTCCGAATAAAGCCTAAAAAATTGGTTTGGATAGGTGAGCCCGTTCTTGAGTTATAAAATTACAACGAAAAATGGCATTGATTTTTATATATATTGATACGTTTTGATCGGTTGATATTTTATAATCACTTATATCTTATGTGACAAAGTATCTGTTATATTATCTCGTTTTAGCCGCTTAGCGGTTCATGGTAGAATTTTGATTAAAAAAAGCTTGAACTAAAAAGACAAATGTTTAAATCATAAGAAAAGACTTAGGATTTTTTATCCCGGACAAGAATTAGAATGCTTATGACCTTAATCTTTTTTTTTCACTTTCATTCAATTGGTCAATAAATGCAATAAATAAATCTTACTTCGACTTCGTTGTCTGTTTAAATTTGTTGATTGAGGTACATACCTGCAAAAGAATAAAAATGTTTTTAATTTTATTGCAACATTCAATTCATAATGAAAATGACGATGAAAGCAAGTATACCTAGTTAATTGCCATAAAAATGTATGTCAACAAAATAACACAATCAGACAATTCTTTAATTAAATTGAGTTAGTAGAGGCAATATTCGCGGTGATAATAATATAAGAATAAAAGGTAATTTTAAAGCAGCTTGGTAATACTGATGATTTAAAAGTGTCATCTCATCACTCGTTTTGATAATTGGGCTAGTTGGACTACTAATTCGATAATAA
Source organism: Glyphodes perspectalis (assembly GCA_951394215.1). NCBI lineage: Eukaryota > Metazoa > Arthropoda > Insecta > Lepidoptera > Crambidae > Glyphodes > Glyphodes perspectalis. Next base: position 4,854,116 of record OX596208.1, on the reverse strand, counting down.
GGTGGGCGTACATCAATGATATGTTAATTTAGATATACTATAGATTGGCACATTTATCATAAAAAAAAACCGAACTCAGTGACACATTTGACAAAGACGTCCTTGAAAAATTGGGACATTTTCGCATCTTCAAATCGCGCGCGCTTACGACATATCTGCGTCTTATTTATATGTAAATCATTGACGTACGAGTATATCGATCTCGTCTCGGCCGTCTCTCATCAGAAATGCGGAGAGGTCGTATTTTTTCCTGGTCATTCGGCAAGCCGTCTGCTGGTGAAGTGTTTATGGCACTCAAGGAAATGCCCACGTCCTCACGTCGCCGGCTTAAAATTTTAATAAGAGCCTTTATACGGAAATTTCCTTGTCTTTAAAGTCCAGTGGAAATAGCACTGGAGCGTACAAAAATTGGGCAGCGAGATAAATAAGAACTTTTGTTAAATATAACTATAATATAATTCGCGGTCCTTTTTTCTTTCTTGGAAATTATTTCACACGGGTTTTTTATTAAGTTCGAAAATGAGCATGAACTCATTGAATTGTCACTTTAATCGGCCATCGTAACAATGGGTAGGTAATGAAGGTTATTAATTGAAAAAAACTCGATTCGCTCACGGAAGTAGGTAGCTGGTGTCCAAGTTGTCGATGTGAAATTTATGAGGATGTCTTGAGGTCAAGGCTGACCGGAGTGCCTTCTGTGCTTTAATGAATAATGACCTCTATGCATCGATTCTATCTGTCCTTTCGATTTCCGGAATGAAATGATTTTATGTTATATATATATCCGACAACATCACATACATTGATCTGACTCCGAGGTAAGTAGCTTAAGCACTTGTGTTACGGATATCAGAATCAACAGTGGTATTATTACAAATATATACTTAAATATCAGATATTAACACCCAGACACAGAATAAACACAAATGTATGACAACGTATCGTTAGTGTTTATAAACATAGAAAAGGCAAGCGAACACACTTCCTAATGTCTCCTCACCAAGTCGATATAGAATTTTATTCGAAGTCAGTATCGCCATCATGACTTTATTATTGCAAAGATTAAGGTTATGGTGTCGATACGAAAGAGGAAATATTCAGGTTTAAACCCCAGGTTGAATTAATTTAGCTTCTGAGCTATGAATATCAGATGATGTTCATATTTGTCGTTCATATTTGTTGTCAATTTTGGTCAATCATCGGTCAAACGTGACATCAAGACAGTGGGGCCCTATTAATTTTTGACTGCTTTACTGGTCTAGGGGTAGCATACGCCGCCTAAAGACCCGAGGTCCCAGGTTTAAATCGGGTCAAAATATGTAGCGGGGTATTTCAATATTGAAATTACTCAGTAACAGCCGGGAGTCAGGAACTTGGCGACTTAATCACCCCCGTGCCCCGGAAACCACGTTAAGCATTGGTCCTGCGCTTGACCTCTCTGTGATCATGTCGAAATGCCGTCTTATCGGACTATGAGAGTAAAGGAATAGAGAGTGCACTTGTGTTTGGGATTATTCCACTTTGCCCCACTAAGGCGCCCCACTGGTGGGGCAAAGTGGAATGCCTTAAAATTTGCAGTGGAATCTGCCCCACAAAATCGATTTTGTAGGGCAGATTCTACTGGCGCACACACTTGTGCACTATAATATCTCCTGCGCAGTAGGCTAATCCTCGTTGAGATTGGCCGCCGTGATCGATATCGGTTAGGAGGACATTATTAATTTATCATGCTATATTATCGGTTCAAGTTGAGTTTTTCCGGTGGAATACTCTTTGTCTTCTATTGCAACAACTTTACAATCAGAATACAAAAGGAATAAAATATGGCTAATGCTTTTTTAAGTAAAATTTAAAATAACGAAAATGAGTCGTTTTGTTTGAATACAATTGTATATGCGTCAAAGTAAAGTAATAAACAAAGGCTGGAGAACTTCGTATCAGAGTACTAATGGATGTTTGAGCGAGATTTGCCCGAATTGCGGTTTTATTGTGCGCGACGGATAATGCGTGACAATAGGCGGGATTGCGTAAACGGTGGAAAACGGTCGACAATAATGCACGCGGTAATTCGATACCGCCTTGCTACGCTCAAACAGCGCTTATACAGGTTGGCTGAAAACATTTTCGCCAATTGTTTATGTTATTATTAACGATTTTCCGATAAAATGATGTCTTATGTTATTATTTCTCATGTTTAATTAGGGTTTTAAATGATTTTGCTAAATTTTTTTAAATTTGTTTTGTAATTATTTGCTGTCGGAGCCAAAAAAAAAAAATGTATATACGATCAAAATATTAATAAATTCTTGTATGTACCTATTTCATTAAAATCAATAAACGAAATACATATAAGGATCGTTTTAACTACTACTTAAATATCACCAAAATTCAGTTTGTAGAAATTGCTAACAATAATACAAAATACATTGTTTGAACCACTACAAAGCAAATGAAACTAACTAACTAATCTTCACGCCACTTCGCTAACGGAGTAGGCAGAGAGAATCAAACGCCATATGGCACGAACCTTACACACCTCACTCGCCTCTTCAACATTCCTGTTCCTTTTCATACAAGCTCTGCGGTTTTTATGACTCCTAACATCACCTTCTGTTAATACACGACCAATCTGGTAGAGGTAGGTAGCTTCCGCGGCTCCTATATCCTTCCACTTGCGCATTGTTTATCTGTTTAGTCAATTTTTCGTCATCCATTCTTTCCACATGTCCGTACCAACGGAGCATGCCTCTTCTTACCTTGACTCTGACACTGTCTGAAAGACAAGGTAAGAAAATTAAATGAAAAGAAAAGCAGATGAAAGTAAAGTAAAATGTCACAAGTTGCACTTCGCATCGCACAGACCGATGTTTGAGCGGGATTCGGCCCAGTCAGCGGTTTTGTCGCGTGCGGCGGATGACGCGTGACAATGGGCGGAATTGCGTAAACGGCGGAAAGCGGCCGACAATACTGCGCGCGGCGGTTGCGATGCCGCCTCGCTGCGCTCAGACAGCGCCTATACAGCCTGTCCGATTATTTTGTATGCCCCTTTGAAATCCTGAACTAAAATCTTTGGTAGATTTTAATTATATTTTATTTCTTTTCATTTACATTTTTTTAATAATAATAACGTTCTTAATAATACAGTGACAACAGTCTCATAAGTAGGTAATAATAGAACTAAAAGAGTATGAGGAAAAAAAATTGTATAAAACATTTTCATATGTCAATCCAATAAATTATGTTCCAAGTAACATTTATGATTTAGCTATGATAGTTCATCTGTTCCGTTATCCATAGCTTAGCTCAGACACACAAAGTAGCTTTCTAAGCTGTGTTTTTTTTGTAATCTCATAGTTTTTGTCTCTCTTACGGATAAATCTTCAGTTATAAGTATTTTTGCAGGTTAACCAATTATATTTCCGCAGTTTTTCCAGCGTAGTCTTAAAATATATTTCGGCTCAGCCTGTACAACATACTGGGCACTTATGCGGTAAACGCGGTGATTATCTATTCCGTCCGTCAAACGAGGGGTGATCAAATGAAATGGTAATAACGAATGTGGCACCGGACACCGCTCCGAACGTTTGATTACACGTTCTCGATGAAGGAGACGGTTAGGACGTATATAGCGAATGTAGGTGCCAGGTGTTGCTCAAAATGAAAAATCAATTCGGATAAATGAGCTATGAGCGGTCGTAGCTCAATGGTAAAGACACGGGGCCCTTAAGCAATAATAAAAATAGTAATAATTCGTGTTTTTAAACACAGATCGGGCAGGTGCCATAGTCCTTCCCATAGTCCCGGTTACCCAGTCCACTAGCACCTCATCCTAATAGCCCAGATTCTTTGTTCTTCCACTCCATTCCATTGTCCTGCACTGACCGGGAGTTGTCCTTGGCTGCATTTTATAGTGTATACAGGGAAAATCGTCGGTTGGTGTCACATTACATTAAAATCATACTTGACTTTAAAGGGCCTCTACGTGTTGGCTTCGGCCCCACGCACGCCTCCCAAAAGTCCGGGACTCTATAGTCCCGAGAAATGGCAAAGTCAGATATAATAATAATAATAATAATAAATAATTTATTATTTATTATAATCTTACAATGACAACTTACATACTGAGTTGTGGTAGCTCAATGGTAAGGACATGCGCCCCTTTACCGAGGAGTGACGAGTTAAACACGGGCACGTACGTCTGGATTTTTTAAATCTTTGTTACGTATTTATACCACTAGCTCGACGGCGAGGAAAAACGTCCGATTCCCCTATATTAGGGATACGCAGGTCAAATCGGCAGTCGCTTCAATGTAATTACCAGACTCGCTAAATCCTGGATCATGGTCTAAGCACGGTACATAACTTTAAGGAGGAATGTGACTACTTACAACGTTTGTATACACGTTCGTATGTACGTATCAGTTTGCTACAGACACTATTTATTCTGTAAGATTTATATGGCGGTAAAATTATTTATTTGATTTTTTTTTAATTTATTATGATAAACAAACAGCGATAAACTACAATATGGTACAAAAAAAATTATCATCAACACTGTTTACCACAAATTAAAAATACATATTATGAAGATCTATAAATGTTTTTGGAAATCCTACATGAATAAAGATATTTCTAATTCTATTTCTATATAAAAATACGGGATAAAGTAGCCTATGTCTTTTCTTATGGTACGAATTTAATTGCAATAGGATAAGTTAATTAAGAGTGAAACAGAAAAAAAAAAACAGAAATAGACAGATAGAGTAACTCTCGCATCATGTCTATACTTATTATCATAAAGAGGAAAGATTTGTATTTTTGTATTTTTGTGTTGTGTATGTTTGTAATGAATAAAATCAAAAACTACTGGACCGATTTAAAATTTCTTTCACCAATAGAAAGCTACTTTATCAAGGAGTAACATAGGCTATATTTTATCCTCGTATTCCTACGGAAACGGGAACTACGCGGGTGAAACCGCGGGGCGCTGCTAGTAGTATATAAAACAAAGTCGCTGCTTCTGTCTGTTCGCTCAAATCTTATAAACTACGCAAGAGATGTTGATGCATTTTTTACCAATAGATAGAGTACTTGAAGAGGAAGGTGTATTGTTTCATATTGTTTTGTGCTCACCGTGCGAAGCCGGGGTGGGTCGCTAGTTTATAATATTAGTAAGAATAAGCTTGTATGTATTTGATTTCAACCCCGTAATAATGACCGGATTTCCTAAGTCCTGGATCATGGTAGCGGATTCCGATTAAGCACGGGACATAACGCTAGGAAAACGATGATTAACTTAATTTAGCTGCAGGGGGGGCTCCGAATACTCCTGAGGTATCCCTGCCTGTCGTAGGAGGCGACTAAAAGGGCCTTTCGGGTCGTGGGGGTTAGGGGAGGTGGTCCTCTGGCCCTCTATCGTCCCCGGAGAAGCCGACTGCAGGTGTTACACCCGGTCCGTCAGGATAGGGTACACAGCTGTCTATGTGGTCGTGAAACACCACCCTAGGTGTTCTGGGGGAGAATATCACTCCCTCGAGATGGGCCGCTAGGCGGCAGCGCGCGCTGCGTAGACTTTTCGAGATAAATCCCGACAGTGGGGATCCCGATGGTTTTGCGTTAGCGCCCGAAGAACGACAGCCTTGAGGTTTAGTCGGTAGGGTCTCCGGAGATTGCTACCGGTTTCGAGCCCGACTCACCCTTATAGGTCCACCCAGGACTCTATTTGGATGGTGCGTAAATGCATTCCTCAAGTAAAAAAAAAAAAAAAAAAGGATTATGATCCATGCGGACCGCAACGGGACGTAACGCTCGAGATCATGACATTGCCTAATTCCAGTCTAAAGTATAGCCGACCAATTTTAAAAGTTGTTATTGTAAAACCAGACAAAAAATGGGGAGATACGTTTTAGATTTTTTTAGTCTGCACCAATATCGTTACTTAACTAGCGTGACTGATTATTTGTACTCAGGATTTGTAAATGGGATGATTGGCGTGTGTTAATTGGTACAGTTTGTTCAAGGATGGTTACGTCATTGCTACGTACCTACGTCATATTTAAATGAGCTAAGTAAGTATTCAGATGATGATGAATAATTTGGGTAAGGTGTAATAATTTTATTAAAAAGTACATTTAGGTAAATACCTAAGATTTGAGGATGCGTTTTTGCAATGTTCCGTGGCGGGGCCTGCGTAGTTCTTTTGTATGTTTTATGAGGTAACGTTTATGAATTCTAGATTCTTTAATGATTTCTGACATTCGACAACACACACCAATAAAATTCAATATTTAATTTTAAAATAAAATGTATAATATAACCTAAATTTTACTTTAAATAACTAAACGCCAAAAAAATATTTATGATTATTTTTAGCTGAATGTGGTTAAAGGGGCCTACTGCCCCTTTGACTCTGTTATGTATGTAATTGGTATCTACTTTCTCCGTTTTATGGTGGGTTAAATTCGAATTCATCGAAAGGATGTGTATTCAGGTCACAACCCAGGCCCAAGTACAAACAGTTTTTGACACAACGTTACCTTGGCTGGACACCACTCACCGCCATCATTGTTACGAAGTACAAAGAACACGATGCCGGCAATTTTATTATTTTTTTCCGTCGTGAACAAAGGGGCTGCTCACAGGCATAGTTATTACAAAGCTACCTAATACCTACTTCATTATATACGTATTTCTCAAGAACAACTACGTTTACTTTGAGTCAAAATTTTTTAATTGTGTCTTCATGACATTCTTGTCGAATAGAAGAAGAGTATAGTGGTCCACCTGGGTTTAATTTAGGCAGATCCACATATACTTATAAAGGTCTGAATTATCAATAACACTTATTTTACTTTTAATTACTCTTATATTCATTATGTGAGTATTTAATACAAGTCACGTATCCTAAATTAAATAGTTTGAAGTATCCAGTGGTATATTAGATAATGAGATTTTTCTTTTACTTACATATTTAGTTAATTAAAGCATATATACAGAATGGGCAAATCTTGTCTAAAATAAGTTGAGAAACCGGATCCAGCCTAAAGTGTGCAAATTGTTTATAGAAGCAGGAGATTTGTAATAGTAATAAACAGAAGTCACCGAAAGTTCCAGATAAGTGCCCCTTTAGTCCTTATTTAATTACGCCCAGTTTTTGCTAACCAAGTACAAGTTTCTAGAAAAGGCATCTAATCACGTTTTAACGTCTTAAGTATGCAAAAAAGGACTGATGCCTATCTGATTTATGAGCATTTCAAGATTTTTTATAAGTATAAAAAAAGGTTCCGCCTAATCAGTTACATTTTAATATCTGGTCATAAATTTAGCTCGTAAATAGGATCAAAGTATAAAAATGTTCGAATAAAATGTTTAGGTGGTGCACATATGACCTTACAAACTGTAAAGGCTAATGATTTTATAATCACATTTGCAATTTAACTTATGACACGCCTCAGATTATAAATCGATGCAGTTTTTTATATACTTACTAGCTGATCCAGCGAACTTCGTTTCGCCTAACAGCCAATGACACGTAATCGGGTTAAATAAATTGGGATGTGAGCTATCCTATCTTTCAAGTTGGATCAAACTGCACACGGTGTGCAAATTTGATTAAAATCGGTTAAGTAGTTTCGGAGTCCATCGCGGACAAACAACGTGATGCGTAATTTATTTAAATTAAGATTAAGATAGCTCAGTTTACGCGTCAATACCTTTGCTTTCAAAACATAGACTTTAAGAGGTCCGAATAACATACCAAGAATGTTGCTTTAAATCTTTTATTTTTTAGTGTAGGTATAATATGACTGGGGTCCGATATGACAATATCTAAAAGTCACACCATCAGTCAGGCTTAGTCAACCTAAAGTTTGCACGTTTCAAAATCTCCTCTGCATTTTGATACCAACTGATTGATGGAGAGCCTCCATCATGTCGCCGGGTGGAAGCATGCGCGAGAGTTACCGATCGCATCAGCCCGGCCATAACTCAGTCAGCGCAATGACGGGATGTCTAATACCTGCATAGTATAATAGTATATATTATATACATAACTAGCAGCGCCCCGTGGTTTCACCCGCATAGTTCCCGTTCCTGTGGGAATATGGGGATAAAAAATAGCCTATGTTGCTTCCGGATAATGTAGCTTTCAAAAATTCTTTCACCATTGGTAAAAGAATTTTTGAAATCGGCACAGTAGTTTTTGAGTCTATTCATTACAAACATACACATATAAAAATACAAATCTTTCCTCTTTAAAATATAAGTATAGATATAATAGTAGAATAGCTATAAACATATATGCAAAACGCGTATATAATACAATAAAATATGTATGCAAAAAATATCATATTACGCCCACAATACTCAAAGGGAAAGCAGAGTCAAAGGAACAGAAAACTCTTTGAACGACGTTAAGTCAAAGATTTATTCATTACATACATACATACAAATCATCACGCCCATAATCCCCGAGTCAAAGGGACAGCGGGCCCCTTTAACCACATTCAGCCAAAAAAAATCTGGGCTGAACTGGGTTAGATGGAAAATTGTGAAAAAGTAGTGACAAGTGGCTAGCTTGTCGCCTACACAATTACAACCCAAAACGTGATATACCATTAAAATATAAAAAATATATTCGACTACATCACATACATTGATCTGACACCGAGGTAAGTAGCTTAAGCACTTGTGTTACGGACATCAGAATCAACAGTGGTATTACAAATATATACTTAAATATTGGATATTAACACCCAGACACAGAACAAACACAAGTATTCATCATACAAATGTTTGTCCTAGGTGGGAATCGAACCCACAACTCTTGGCGCATGGGGCAGGATCACTACCGAATGCGCCATCGAGCTTGTCATTAGTCGTCTTTTACGACATGCTAGGCAACAACTACCGTTGGCACATTCTTTTTAAGTCCCAGACCAACATGGGATGGGCTGGGTTAGATGGAAAATGTATTTATTTAATAATACAAATCCAATTTATACGGTACGGGTATAAGTGGCTTATGATACCTATGTTGATGGCTGCCGTTACATATATACGATGAGACGTTAAAAATTCGACAAATACAATTTAGGAAGATTGAAAGAAGAGGTGAAAAATACAGGAAACTACATAACACCCCTCCAATTTTTTTTGCATAAACATATTTAATGCTAATTTCAATTTAAAAATAAGTAGTACATTAGTAATAATAATAATATCTTTATTATTATTTTCTTACCTACTAACAAGCTTTGAAATTTCACTTCAAATGTTGTTAGTAGGTAATATAATACCTACTTAATGTACCTATCAAATATTACACGGATCTTTTAAATGGATCCCTAAGACGCAAGACTACAATTTTACAAGCTCTTGTTAATACAAATTGTCTTAATATTATGCTGTAAAGTTCCAGTTGTATGAACACCACTTCAGCGGTATATGTTCAACAAAGCTTGGAAACCGTGTGAGTAAAGCGAGATCTCCTAACACAAGCAATAAGGTATCCCACATTCCCGTTGAAATTAATAACCTCGCTTCATTTAACGTATTAGCAACACACAGACAAATGAAACGGAATAATTAATAGTAGATCTTGTTAGTTTCCAACCGCGCGCAGAAAGTGAAAGTCAAACAATAGGGCGAAGGTTCAATGGGGTAACTTTGTTCATTAGTTATGTGCCTGCTAAAAGTCAAAAGTTGTTTCCGACTATTCCAATAGGCGGGATACGCACGGAATGCTCATTGGGCCCTTAGCCGTTCCGCTTTTTATTTATTGTTCAATTTCAGGATCAAGTTATGCGTGAGAATGTTTTATTTGGATAGTTTTATTGCTAGATGTTATAGGCAGGAGTTGAGAGACTAGTATGATCTTCAATATCTGCGGCCTATATGACGACAGCGGTGAAAGAAACGTAGGGATGAGCGGTGCGTAGCGTAACGACAAGCGGACGCGATTCAATAGATATACAAGGGTAACAATACCATCAAATTGTGTATTAAGGGTAAGCATCATGCAAGGTAAGGACAGACTCATTACCCCCCCCCCCCATCCCTCTGGTTCAGCAGAGGGCACAGCGCGAGACCGGTCGCGACGAACGGCGTCTGATTCCTGGGCGAAGGAGTCGAGACTTGTTGGGTGTCCTAGCACGTCTCTCCTGGTGGGTCTAGGGGTGTCGAGGGGCTCTGACTGTATGCATCCAGTCGTTTCTACCCTTGGCGCCGGTACCTGATAGCGGGCTGACGATGAGGCCTAGCGGAGGATTCCTTAGGGACACCCGGGAAGGTATAAGGGTAAGGATACATCCCGTAGTTTTAGTGGGTATACCCCGTTACGTTAGTACGGCCGTTACCATCTTGGCCGGAGAGGAGGTCTCTTGCTGCAGAGGTCCCTAGGAGTCCCACATAACCATCTCGTCCCCCCGAGGCGAGGTGGTATGCACAAGCGTTTCTCCAGATGAAAAAAGAAAATTATTCAGTCGATGTAACTCATATTTATTCTCCCAGTTGCATTATTACTCGGCCATTGAAGTACTAAGTATGTACTTGTGTTAATGTATAGTGGATAATACTAATTAGTAGACTGTGAAATTGGAATTAGAAGCGTTTGTCAAAACGAGTTGTCGAAATGAAATCATCCTAGTGCAGGGGTTTTCTTGTCTGGCGTTGACTCATTGCATTAATTATTTGATTCACTTAACTCACCAGGAGTTACCTAATTATTCGATAGCATTAGTGTAATTTGTATAGATTTGATGAACCTGTTGGGGCGTTGGTTGCAACTTTATGTGTAAAATAAGGGGCGTATGTTCGATGGAAATACATATATCAGATCTAGATGGTTATAGTACACTCGTTGCCTACGCCACTATTATCTTTCAGATTAAATGTGTTAAAGTATATATTTAAAATTATTTTTTTCTAAGGATTATCATCATCTTCCTAGCGCTATGTCCCGTGCTTAGACGGGGTCCGCTTAGACCATGATCCAGGATTTAGCGAGTCTGGTAATTACATTGAAGCGACTGCCGATCTGACCTTTGTAACCCTAAGATAGGGGAACCAGACAATTTTTGGATCATGGTTACAAATTCAAAGTTGTTTGAATTTGCAGGTTTCATCACGATGTTTTCCCTCACCGTCGAGCTAGTGGTATAAATATGTACATAGATTTTTTAAAATCTAGAGGTACATGCCCGGGTTTGAACCCGCACTCCTCGGTTAAGAGGCGCGTGTCCTTACCATTGAGCTACCATATGAAAGTAAACATAATATCCTCCTAACCGATTTTGGTAACGGCCAATCTCAACGTTGATTAGTTCGCTACCCAGGAGATTATTATAGGGCACAAGTCTCTGCGCAATACAAAGGTGCATTCGTTGTTCACTCCCATAGTCGGTTGAGACGGCAATCCGACATGACTAGAGAAAGTTCAGGCGCAAAACTGACGGCGTAACATACTTTCGGAGGCACGGGGGTAATAAACCGCCAACTTCCTGGCCCCGGGCTGTTACTGAGTAAATTAATAGGTATTGAAATAACCAGTCACAATATTTTTGCCCTATATGGAAAAATATACATATATATAGAATTATAACGTTTAGCATTTTCCTCGACTTAGCTCGAAAACAGATATTATAACTCTTTGATAATATTAGTAAGAATAAGTAGGTATGTAGGTCAAATTTATGTAGGTAAACGTGGAACACGATTTTGATAATAAGATATATAAATTGTTATCAAGAAACTTTAATAGCACAAGCGTGAGTTAAACAGTCATTATAAATAGGGTTGTCAAATGTATATTTTGTTTAAAAGGAATCAATTTGCATATAGTTCGATTGGTCCACGCAAACACACAAATTAAGTTTAAATTATTGTTCATCATTTGTATATTTTTTACGTTTTAGTCATCACGCATCACTGTAAATAAACTTTATTAAAAACACATATAGGTATTTAAAGGTTGATAAAATTAAAGTACTTATTTTGATGGAACAAGTTGTTTTGAACATTATCTTCTGAATATATCTTACAATGAAGATTGTTCTTAAAATCTAGATTTTAATAAAATACCGACTAAACAAAGCAGTCGTGAATATAAGAATCAAGGAGTGGTACAGAACAAATGTCATTTTCCACAAATACCTGATCGTTGATTCCACGGAACAAATATTATGTGGAAGTGCCAATAGGCTGTTTGTGTCGAAATGTACATCTTATTCCTGATAAAGCAAGGGTTACAATTGGTCCAAAAAATACGACGCCATCTATTGACGACAAGTTTTTTTTTTTACATTTTAACTTGGATTACGGAAGTTAAGACTACTTTTTTAGAGGTATTGTATATTAAACAGTTTTTTTAAAAGAATGAACGCATGTTTTCTGACGTAGGACTAATCAGATAAGCTTGTTTTTGACTAAAATAAGAATGGCCAATGCTCATTGCTTATCTGTAGTGTAATTTGTGATTAGTGGCGTATTTGTGTGAGTTGGGTTTCATCGGTCCTCGTACTAATACTGTGACATGCCATTTCTACTAGTTTTTCCTGTTCTGTGGTTGATTCTAATTCCCACGATACACATAATTTATTTACTTGTTTATTATATTAGATGGAAGTGGACTGGCGGGTCATCTGATGTTAAGTTATAACTGCTGCCGTTGGACAACTGCAATATCAGAGGATACTGTTTCGGCAATACTTGATGTATAGCCGAACGGTATTTGTATTGGCCACTGGCACTCTCACTCAAAATATAGTTGCACGTGTTCTGTTATTTTATGCCGATATTCTGTAAAAGGGGTTATTTTTCGGACGAGCCAGCTTATGAAGCCACCGTTAAATTGCGAACGTTCTATGTACGCTTATTTTACCACACCAAACTACTTGCATTCCAATCAAAGTTTATTATGCTGTTATTTTTATTGATATTTATTATTATTTTGGAATATTCATTGAATATTAAATGTTTTATATTATTTTTTTATTATTATAGCGCAGGGCTATTCTCCAACTTATGGCCCCACGTACCCCTTTTAAAGTCTCCAGAGGACGGCAAACCCCTAGACTTAGACTCCTACCTACTCAGAGTAGGACAGATGAGACAGTACGTTCAGACCAGTAGCGCGCCCGCCGACAAGTGTGTCGCACGGGTCAGTCGTTCGTCCTCCATTACGTAAATCTTCCCGCGAACCCCCTATGATCGAATGGCGAACCCCTAGGGGTTCGCGTACCCCCCTTTGAGAAACGCTGTTATAGAGAATACAGTTTTCTGTAACTATTATGGATTATGGAATTAGCGTGAAGATAGTTTTTTTTTTAATAAATCGATAGGTGACAGCCCTGCGAGCTGCGTCAATGTCACAACGAGTGCCCTAGTCAGGGCCGGCGCGATTCACCTGACTTGACCCTTTGAAGGCGCTCTAATGATAATTTAATGACCTCGTCAAAATTCCGTCGAATACGCCATTTTGATTGTAAATGAGTCAAATACTAAACGCTTTTGGGGTCTCCTCAAGGTGCATTTCTTAATAGTTTAAGAAGTGATTATTGAAGATACATTGTGAGATTTTGGTGTCCGTCCGTCTGTTTGTTATAATTATTATTTACTATGTCAGTAACTACAGATGCTATCGCTCTAAATTTTGGGTAGTTGTAAAAATCCCTATCTTAATATTATGGAGTTAAGTAGAGCGAGTCAGGATATGAGTAATATTATTTAGGTCAACAAAAAGTAAGAATGTCTTGATAGGACTACGCTAAAATTTTAAAAGGATCTATTTAAATATGATCATGTTTCGAATAGTATGTATTAAGTTGTATATATAGTTAGAAATGTCACGAAGTAGGAGTTATAAATATCCAACTAACTCTTGATGAAACAAAGACGTAAGTGCCAAAAGTCAGAAGTAAAAAACTATTTATTTGAAGACATTCTTTTGTTTTATTGAAATTAGCAAAATTCATACTATTCGTACAGACACGAACATTCTGTTACTTTATAATAGACTTTTACAAAGGATTTACGATCTTAAATCTTAGACATTTAAGTTTGTTTTCGTACGCTAGCTAAAAGTTATAAAACTTGATAGTGGTTCAGCAAAAGATAGCGTTTTGTAATTGTTATGTAACGAATAGACATGACCAGTTTTATAACTTGTTTGAATCCATGACAAGAGTAAATTATGATGTGGTCTTCAAGGTTCCGTATTATACAATATATCTGTTACCCTATTATAGTAAAGATCGTGACCTAACATACGTTTTCGGATACGTTTTCTTCTTTTAACAAAAGAAGAAGCATATTTCAACATATCATCACGCCTGTAAACCCCTAAGTGGTAGGCAGAGTCAAAGGACAGCTGCCCCCCTTAATCACATTCAGCCAAAAATCAAATTAGGGTGGGTTAGATGGAAAATTGTAAAAAAGTAGTGACAAGTGGCTGGGTCGTCGCCTACACAATCACACACCCAAAACCCGATATACCATTAATCGCCTTTTACGACATGCTAGGTAAGGAACACAGTTGGCGCATTATTTTTAAGCCTGGGAACGATAAAGAATATACGACCACACAAATCGAAACATTAAATAAAATAAATATCAAACAAGATCACATACATTAGACTGACTTCGAGGTAAGTAGCTTAAGCACTTGTGTTACGGATATCAGAATCAACAGTGGTATTACAAATATATACTTAAATATTGGATATTAATACCCAGAAACAGAACAAACAAGTATTCATCACACGAATGTTTGTCCTAGGTAAGGATCGAAGCCACAACTCTTGGCGCATGGGGCAAGGTCACTACCGAATGCGCTATCGAGCCAGTCAAAAACATTAGTTCTGTTCTATACATTACATGTCTTCAAAGTTCATTCACTAATTAACTTTAAACATAAACAGGAAATTGTTTGACAGGTTACATGTTTCAATGCTGTCCAAGTGTTATTACCGTTTGTTTTTGAACTGATATAAATTAGTTGGTATTTTTAATGATTTATTTGGTATTATAAACTGACACGTTCCTATGTTGGTCAGGGATTTGTAGAGGTACGTAAAAATGTACTAATTGTGCTTTTTATCTGGGTATTGAGTTATTTACGTGACGAGCTAGTCATTTGCCACTACTTTTTTCACAATTTTCTCAATTTTATTTTTGGCTGAGCATCTGTCTACTCCTTCGGGGATAGTGGGTGAGATGGTTTATATTGTATGTATTTAAAATATTGGATTGATTAAGACTCCTAATAGACTCCATCTTATATATAAAAATGAATTGCTGTTCGTTAGTCTTGCTAAAACTCGAGAACGGCTGGATCGATTTGGCTGATTTTGGTTTTAAAATATTTGTTTGTCCAGAGAAGGTTTGTACGGTAATAAAATATGGAAACATTGCGAGGAAAATTATAATCAAAAATCCGAAAAGGGGGCGTTACGAAGTGTGCCGGGACAGCTAGTTTCTAACAAAGGTTCAATCATGATGTTCTCATTTATCATCGACTCGTGGACTGCTAATCACCAGATATTGGGTCTCCGGCATTCTCAGCTACTAAACAAAACGCAGTAGTAGCTTTAGAGTTGCTACTTATCGCAGGTTTTCTCTTTAAGAGAACGGTGGTAGCTCAATGTAAGGACATGCTCCACTTAACCAAGGGGTGCGGGTTCAAGCCCGGGCATGTACCTTTGGATTTTTCTATGTACGTATTTATATCACTAGCTCGGCGGTGAGGGAAAACATCGTGATGAAACCTGCACATTCCAACAACTATGGATGTGTAACCATGGTCCAAAAATAATCTGGTTCTCCTAACTTAGGGTTACGAAAGTCTGATGCAGTCGCTTCAATGTAATTACCAGATTCGCTAAATCCTGGATCATGGTCTAAGCGGACAACGACTAAGGACAGTACATAACGCTAGGATGATGATATCGCCGGTTTACTTTATAGGGTAGTGCTAGGGGTAGTCTCTGAGCGGTCCGGTCCATTCATGCCGAAATCTATGCGGCTTCAGCGACACTACCGCCTACAAAATAAATAGCGAGCCCAAATTCTTATACAAGAAGTATATATCGTTTATTTTATCCGTATATGCTGTAGAGAAGAATATTTCTACAGTGTTGGCTCAATGTAGATAGAAAGAATTATGAAGTTATCATAGGGGTGTTGACACCATTTGTATTTAACTAGCTGTGCCCACGGTTTCACTCGCGTTTGTTGTTAATGTTATATAGCCTATAGCCTTCCTCGATAAATGATCTATCTAACACTGTAAGAATTTTTCAAATCGGGCCAGTAGTTCCTGAGATTAGCGCGTTCAAGCAAACAAACAAACTCTTCAGCTTTATAATATTAGTATAGATTTTGTAATATCAATTCCGTAAAACAAAGTATTGTAATAAGTAATCTTCAATGTAATTACCAGACTCGCTAAATCCTGGATCATGGTCTAAGCGGACCCCGTCTAAACACGGGACATAACGCTAGGAAGATGATGATGAAAGTATTGTAATAAGTTTTAAAACCTATAATAAAATTTGATTCTACTATTAAAAATTTTACAAATACTGCTTATTATTTAGTCAGTTGACTATACGAATTAGTGACGTCATAGCGTTTTGACAGTTTTTAAAAAGTATCCCAATTGACTTGCCAGTCAACCAACATCCCTATTAGCTGTTTAAGATTTTTTTAACTAAAAACTTTGAATGTACAAATAAAGTCCAAAGATATCAAATGATAACTAAGAGGCGGTAATGTTACGTTAAAAATAAACAAAAAATCTTCATTAGATTTTTTTTAATTGTTTGTTTTATATATGTACGGATTAAAGTCAAATCGATTACTCAAGTAGCATTGAGGCATGTAAATGTTCAAACCATTTCCTGTTTATATTTAACTAAAGTTTATACACTAGACCGGTACTATAACGTGTGTAGAGATAGATTAAATATATATTTCCGTAATTGAAATATTCGATTACGTCATAATGTTTGTATAACTGTTCAAGCTTATATAGGTTGTATTATTATTAGAAAGGAATGTATATATATTTATTTTAATTTCGAAAAAGCCAAGATCTTTAACTTCATACGGAATACGGACCTTGTTTTTATCCCTAAAATATTATGGTTTCGAATCCTGCCAGGTAGTAACATTATCATTTTATGGAATTGGTGTGCTAAGCGCCCATTTCAATGTTATTTAATTTATTTTTTTATATTAATGTAGATAAATTATGGCACAAGGTATATAAATCGGATTTGATTTCTGACTATGGAATATCATATTTTATTCGGAAAAAAATTCTGGTAACTACATACATTAAATACTTTCTGTAGGGAAATGGCATTAATTTTACAAAGCAATTATATCTTTACGCATTTTTAAGCAATGATATTGTCAGTGCATAACATATACATAATTCGTGTAATATAAATCACCTTCATCTTTTTAACATCCAATTAAGACTTGTAAGAAAGTTCAGTTAATTTTTTAAACACTATTTGTGATAAAGTTAGGTAGTTACGTAAAGAGGTTTTCACTTTTTTTGCAATAACCTGACTTTTGAAGTCTGTGAATTAAAGTGAAGAATAAACCTTTTCTTTTTTATTTGGTTAATGGCTACCAAACCTCTTTGCAAGGTTTATTTTTGCCAATGTTGCGTACTATCTTTAGGCTCATCAATAAATTACAAGTGGTTATTCATGATACTATATCTACGATATTATATCTACATAACTTTTTAGTACTTGAAATTGGAAATTAAAGGCCATTTTATTAATATATTTTCTCAAAATATTAAATGTCATTTTCATGCAAGTGTTAAAGTATTCCGGAAAATTGTGAATAAAGACATTATCCATCCAGCTAACGCGAGGAACACATTGTTGTTAATGAATCATTATTAGACAAAAGGTTATAACTGTTGGTCATTGGTCTCCCCTGAAGTCTTCTACAATGCTTGTCCCAAAGAAGTAAAACGTTATAAATCTTTTTATAAACAGTTTTAAAAATTGTCAAGCCGGCTTCTGACCGTGCGTGTTTCTCTGGTACCGCATATACGCAATCGACTACCATAAACGGAAGCACATCTTCAACATTACATAAATTACAATTTACATGGATTATCTCGCTTACACCACATTAATATAAATTATGAACATACCTTTATGCGAGCTGACAGTGAATCCAACATCTTCAAACAAAATATGAACCGGTGGTCTCTTCGCCATCCGGTTGAGGGCTTTCAACGTCGACCCCGCCCTTTCCAAGGCAGCTGGAGTCCATTGGCTTTCTTGACCCGATTCGAGAACTAAAGGGTTGGTCTCACTCGTAGGGCTGGGCGCCCCGTGGGCCAACGCCGCACCGGCGATCGCCTTACGCACCAACGGTACTGATGACATTTTCGTTAAACTCTAAATACTTTAGCACATCACAATACTTCCCAAATTTGTCCAACACTTGTTTAAAAATATGATGTACTTGTAAAATTCGATATTTAAACGCTGTTAAATTTTCCAAAAACAAGTAACATACGAAAGTCGAGCAATTTAAAAATGTATACAGCCAACTTTGTAATTAGACGACATTAAGTACACGAAAAAGTAATTTAAACACAAATGGACGCTTCAAATTTGAATTTGGAACGTTCGGATTAATCTCGCAACGTCAGATGCGGCATCATCGCGGTTGTCTGCGCAGGAAGTCGCGTGCGGACGTCGGCGTGTGCGCAGGTGGACTAAGAGGCGGCGCATCCAACACGCGCGATGCATCGGCGGTCAATTGCAGTATCGTAGCTGAAAGTAGCTTTTACGGCCTTAGTAATAGAGGCTTAAATGTGCAGCAACTTATATTGTAGACTGTAAGAGGCTTATTACTCGTGGTATTATAAGGTTTTAATTAATTCAAAGTTCTGTAATAAATCTGACCATTGCCAGTATTATGAGGACTTAAAGATTTTATGTTGCATTCAAATCTTATTATGAGTGGCAATGCCTCGAATTTGGAATTCTTGGCCGAGAAACTTCTCTGTTATACTACCCAACGGTAGTAATGTACAAATATGGAGTTGCCGTTTATATTAAACGTTAAACCAAATTAAACAGACTTTGCTTATCAGAGATGTCTACTGTATAATTAAAAGAGCAAGGGCAATCTTGATACCTGTCGACAAAAAGAACAAAACCTGTCTACAATCATGACTTATTTCTACAAGAGTATTAATATTGCGCAGTAACAGGATAGGATACTTGACATGTATATTACATATTCAATATTAATATACCAAAACATCGGGATCTGATGAACTGTAATTACAATTATATGACAACATAGGATGCACTGATAAGTAGCTTAAGTTCTTGTATGGGGAATAAGAATCAGCGAAGGTAACATAAAAATTGGGCTTGAGACATATATCTATTCCTTTAACAACTATTCGTCGCAGTGCGGGATTCGAACATGCGGTCCTTGCGTTCGACGCGAAGTGCGAAGTTTGCACCAACGGTTTTGTTGGTAGTAAAAAGGGTTGTTAAAAGAAAGAAATGTAATTAGGGATACAGACTATTTCTACTTCTTTATATAAGCTATTCAATTCAATTTAATACTTTGAACAGTTGCTTAAAAATAGTTGGTAACGTTGTTTCATATAGTAAGAAAACTGTCAGTAAAAGTTTGAATGGAAGTAGTACAATGATTTGTTTCATACCAACTTCGTCACCTTCCGGAAGGGAAACTTATAGAACAATTGACCAAACTACAAAATTAAGTTACAGAAGTGGGTACTCGAATTTGCAAGCTAAGTAGTCAGTATTCTTAAGAGCGATGGTAATTCAATGTTGGTAGCTGAAATATGTCTATAGAGACATTAACATGTTATTGGACTATGCACTTATGATAGAATGATGAATGAAAATAATAAATAAAAATTGTGTACATTGTATAACAGAGGTTTAGTAGCTCTTCTGTAATTTGTATTAAAAAGTCTTCAATAAATCCTTTAATGATGTAAGCCTTCGCGGCTTAATTAAACCTTTTTAAATTATTTAGTTTTTTATGTAAAAATTTATCAGTCTCCCTTAAACAGTTTGTAAGCGTTAAATATATTACGATTACAATTTGGGGCTATTTATTATCGTAATCGTAGTTCGTCATTGAGTGCCTAAAAAAAAAGTTTCTATCTTCTTAAACCAAATTTACTTTTTAGATTATTTCCCATTACCTTCCTCTTAAAAGGTGAGTTCATTTCCACGAAAAAGTTTACTCATTACCGGCCCGTTACTCAGAGTGGAGTACCTAATTCTTAGGCACCGAATTGCGTGCTAATCTCAGTTCGGCCTCGACCCCAGCAGTCACGATCAAGAGTCTTTCGCAACGCTCAAGCATGACCATAAAATAGGTCCAAGTTAGTTTTAAGCGCTTCAAACAAGCTCAAACTCGTTCGACATCCAGTGTAGTAAACTTTTACACGACTCGCAAGGGTGTCGAGAGCCGATACGACATCTTAGAACTTTACACATAAACACTCGCGTGCCGCGTCTTAAAAAACTCGAGATAAATTTGGGCTGAATGTGAATACGACGTTGAATGCCGATTGAGTTTGTAGACGCCCAATTCCGTTCGCGTTTGTCAAAACTGACAAAGTTTTTTGAAATGCTTTTAGGAAAACTAATATGGATCGTATGTTTTTTCTATTTATGTTAGGTTAGTTTCACTTCTCGTTTTTATAACACAAAGGTCGCTATGAGTACGACCGGATGGTAAGGCTATCTATGGACAAAGTTACCATTAAATGTTCGCTCTTTCCGAAAAACATATGAATATTCCATCACGCTCACAATCACCGAAAGCCTAGGCGGAGTGATAGCAACAAGCGCCTTAGGTACCAATTTATACGAAAAAGATAATTGAGTTGGGATAGATAGTAAATTAGTAAAAAGTAGTGACAAGGGGCTAGCTCGTTGCCTATACAACCATTAATCAAATCAAATCAAATCATTTTATTGCTTTCATAATTTAGGTACCTACGTACAGTAATTACGTTAAATAATGGACCCAGGCGGGCACTGCATCGTTACCCAATACACCATGAGTCGCCTTGTATGCTATGTTAGGCGAATAACATAAATGGGACACTCATTTTAAGACCCAGACCATACTCTCGAAGTTTTGTTTAATAAAAACGTGAAAAATCTTTAAAAATCTTACTAATATTATAAACACGTAAGTTTGTATAGACGTATGTGTAAATGTTTGTTACTCTTTCACGCAAACATTACTGCATGGATTTTAATGAAACTTTACAATACAGCTTATACATTAGAATAACACATAAGCTATGTTTCACCAAAGTACCACGCGAGCAGCGCCGCGGACCGAAGCTAGTCAGATATAAAATCTACTTTGTACGTAAACTCAAGGTAGCTGTTCGGTAATTACGAAACAGGTGGTTTATGAATAATTTGCGTGTCCTTTGTTCCGTATTCAATTGTTGGCTCGTGAAAAATGTACCTTAATGTGAATGTATTGCATATTGCCCACTGTTTGAGAATTTTTAATGGTAATTAACACCATTATGCTAATCGACGTAATTAGGTAATACATACAGTTACTGCTTTATTATAATTTTATGACAAAACGGGTCTTATTTAGTAACTTATTCAATGTTTTATTAAAGGCAAGGTGCTAAATGTTATTAGTGTGAATTGTCATTTTAATTGTCTCCACAGATTGATATACACATTTTATTACCAGATTTCCCCCGTGTTGGTCGGGGACTTAAAAATAATGTGCCAACTGTGTTTCTTGCCTAGCATTTCGTAAAAGGCGCCTAATGGTATATGGGGTTGTAGGTATGTGATTATGTAGGCGAAGAGCTAGCCACTTGTCACTACTTTTTCACAATTTTCCATCTAACCCAGCCCATTATACCATGTTGGTCTGGGACTTAAAAGGTATATGCCAACTGTGTTTCTTGCCTAGCATTTCGTAAAAGGCGACTAATGGTATATGGGGTTGTCGGTATGTGAGTGTGTAGCCGACGAGCTAGCCACTTGTCACTACTTTTTCACAATTTTCCATCTAACCTAGCCCAGTTTTGTTTTTGGCTGAATGTGGTTAAAGGGGCCTACTGTCCCTTTGACTCTGCCTACTCCTTTGGGGATTATGGGCGTGATGTTATGTATGTATAGCTTTCTTAATATAATTTGCTTTTCAATATTTCACACCAGTACTCAAATTCTTTAGCATTTTAGTTATAATGACGTTACGTTTATATAAATACAAATATTTACATACAAATACATATACTGGGTACTAGTACAAATACTCAATATATGTTTTATTCAAACCGTTTGATAAAATTTTGGAGTACCTACTTATGAACACTGTAGTGTTTATTACTGCGACATTTGTTCAAACACGTCTTTAGCAGCATTCGAAGTAGATATTTGGTTTTGGAGTCATAGATTTTGACCAATAGGTTAAATACACAAATGCATATTTATCAATAGATAGCTAGCTGCTAGTTGTTTCTTAGCATCGAATAGATTACGGATTTTTCGCTTGGTCGCGGTTCATTACGTATGAACATACGCAATCGACACTTACATGCTTGTTACAAACTCGTTAGAATGTGAGTCGTGTGGCAGCCGGAAAGTCGACCAGGGGGATATAGGTAGTTACTATTGTGATAGATACTATTATTACCACACACATTCTTCAAAGCGTTATGTCTTCCTTCTAGTCGGAGGATTAGAAAGGTATCTGGGGGAAGGACTTACAGTTTTTAAATAATAATAAATAAATTCTCTAGACTGACACACCAATTCTCTAGTTCCAAACTAAGCTTATGCTTGTACTATGGATACTAGGCAAACTGATACATATGAAGACATACTTAAAGTACAAAATGTCCATGTTCATCACACGATACGTTTGCCCCTAGCGGGATTCGAACCCGCGACCCTTGGTTTCGTGGCAGGGTCTCTGACCAGTCAACCAACGGGCCAGTCAAATAAAATATTTTATATATATATATAGATACATATATATATATACGCCTATATATACAAAATATATATACTAAAACAGATATGAGTGCCATATTTTATTACATTGAAGTGACTACCATTTGACCATAACAAGTCTTATATTTACTATCAACTCTTGGATAGAGAAACCAAATAATTCGTATAACGAGTTAATATCTACAGTTGAATATAAAGATGTCTTAGATGTTGTCCTTCATTGTCTCGCTAGCGTGATAAAGCCGTGTTAATGTTTGACTGACTTGATGGCGCATTCGGTAGTGACCCTGCCCCATGCGCCAAGACTTGTGGGTTCGATTCCCACCCAGGACAAACATTCGTATGATGAATACTTGTGTTTGTTCTGGGTCTGGGTGTTAATATCCAATATTTAAGTATATATTTGTAACACCATTGTTGATTTTGATATTCGTAACACAAGTGCTTAAGCTAATTACCACGGAGTCAGATCAATGTTGTGATGTAGTCGGATATTTATTTATTTATTTTAATGTTTTAAAATCCAGGGGTATTTCAATCTTTTACTAACACTCCTCAAATCGGTTAAATTTCAGAATTCGACCTATATCTATCCGAAATTTCTCGATTTGTCGAAACTCACCGATCTCAGAAATAAGCCCTTTTGGAAAATCACGCTTCAATTTCGTGACATTGGACAAATACAGCATTTCGGGTGTCCTGGAGCTAAGCCAAACGTTTTAGTAAATCACTGGAAATTCGGATTTTCTAGTCCCTAAATAGCGGGGTTTAAAGCACGAGTCGCATATTTTGTTCATTAATTATTTACGAGATTCAAGCTCTTATGTTATCTACAAAATGTATGTGATAAAAATTGTTTTGTGAGCATTTTTTTGCTCATGTTTAAATCTTTTATCTTAGTTTAACCTTTTCAGCGCATTTAAAATCTACAAAGGATCAACGGCAAATCCGATAGATATATGTAAAGCCTTGCCATACTTGTAGCAAGGTTTTCTAACAAGGAATACGTGGAGGCGTATAGTTTAAACTTAGACACATTCATGTCTTGAGATTAAAGTAACATTAGTACGTTTTTTCATCATAACATCACGCCCGTAATCCCCTAAGGGGTGGGCAGAGTCAAAGGGGCAGCAGGCCCCTTTAATCACATTTAGCCAAAAATAAAACTGGGCTGGATTAGATGTAGATAGTACCTACGTTTTAGTAGACCCAGAAGCATTGACATTTCGGATAATGCCATCAAATCAAAAAGTCTTCGCTTGACTCAGAGAAAAGCGATTTCCGAATGAGAATTCGCGACAACACTTGCTTTGATTTAGAGCGCGAACAGACGGCAAACATCGTAAATTATTAAATCAAACAGGAGAGAAAAAAATACGCACGGCGTGAGTTCACTCTTGTTTTTCATTAACAGGGTTCAATGTTGAATGGGAAAAACGAATGCTTAGACGCGACTTCAGTGTTTAATTGAATATACAATATGTATCTAAACTAATATATAAAGCTGAAGAGTTTGCTTGTTGAGGTATCCATTTCTTTAACTTTCAAGTCAATTCTCTAGACAACGGACGATACTAGATAACAGATATGCATACATAAATACGTGTATAAAGATTGACTCGAGCATAAATCATAGCGTTCATTACATGAACATCTGCCGCAGGCGGAAGTCGAATCGACTTCCTTTGGTGCGTGGCCATGGTGTCCAACGAATAGATCAAAGGGTCTCAGGTAATGTAAAAAATCATATTAACGTTAATGCCACGATTAGTTCGTGTATCTATAAATAAAATCAAGTTTCGTTCAGAAAAAAATTGCAATATCAAAAGCTATTTAACTAACCGTCGATATGGAATTTTCAATTGAAGTACATTTTAAACAGCAAAGACCTCTTTTCACTCATTATCCCCGAAGGGGTGGGCGGAGACAAAGGGGCAGCACGCCCCTTTTACCACATTCAGCCAAAATCAAAACTGGGCTGGGTTAGATGCAAAATTGTGAAAAAGTAGTGACAAGTGGCTAGCTCGTCGCCTACACAATCACCCAAAACCCCTTATATCATTAGTCGCCTTTTACGACGACATGCTAGGCAAGAAACATAGTTGGCACATTCTTTTTTAAGTCCCAGACCAACATCGGACTAAGTAAAGAATTCTAGGAATATAAACCCGACTCGGATTGACTGGTTTTATACCTCGGCTTCAGTTTGACTTCTGATAGAATTTATACACAGGGGGTAATTGGACATCGTAAGGTTATCTTTTTGAGTTGTTCGCGAGGCAACGGTCAATTAAGCCTGATGTAATAATTATTCATATTTTTTCGGTGAAACACAAGTTCATGAAAAAGAGTTGTTCATTCTGTTTCAAGCCTTGTATTTGAACTCAATAGTGAAAGGAAATTGTAAATATTTTATGCAATAATTGTTATGTTTCGCTTTATTGAACAAGTCTGATAAGTACATTGTAACTACTGCCCCCTAATCTTCGTAACCCTTAGATCAGCTATACTCTACCTGCAGCCCGCCGGGCGTTTGTAATTGGCCCATTTAAAGTAACAAATTCATTGTGAACCAGTTTTATTGAATTACATATAGAAACTGTTTGTGGCCCCTATGAAAAAAAGGTTGAGTATGGCTGCCTTAGATAGAAGAAACAGACAAAAAGGATCATGGTTGCACAGAGTCATTTGAATCTCACTATAGTAATCGCAGTGTTAGTCCTATAAATACGTAAGTACCCACTTAGATTTGTCTTCATACTTCGACTTCAACCTTTTATTATGTCTTTGTTGATTTCGATCTTATTGAAGCTCCTATAGACGCTTCATCCTTGCCTGAGCGTTACAATTAATCATATTTTTTCATAACATTTAAGTTAAATTCAAGAAAAAGGTCAACAGTTTTAACTTTAGCTCACAAAATTATTATTTTCTTACATTTTTTCCCCTCAGGAAAATTTTAATGTGTTCCCAGATACGTGTTCTTAATTTGGCGTAACAAGTTAAGTAAAAATGAGAGAAGTTTCTCAGAGCTACGGTCGCATCCGTTTCTTTCTCTGAAATAAGATAGGTACTGTCCTTAATTTGAAAAGGTCCAAAGAAATTTTTCCGGATTCCATTTGTCGGATCAGTCATCTGTTCTTACATCAAACGCGTTGGAAACGTGGAAGAAATGACAAGGAGCAATGGAAAAAAGATATGTTTATTGCTGAAATACGAAGAAACGCATTTTTCTTCATTTTAGACTTTTAATGTAGGCGAGATGTTGTGTACCTATATATTTTAGACTTCCCATATTGGCCTAGGACTCGAAACAATGTGTCAACTGTGTTCCTTGCTTAGGATGTTGTAAAAGACGACTAGGGTTTTGGGTGTATGATTGTGTAGACGACGAGCTAGCCACTAATTGTCACTACTTTTCCACAATTTTCGATCTAACCCAGACCAATTTTTTTTTTGACTGAACATGGTTAAGAGGCACCGGGGAGGTGATTTTATGAATGTATGTATGTAATTAACTACAACACTGTGGCTTATCTTGAAAAAAAATAAACATACCATACCAAATTCAGCAATTTATTCTAGCTACACGTGTTAAAATATCTACCGTTATTTCCCAGAAGCTATTTTTAGCATGTAGGTAGTCACCCAAAACAGTTTTACCGTAAATAAAATAATATTTCACGTGCAAATTCGCCCATGCTCCCGCTGTTCACTTTATGTTGAATAAAATATCGCTCGAAAATCCACAGTGTTAAAGTGATCCTCGTCATATGACGTCACGATGCATTTAATGAAAACTGCCGCTTGTATTTTGTCAAGGAAAGTATGATATCAATTTGTCGGAGAGAACTATTAACTACCGGAAAATATAGTTGTATGAACACTGTACGGGGTAAGGTTTCAATTGTTCCAATAAGATTTTTTTTTTTGGTTTTCTAAGCAAAGCGGTCAATGAAGCTTATTGACGCATACAACATAGTATTGCGACATTCAAGACAAGAGCAAGATAAGCACCTTTTAGGTTATATAAGGTGTTTGTCGCATTCTTATACTCTTAAGTTGGCCGCCGAAACGCAATAACTTGAGAATCGACACTTTACGGTAGTTTTTTTTATGAGAGAGTGGTTCTACTCTAGTAGTTGCCCTGTTATGTCAAAATAACCATCTACTTAATTAATTCCAAACACATACTTATTTAAATTAAACAAGTTATTTTTTTTTTTTCCAACATCTCGTCCTTAATATCCGTTGGAAGGCAGGGTTAAAAGGGCAGCGAGCCTTTTTTTTTTTTTTATTTTTTTTTTTTTTTTACTTGGGGAACTCCCACGAGCCGTCACCCTCCGGACGGGGATCCAGAGGGCGGTGTGTCGGACTCGAACCGACTAAACCCCAAGGTGGCCTCCATCGGCGCAGTTCCGGAGGAGCCGGTATCCCCTGTCGGGACTATACAACAGCTCCTCCGGTAGTGCGCGTGCCGCGCTACGCGGCTCACCTCGCGCGGCGGTGGTCGATGCTGTGCAGCCCACGCCAGTCGTCGGATGCACAGCACCGAGCACGCGCGCGCGTCGAGACATGCCAGGCCACCCAGCATGTCTCAACTACTCCGCCCAGGATTCAGACGCCGATCGTCCCCGAGACCGGCGTCGTGGGCCCACTCTCGCGCTGTGCCCTCTGCTAAGCCAGAGGGCACGCGGAGAGCGTCTCGCCAGAGGGGGCCGCCTTCCACCCGGCGACCCAAATTGAGGGCAGAGCCCTGTCGTCGCGGAGGGAGAGCATCGAGACGCTCAATCCCTCCGCGACCTACCGCGACGCGACCCAGCGCGCCCCTGTCGGGTTGCCGAGGATAGGGAGGCGAGCAACGAAAACACTCCGCTCCTCCTCTTCCTCGGCAACCCTGGTCCGGCCGCAGGTGGCTTGGCCGTACGGCCATACGGCCGGACCGCCGCAACTGCCCGGATTGCTAGACGTGCAGTCGCGGCTCACCTCGGGGTCCCTCTTCGCTTCAGCCCTGCCATGGCAGGGCCTACTAAGCCCCCCCGGTACGACAAACCGAGGACCCCGGCGGGGGGGAAAAGGGCAGCGAGCCTCCCTTAACCACGTTCAGCCAAAATTTTAATCAGGGCTGAGTTAGACGGAACAAAAGTAATTTGAACGAGATATTAGTTATTTAGAGTTTACAGAAATTTATTTCATTGTATTTTTGCTTACATGTAAATCTTTACATTTGGTTTAGTATGATAGTCCATGCGATATTCTACGAAATATATGAAAACATGTGTCTTGCCAGTTCATAAAAATTAATCCAAATATATGTAAATCGATCGTCTTTTAATACTCATAAAAAGCTATATCAATGTGATGGATAAACTCATTATGAACTTCCATTACCTTTTAAAGATCAAGTAATATATACTACATAATACTGTGTATCGTATTTCCATAATACCAAGTAAAACATTTTGCGATTTTAACAAAAAAGTTTCCGGTCATTTTTATACAATCATAAAAATTAATATAATTACAGGAAGAGCTCTGACGATCCTTCGATTGCAATCAACGCTATCATGTCATTAAATGAGACGATTGCCATTATTAATGATCGATGATTCATCGGATATCGCGGAAAGTTCACAATAAAATTGTCATTGTAAATTGACTTTAGCGAAATTGGTAAAATGTAATCGTTTAATTTGCATACAATAATGGAGTGTTGTCATCACTGAGCTGTTTGGTTTTTACTGTTGTAATTGAGCATATATATGTATCAATATGGTTATTGGAATCGTGTACTCGATTGTGGTCAAAAAAGTTTGGCTCTCAAAGTATGATTTCCAGAGAGGAGCATTTGCAATATCGAATCGACACCATAATTAATTTAATCTCATTCTAATAATGTCTATTCTCTTTGGTAACCACTTATGTACATCTTACTGATCACATAGGTTTCCGTATCATATAGGTTTATTGTATATCAAATCTTAAGAAATAAATTATAAAACGCTAGCTGTGCCCGCGGTTTCACCCGCGTTTATGGGTAACGTTATATGGCCTATAATAGCCTTCCTCGATAAATTAACTATAGAACACAAAAAAAATATTTCTCTGCCTAGCCCGCTAGGGAAGTGCCGTGAAGTTTAGTTAGTTACAAAAAAAAAAACAATTCGGACCAGTACTTTCTGAGATGCGTACAAGCAAATAAACAAACAAACTCTTCATATTTATATATGTTACCGGAAATGTAGGTATACAATTCCGAGACTAGTTAAGAAATGTATAAAATATTGTTACAAAGATTCTTTAATACACACATTTCCTAGAAATTTTATACATTACCTAGTAATTGTATGAAATTCTGATATTGAACTAGGACGGACAGCGGAGTCTTAGTAATAAGGTCCCGTTTTACCCTTTAGGTACGGAACCCTAAAAGGAACAACTTTAGCGTCCAATGGTTTTTTATAATATTTGAGAATGAATTCCGTTAAATCTCGACATTGTAGAGTTTTCAAGTGTTTACTTTACTGTACATTGAACTGTATGTTCTGTTTAAATTGGAACATGTCACTTGACCAAGCATTGAGTGTCACCTGTGTGTGACTAATGGGGACAGCTGTGACGTCATTCATTTCAAATCCATCAACAAAACTCTTTACCTTCTCTATTTCTTAATTTGTCAGCCTTATCTTAATAAATATATAAAGGATCGTAGCAAATGGAAGTACGTGATCTCTGCCTACCCCCATGGGAAAAAGGCGTGACATTATGTATGTAAGCATGTATAAATAAATTCTCCAGACTGACACTAATTCCCTAATTCCAAAC
This sequence comes from Glyphodes perspectalis, assembly GCA_951394215.1. NCBI lineage: Eukaryota > Metazoa > Arthropoda > Insecta > Lepidoptera > Crambidae > Glyphodes > Glyphodes perspectalis. The sequence continues at coordinate 4,824,252 of OX596208.1, read as the reverse complement.
TAAGCATAAAAGCTTGTCCTATGGATACTAGGTGAATGGATACACATACTTAAATACGTTTTTATACATCCATGACTCAAGTACAAATGTCCATGTTCATCGCACGAAACACAAGCCCCTAGCGGGATTCGAACCCGTGACCCTCGGTTTCTTGTCAATTGGCATGACCAACGAGCCTGTCTACTAATAAATCTGCTGAATTGATTAACATAACTTTTGTCATATAAAAATCTTAAATGTGTCCTATGCAACAGAATAAATACAATTCAGGCGGGAAAAAGCTAATTTAAATATATTTGTTTGAGCTGTTGCTCTATAGCGCTGTGAAGACAATTAAAAGTACACTAGCCATCTGACACAATAGCAACGGGTTATTATGATGTTATAATAAGAGTTGGACATGAATAATACCTACTTAAATGTAATTTTAAAATTGACATCAACGGCCTGGCATCCGGAGGTCAAAGTAAAATGGTTAGTGAGTTAATTTGTATGGTGGTACGATGGAGCGATGACCTACGAAGGTCGAGCCATGGTCCAATGGAAATATACACTAGGAAGTAACTGACGTCAGTTGTTTTGTTGGCAATCTTGCGAAAGTTCAACTAATAGCTTAATGATAACTTTAAATTTTACAATTAAAATAAAGAATCAAAGACGTTTATAATACAGGTAAATGTGTAGGGTGAGTTACAAATCTAGAAACATTGTAGTGTTCGATGTTTTAAAAGTTATATTTGATTGGAAGATGTCACGTAACATATCCACTTAAAATCTTTACTTGAGTTGCATTCGTTTGTAAGTTGTCTTCTCCATAATTATGACTAAAATATAAAATAAATAAATAAATGTCAGACTATATCTCATACATTGTTCTCACTCCGAGGTAAGTTTCCGAGCTTAAGCATTTGTGTTACAGATGTCAGAATCAACAATGGTATTGCAAATATGTACTTAAATATTGGATATTAACACCCAGACACAGAAAAAACACAAGTATTCATCACACGCATGTTTGTTCTGGGTGGGGATTGAACCAAGTGTAGAGACCCGGCCCCATGCGCCAAGAGACAACTTTGGGTCACTACCGAAAGCGCCATCGAGTCAGTCAAAATATAACGATTAAAGGAATTTACTGCTTCATGGCGTCTGCCTACTTTGGGGATTGTGGGCGTCATATTATGTATTCTCTTCCCTCTAAATATTCGCAACTAGTAACGCGTAGGTATCCAATTTACTTTTAGGTACTTCGAGCCGTAGGTGGAAGATATTACGAAACTAGATCAAAGGAAAAATGTATACCAAAATGAAGAGAAACAAATTGCTATTTGGCGAGATTTTCATATTATTCGGTTTTTGGCCGAACGTGTGTAAAATCACTCAAACTCCAGGAAATTATTAAACATTTTTATTATCTAATCACTAAATGTGTTCAAAAAATCTTGAAGTACCAATTGACTGTCGTTTTTTCGCTGTAAATACTTCAACTTATCTTTACGGTACAAAAAGAGCTACTTTTTTAATGGAAAGTCCGTTACACTGTATAAGTACACATCTAATCTTCGTCAAGAAACTAGCTAGAGAAATGACAGGAATCTGCAGTCTGCGCTCTAATTCTTGCATGGTCTACTCTCCTATTGTAATGTATTACATTCATTATATTTGAATTAGATAAATTTGTAGAAGTAGATATAAAGTAGCATTGTTATTGTATATATGGCGATTTAAAAGAGTAACTACCGAGTTTCTTGCCGATTCTTCTCGGTAGAATCAACGTTCCGAACCTGGCGGTAGAATATTTATTTTGTATTATTATGACTATTCATAAGTGCTTTTGTGGAGCCTACATGAATAAAGATATTTCTATTTCTATTTCTATTTCAAAATACAAAAGAGCTAGTTCTACTGGCATTTTAAACAAGGTATGCATTTGCTTGGTTCCCGAAAATTTATAAAATTTTTTTTTGTTAATTGTTGATTTGGAGTTAAAAATAATGTAGCTAATCTATTCCTGGTCTAGTATATTGTAAAAGGTGACTAATGGCATATAAAATTTCGCCTTTTTTTTCGTAGGCGATAAGCTTCTTGTAAGAGCGGTGGTAGCTCCATGGTAAGAACATGTTTGACTGGCCCGATGGTCTAGTGGTCAGAGACCCTGGCCACGAAACCGAGGGTCGCGGGTTCGAATCCCGCTAGGGGCAAATGTTTCGTGTGATGAACATGGGCATTTGTACTCGAGTCATGGATGTTTATAAACGTATTTAAGTAAGTATATCCGTTCACCTAGTATCCATAGCACAAGCATAAGCTTAGTTTGGGACTAGGGAATTGGTGAGTCAGTCTTGAGAATTTATTTATTTATTTATTTATTTATGTGTCTAATAACCGAGGGGTGCGGGTTCAAACCCGAGCACGTACCTCTGGATTTTTCAATTCTATGTACGTCTTTATACCACTAGCTCGGCGGCGACGGAAAACATTGTGATGAAACCTGCAAATTCAAACAACTTTGGATTTGTAACTATGATCCAAAATATAAATGTTACGAAGGCCAGATCGTCAGTCGCTTTAATGTAATTACTTGACTCGCTAAATCCTGGATCAGGGTCTAAGCGGTCCCCGTCTAAGCACGGGACATAACAGTAGGAAGATGATGACAAGTTGCTTGTAACAATTTTTTCACAATTGTCCTTTAACTCAACTTATTTTTATTTTTAGCCACTTATTACTCCGGGCATGGCAGACGTGATAATATAGATGGATATATGAATGTAGGGCGGGCTATTAATCCAAATATACTTCGCTAGCATTGATTCTTACGCTGCGCTACTGTACTTTTTTTATATTGGCTCCGCTTAGCCTGATGGTAAGCAAAAGAGGAGCCCAAGTCGCCGTGACAACGGACGTGAAACCATGGTACACTATCCGTTGGCACCGCCATACAGCCCCGCAAGATGCTTTATCACGCTTCGCTCAAAGGAATCTAGGTCGAAGGATGAAAACAGAGGACTGTGTTAGATGGGAAATTGTGAAAAAGTAGTGACAGGTGGCTAGCTCGTCGCCTACACAATCACAAACCCAAAACCCGAAATACCATTAGTTGCCTTTTACGACATGCTAGGCAAGGAACACAGTTGGCCCATTCTTTTTAAGTCCCAAACCAACATGGGTCTGTACCGTATATTTATATTTATTTATTCTAAGCTGTTGGTACCGGTATATGACATATGGACACATCGCAGGCGCAGACAAAACAGTTGATAGCAGACGCGCTGCACTGTGACGTACACGGTGCACTCAGACCGAAGTGCGTAGGGGCGCCATGATTGACGCATGTAGAACAGGACACGTTAACATTGTAATTTTTAAAACGTCAACAAATTCGAAAAACGATGGTTCTTGATTATGTTTTTTTTTATTCCGATAAATCATTACGTTCATCTAATCTGAATATGTAGTTATTTCATGACGTCAATCGATTTTTTTATAGCATGAATTTTCAGCTTAAATTGCCCAAAACGATAGCGGGATGCTATTGCAAAGATGCTTCGAGGGCATCAATATACGCACCCGCGGAATATGATCCTAACAGTTGATAGCAACGCTACACTGCGATGTATGGGCGGTGCACTCAGACCTGGCTGTGTATGACCTGATGTGGTTTAAGCACGTGTATCATAAACATTCACACTTCCTAAAAATACCTGTTTCATTACAAATACCCGAATTATTGGACCCGTTGTGACTATTGAGTACCCTACCAATGTGTTTGGTACGACATCTGAACAAGTCAGTACATGATGTACGCTATAAATCTGTATCGAATTTAAAATAGTTCTGTGTTATTTCTCAATTGAAATCATTGCTTGTATTATGAAAGTTATTAAGAGTGTTTTTTAAATATTTTTTTATAGTATTGTCCTTCTTTATCAGTGAATATGGACACTCTAATAGTTTATTATCTAGTGTACTTTACGACTGTGTCCAGTGGTTACAAACACAGATGGTTTTAGAATTAATTTATCTCACCAAAAACTTTGTTGTGGAAAAAAGGGCCAAGTTGTAATACAAATCCGCTTTTTATTACCTACGTAAGCCATTGGTATCAAAAAAGACAAGATCAAACATCTTGTTATTATTTCGTACTCTATTTATTCATTTCTTTTTTGAATTGTGAACTTTAATATAAAAATACATAGATTAACTTTTAATAATCTATGATTACTTATGATAAATAAACAATAATTAATTTATATCGTTATTTTTGTCAATGCACCCTTTATATGAACATCTGATGTAAGGTGTCTCGATTTAGCATCTGAATAAAAAAAGGGAAAGGCTGTTACAAGTTTTCAGATATAGCAAAGAGATTGAAAAAATAAGTTATTCCAAAAACGAGATGAAACTTGGCTCAGCCGCTACCGCGTGTTCAAGTTAAAGAATATATCGTAACTTTTACTCCCTTAAGGCTTGATGTACAAAACTCTGCATATTGTCACTTTGTCATTTCATAAACCAGAGTGTTGGTGAAGGTTTATTACGATACACAGCACACACGTACATATTTGATACTCCGTACATTTTCAGTACAGTACGTGATTAAATCTGGAATGCAAAAACGTTATAAAAAATATGTTTTTTTTTTTTGAATACACAAAAGTAAATTACAACAGAACAGTGGAATACCTGTGTATACAAATGGCACGAGAAATAGGCAAGCAAGATAGCATCCATGTCTTATGAGGATTTCACACAATTTTAATAGAGAATCTGAAAATAACAATACGTTAAAATTTTCCATAATTTTGAGAATGACTAAAATGTTATTATTGGACACGGAAAATCTTTGACACTACGTCTTATTTTCGTGTATCCGTACGAGATATAAAGTTGTACTAAGATTGGACTTTATAATTTCCGCTCCCTAGGTCAGGGTTAACTTGTATGGTTATTCTGTTACGCATAAACTATATTAAAGGTTTCTTAACAATACTTCATTATCATCCATCAGCTACTGCTGCTACAGCAGAGCAAACAAATGTATATGTAAATGTAATGTGTACAAATATATATAATATTTTTTGTTGCTCTTTTTTGTTTTCCTGCAAATGAATACAGGAGTATACATAAATATAATTTAAATATTTACATAAGTTTAGGTTTTGTTAATGCTTTTGTGTTTATTTACAATGAGGCTTACCAACTAAATTAATTCAATGGTGGCCTCCTCGCTTTTTAGCATGTCCATGTGCACACAGTTATATGCCTAATTTGGTACTAGTGGCTTAGTGCATAAGTCTGTAATCGATCGAAGAGATCTGATCCCGAAGTATGTAGCTAAAGCAGTTGTATCATGGATATCCGAATCAATGAACTAACCACTTATGCCCAGTCCGAGATAAATATTTGTTATACATTAACAGTTATTACACATACATACATAACATCACGCCCATAATCCCCGAAGGGGTAGGCAGAGTCGAAAGGGCAACAAGCCCCTTCAACCCCATTCAGCCAAAAATAAAGCCGGCCTGGGTTAGATGGAAAATTATGAAAAAGCAGTGACAAGCGGCTAACCTGTCGCCTACACAAACACACACCCATAACCCGATATACCATAAGTCGCCTCTTACGACATGCTAGGCAAGAACCACAGTTGCCATATTCTTTTTAAGTCCCAGACCAACATGAGACAGTGGGCTGGGTTGGATGGATAGCTGTCAAAAAGGAGTGACAAGTGGCTAGCTCGTCGCCTACTCAGTCACATACCCAAAAGCCTGTAAACGTAAACGTAAATTAGTCGCCTCTTACGACATGCTAGGCAAGAACCACAATTGGCTCATTCTTTTTTTTTTGTCCCAGATCAACATGGGCCAAGTCCCAGACCAACATGGGACTTTGGAACAGCTATTTAGAAACTTATAAATGTACGTACATACATTGATGATGTTCAAAGAAAAAATAAAATCGTAAGCTTCAGGAACTTAGCTGGAAGTTTCTAGCAAAAATGAAAAAATCAAAGAACTAAATTAAAAAGATGTGCTGATATGGAAACTCTAATGATGATATGTTTTTTTTGCTAACTTTAACTGAATTCCAAGGTTTACCCTCCGTTTTGTTTCGGCTAGTAACTGTCTTCAATCTTCACTACCATACTATTGATTCTGATATCCGTAACACAAGTACTTAAGCTACCTACTTACCTCGGAGTCAGATCAATGTATGTGATGTCGCCGGATATTTATTTATTTTATTTATTTACACTATTTATCTGATCCTCTGACTCATTAAGAAGTCATCTTCATTGAATATCAGTGTAAAGACCTACAGGCCAAGGTGCCGGTAGTTACGAAAATTTCTACCGCAAAGATAGAAAGATAAATTTTGCAAAATATATACGTCTAAGGATTCCCATATAAATATTTAAACTTAAAATTCATCCCTAAAATACTTTTACAAAACCATAGGCCCCGCCACGAACTTTGATATTTTTAATCACATACTGAAAAACAGGCCGTAAAGAATTCAAGTTGAGATCAACTTGCGATTTAGTATGAGAGTTTAGCTATACACACATTAATCTGATAACTTAAGTAGAGTCACCAGATTTTGAAGGAAAAACGTGGATAAAATAAAAAATAAAAATTCTTTAAATATTATTTTGAACATTTCTTACAGCTCATTTATAGGCTTCATTGTATTTTTTACTTGGTATATTCACAAAACGTGTTCTGGATTTGCAACGAACTTACCAGAACTAATTTTACCCTAGATATTTTAGGAGACGCCTTTAGAAATTGAATTTTGTATTGTGGTTTCAACTTTTTACTTGGATCTATTTAAGTATCCGATAAGTAAAACCTCCTTCAAAGACAAAAGTTCTCTGGGTTAGCTCGTCTTCCAAATTGTTAAAGTTATTTTAGAGACTAATCAAAAACAAAACAACTAGTTTTACTTGTCTCTCATTATGGGGCAAGATAAATAATTGAGCAATATCAAGAGTTTTATTTCTGTCCGACTTACTTCGGATTCGTGGAAATCCTAATCGCAGAACAAACACAGACAGGTCACATCTTTCAGGTTTGCTGGAACTTTCGTCGCAGGCCGAACCCTCGGGAAATCACACTTTCTTGGAACCGGCGATGAATTAATAAGAGGAAAAACGTTTTGGACCCCTTGATAACAGTTTGATTAACTAGGACCGGGAAGAACATTGATAAATTATTGACAGTAAGGTTTTTAACAATCGTAGTCGTGATAAATTCTAACATTTATTCACGGCTGAGTTTTTAAGCAGTCACATAAAAAATGTGGTTAATGACGCCTGTTGTCCCTTTGACTCTGCCTAAGTATAAACATGTCTGGTCAGTTACATATATATTAGATTTCGTATAGACTTGACATAGACAGATGTCGCTACAGGCATCATTTAGACTGATTAAGAGATAAAACCGAATAAAAACGTTATTTTTTCACTTTAAAAAAATGCTTCTTTCATAAAATAAGTTATTTACGTTATTTCTTAGATACTTCATTCATTAAATTTAGGTGAAAAACATATTTATAAAATATTTTCTTCAGAAGCAAAACAAAATAATCTTTGTTTTAAAACCATGAATTTTACACAGATGGCGTATTATTACTAAGAAACAACTAACCTGTGCTTGTAGCGTCATCTTGTATTATTCCTGACAAACCGACTAAACTTTGCTGTAGTTCCAATTACTCACAACTGTCGCTGTTCTTGCGCGAGTTAAAGCAGTAACTTTTCAAGTATGGGCAGTGACCCTCTGTTGTACGTAGTATATTATTACTCTGTGGTATAAATAAATAATAACAGGTTTGAAAATATCATTCTTGGTATTTTATTTACATTTTATAAGTAAAACACTAGAGTTACTTATCTATACTAATATTATAAAGAAGAAAGATTTGATTGTTTGTTTCTTTGCATCGATAAGGCTCCGAAATTACTGGACCGATTTGAATAATTCTTACACCAATTGAAAGCTACTTATCAGCGAGTAACATAGGCTATATTTTATCCCCGTATTTCCACGGGCACGGGAACGTTAACTACGCGGGTGAAACCGCGGGGCGCATCTAGTGAAGTTATAAAATTATTCATATTGTAATAGATCGAAACGTAATTTTCTGTTCGATTGTAGAACAACTGTTAACATGTCAGCACTAATATAAAGTAAATTTAAACCGAGTTCTTTAATATTTTTCGTAGTACAACGGATTAACTATTAAAATATCTGCATGCAAAGTTAATAATGTTACAAGAAACATGTTGAAGTTATTCTTCCTCATGCACACGTTCAAATTTAATCACCCCGGTATAGTGATTCGGATCGCTTAGTTAACAACCGGCAAGAGACTTGAGTTTAACTTGTGCCGCGCTCATTGGGGGCGAGAAGGGGAGAAATTGGCCACAATTTAGATAATACAGTAAAGCAGTAACATATTGTAATTTTAGGCTACCTCTTTGGATATTCCCAAGATGGTCTGAGATTCGAAAATAATGTACCAACTGGTTTTTTAGCCAGTCGTAAAAGGCGAAATTGGGAGATGGGTTTGTGATTTTTGGCTAAATGTGGTTTTAGGAGCTCGTTGACCCTGGACTTTGGCTACCGCACCGACCACAGGCCTGATGATATGTATGTCTTTGGAATTTTGGATAAATGCGTGTGGCACTGGTTGTTATCTAAGTTTAGTATATAATATATGAATGGTCCGATGGTCGAGTGGTCAGAGACCCTGGCCACGAAAACTAGGGTCGCGGGTTCGAATTCCGCTAGGGGAAAATGTTTCATGTGATGAACATGGACATTTGTACTCGAGTCATAGATGATTATAAATGTATTAAAGTATTTCTATCCGTTCACCCGGTAACCATAGTATAACCATAAGCTTAGTTTGGAACTAGGGAATTGGTGTGTCAGTCTGGAGAAATTAGTAACTTGGGGCGTTTTCAATAAAAAGGTTTTCAATCGATGAGCCTCATAGATCGTAAATTTATAATAATACTAAACTATTCTTTAATGTATCATGGCGTTAATACCCAAGTACCAATAAATATTATGTATTTGGACTTTGCACTTAAATCCATGTATAAAATACACGTCACTCGCTAAGGCGAGGTCAAGCGAAGGACAACCGGCTTAACGTGTTTTTAGATTTATTGTTGTAACACCCTCGTCACTAGTTATGGCCTAACCCAGAATTTGAACTCAGAACCTCTTCGTCTTTTAGCCACGCTACCGATATCGACATTATCATAATCTACTCTAATGAGGGTTTTTTTTGAATAAAACATCCAAAAGATGGCGTAACTGTGACTTACGGTCTTGCCACCCTCCTCATTGGTTAGTTGTCAGACCAAACTGACATGCTGTTAACAAGGAGCCAATAGTGACAGTGATAAGACCACGAGACTCCCTCGTGCCATCTGGCGGTTTATGTATTTTTGAAAACCCCCATTGGAATTGAGGAAATATGTTGTCACGAAAGAAAAGGGTCATTTAAATGTGGCCTTGTTTTATTAGGAAGGAGGCATAGTTCTGAAAAAATTTCAAGACCAAACGTCTTACATCGTAATTTGACAAGTCTTTTTTAGATACCTTAAAATACAACAAGGCCATATTTATGTGACCCTTATCTTTCGTCAAAAATATAAGTTCTTAATTCAAATTAGAGTATATTTTGTCAATATTGGTAGCGTGGCCTAAAAGCGAAGAGGTTTTGAGTTAAAATCCCGGGTAAGTTTGATCGAGGGATACGCTTTCCGAGAAACCCCGCGTGTAGAAGCGACGCATTTCTTTGCTGCGTCTCTTTGGTTGATCGGGAGCATCAAAGGCTCTATTTTGAGGATTCACAGTACCGATAATAGGGGTCCTTGCTTGTGCATACACATACACATACAAATTCCTACCACGCTAATTTTTATTATGATATAAGTAGATGCGGTGAATACTAACTAATATTATAAATGGGAAAGTAGGTAACTCTGTCTTTACGTGTTCACGTTTAAATTCCTAAACTGATTTCAATGAAAATTTACATGTCCAAAGTTTAAATCCTAAGAAAGGACATAGACTACTTTTTATCACAAAAAGAATACAAATTGCACATCTATATATTTCGTTTGTGCAAAATACCGAACTTACCACGGGCACAAATAAGACCTCGATAAAAGTGTGGTAACACTCTTTGAAAACGTCTATAGGCAACGATGACCATTTACAAACAGGTCAGCCAAAACTTGTTGGCCCACAAAAGTTAACTGATGAACAAATTACCTTGTCGTACATAAATCCATACATTAATTAAAAAAAATATATAACTCCGATTATTAAAATACCATGTCTACCATCATGTACCTACTTTATATGCAAAAAGTCCATCCAAGGTTAAACACGGCGACCAATATTGATGGAGAAGCGAGATTAATATGACAATTTTTAAAGAAAAAATTCATGGCATTTTGTCACACGTTGCACAATAACTGTGTCATGTTATATAACGCAACGATACGTAGTATCAATAGCGGTATCTGTTTAATTTGCATAATTGGATTCGTTAATTTTTACGGTTCTGTACTAATAATGGAAGAATCCTTTTGTTAAAAAATACTTATTGCTTTATAATCCCGCAGTTTCACCCTCATAGTTCCCGCTCCTGTAGGAATATGGGGATAAAATATAGCCTATGTTACTTCCGGATAATGTAGCTTTCCATTGGTGAAAGAATTTTTGTAAGCGCCACAGTTGTTTTTGGGTTTATTCATTACAAACGTACACACACACAAAAATACAAAAAAACAAATATTTCCTCTTTATAATATAAGTATAGATAACATATTCTCCGCTGTCCGTATATTTATTTATCAACCCTTTTCTCAGAGTTGAGCGGACGTATGATGAAGTTGGAATCAAAATCAAACACTTATGTGTGAAATCCCTTAAAGCCTAATTAAACTTTTTTTTTAAGTCTTGAAACCAGCAAAGGAATCAACACCATTATAATATTTGGTGTTTCCGTTGACCGAGAAACGTGAAATTTGGCAAGAAGTACATAGCACTAGTAAAGGAAAAATATTAGAAACTGCAAACACCATTTTACATAAAAATATATTACAGCTGTTAGCTGTTTCCCGCAACTTCGCCCGCCTAGACTAATATTTCTGAATCCTAGAAAAACTGTGCATTTTTTCGGGATAAAAAGTAGCCTATATTTGATTCCAAACTATAAAATATCTCTGTGCCAAATTTCATCCATATCCGTTCAGCAGTTTTTGCATGAAGAAGCAACAAATACACTCACAAACTTTCGCCTTTATAATATTAGTGTGATGATGTAATTTGGCATGCGCGCTTTTGAAGTTTTAGGGGACAAAGTGACATTATGTCACTCCGGGACTCGATTCCCGTGGTGAACAAAATATTTACCGATGTGTACTGAACCCTTGATATACTAATACGACTCGAACTTACTGACGTTTTGATTTGAAATGAATGAACTGCTAATTACACTACACTACATTATTTTTCCGAATGGAATAAGCGACGGCTCTCGAAATTTAACGGATTAATTGGTAATTAATTACCACATCACGTTATTAAATTTTGGCTTGGTATTAAACCGTACTTGAATAATCGTATAAAATGCATTAAGAGAGGTGTTAAACAATTTTACGGGAGGGTCCGTGATCTGCCACTGTGGCGTATATAAAAGAGTTACGTATACGATTGTAAGCCTTATTGTAATGTAATAGGCTTTAGAATTCAATAATTATGATCAATGGTGGCCATTAGTAAATTATATAGCTATAATTATTTGATAGTCATGGTCAAGATATAGGGTTGGCGCGAGTGATGAAATACACTGATTAGTATAATTTAAAAGTTGAGTATACATTTGATGTTCTGTTGTTGTTGATGTTATTAGATAAGTAGGTATAAGGCATTAATTATTTATGTCATTGTCACTACGACCTATTAGCAATTTTACGAAGCTCGGAGTCTATATATAAAATAGATATTTTGCTCTTACAAAAAAATAAAAAAAATTTTTTTAAGAGTTGTTTAATCACTTAACTAAACTTTTTTATACCCACCTTCTTATTTAACTTATTTCATACATATTTGAGACTGCTGTCCCTTTAACTCTGCCTACCCCTTCAGGGATTACGGGCGTGATGTTATGTTATGTTATATATCTTCTTATTTAACTTTAAATTTGGAGTCCTGAAATACAGGAATATCCTAGCTTAGGCTCCAGTCCTTCCAAATATTACGGGTTTTACCTTAATTCACCTTAACTTATCTTGTGACATTCTCAACTATGCCTATTCTTGTATAGAGTCTCCTAGTTTAAGTTTATAGATCGGGTATGACATGTAATGTATTTGGTGGAAAATAAACAAATTTTTATTTTATTTTTTATTTATTTTTATTTACATATACCTTCTGGGACTCTAATACTCCATAATCTTATGATTTGTTTCCCTTGAGATTATTTTAAAATAACACACAATATTTTACTAACTTCATTAATTTCTCTAGATTTAAATTTTTGCCTGGAAGAGACCTAGCAAAAACTATAACACAATCAAATTAATAACAAGACAATTTAATGTCTATTAAATATTATAATTTTGTAGCATTATGTATTCATGTTAATCATTTGATAAGCATGAGCGATGTTAAAATTTAATCACTTAAAAGGTTTCTGATCACAGTTCAACTTGCAGATTGATTCCATAACCATCCATAACCATACTTCTATATTACGTAGGTATATAAGGCTACTTAGTTATCTTATTTAAAGGAATTTGGAAAACTTTTGTATGAGGAGTAAAAAAAAAAATTTTATTTTATTTTATAATCATTTAAATTAAAATATTGAGTTAAATAAGTAAGTAAGTAAGTAAATTCGCACAAACTAAAACAACCTAGTTTGCCTCAAGGGCAGTACGTATTTGGGCGTCACAGTATATATTTTTTTGCCTAGAGTTATATCATGATTTTAGTCGGGCCCCGTTCAGACTGTGATCCTGGATTTAGCGATACTGGTAATTCAATTGAAGCGACTGGCGATCTGACATTTGTAACCCTTAGATGGGAAAATCAGTCAATTTATTTTTGGATGGCTTTTAGGTATGGTTACACATGCATAATTATTCGAATGTACGTACAGGTTCAATCGCGATGTTGTCCCTTACCGTCGAGCAAGTGAAATAACGGCGGTGATAGTAATGTTAGGAGCCAGAATAACTGTAGAGCGTGTATGAAAAGAGTAGTAAATGTCAAAGAAGCGAGTGAATTGTTTTGCGAGTGAAAGTTTCGACCATATGACAAGCTCGATGGCGCATTCGGTAGTGACCCTGCCCCATGCGCCAAGAGTTGTGGGACCCACCCTGAACAAATATTCGTATGATGAATACTGGTGTTTGTTCTGTGTCTGGGTGTTAATATCTAATATTTAAGTATATATTTGTAATACCACTGTTGTTTCTGATATCCGTAACACAAGTGCATAAACTACTTACCTCGGAGTCAGATCAATGACATGTGATGTCGTCTGATATTTATTTATTTATTATTTATTTATAATGGCGCTCGGTTCTCTCTGCCTACCCTGGAAGTGGCGTGATGACAGTTTAGTTTTAGGTTTTGATATTTTTACAAACCTACAGTAGGTTTCAACCATTTGCATAAGAGGAGCGTGTCCTTACCATCGCTCTGGATATGGCAGTAAATGTAAATCTCGCTTGACAGACGCAACATCGCCGACTATTCGCGGAGTCATGGCTCGCGTTTAATTTACGCGTTATTTTTGTAATCAGCATTGTCGTAAAACGTGGTTTACGATACGGACACCACGGCATTAGGCGCTTTATGTAAATTGCACGGCTCCACCTCCAGGGAAATATACGTGTATCACTGGCGCTGGCGATACTATAACATATTTTATTATCTTTATTGGGGTCCCGTTTAGGGCTGTGCCTGGTAAAGGTCATGTGTGTAAAAAGTTCTTATCGTGTACGTTTTTGTTCGGGCTTAAAAATGGAGGGTGGAATTGAGATAAGTGTTTGCCTGAGTTTTGGATGTGGTTATATATTTCCTATTTTTTTGTTGAAATTAAAATAAATGTTGGATTTTACTTAATTTAGCTTGAAACTGTAAAAAATATATTTAGGGTTGGTTAAAATTAAAATTAAATACCTTTTGCAAAAAACATGGTAGACATTTTCGATTAAGTTGTACTTACTTACCTTTGATTTCTGCTTTTTAATTAACTGTACCCTCATATTGTGAGATTGTTAACACGTTTAAACATTGTTACACTGAAACACGCCTATAAAAGTAAATCTTACTGTCACTCTCATTTCCTGCTTTTTTCTTGATCTTTATCTGTGCCTGCCACTTCTGCAGTTCTATGGTTCAGGCTGAATCTTAATGTAATGTATGTAAACATGAAAATATGTCATGTATAGCATTGATAATTAGTTAACCACTAAATTTTTTCAAAGTTATTCAGAAAACAGCTGATATTCCAGACGATGTGACGCTTTTGCAGCGCAAAAACGATTTAATATCTAGAAGTAATAGCAATGAGACTATAAAACACAACAAAAACAACTGCAATACGCCCGAATCGAGTAAGCTGTAAGTTCTCATAAACTACTGTAGTTCATGAGAACTGAACTGTAGTTCAACTACATAATGAATATCGCGTTTAATCCCATTAGTATTATATGACAATGGAATGTGAACGTTTAAATCATCAATTGTTTTTTAACAAAATGGCGTCTATTATAATGCGATAACCCTAAGGTATTTTCTCTTTGTTTCCGCGAGCCTGCGTAAATATTTGAGCTGGCTAGGAACGGCTACTCACGGTCACTTTGCGGCGCCGACTTTTTCCTATTCAAATAAGCATTTTTATCTCGAAGACTATATCCCGAAAATTGTGCAAGAAGTAGTGAGATAAATTCATGGAGTGCAAGCCCCAACTATTTGCATTTATGTAGACTACCAGCTATTAGACCGTCTGATATTTTAAAATGACTTCCCTGCATATGGAACACGATTTAATTCCTATTTATTTTTATTTCGTATCCCCAACTTTTACAAATTCAAAGTTTCATTAAAACAAGGTAAAAAATAATTGATATTTTTTCATTAATTCTGTTTTTCTGTAAATGCTGGGACAGGATCTGGCATTGTCCTTTGGCTGAAAGTGGTTAAAGGGGTTAGCTGACCCGTAGAATTAATATATGTACTGTATTAATTACGGCCATTGAAGTATTAATCATGTACTTATGTTAATATAAGTGGATAATGCTTAATTAATAGACTGCGACATTTAAGCAATCTTACTTCATTAAAGTCTTTGTCCCGTATTCTCCCTTGTCTTATTCGAGGTACACTTTGACTTGAATAGAATTGGTGAGTATGGATATTTGGTCCTGACTGGCTCGATGGCTCATTCAGTAGTGACCCTGCCACATGCGCCAAGAGTTGTGGGTTCGATTCCCACCCAGGACAAACATTCGTGTGATGAATACTTGTGTTTGTTTGGTATCGTAACACAAGTGATTTAGATACATAGCTCGAAGGCAGCTCAATGTATGTAATGTCGTCGGATATTTATGATTTTTATTATTTGGTTGGAAAAATATAAAACTGGTCTTCTATGTTAGAAAGAGATAAATAGAGATTCTACGTAAGGCAGTTTATATCACTATAATACTAGTATTAGAGTAGTGATATAAATAGGTAGGTATGTACCTACTCGGAGTTGAACATTACGACACATCACGGCGTTTTTCCTACTCATTGAGCTCCATCGGTTCTTAATATAACTCAACTCAACTCAACAACAAGTAAATACGACTCAGTGAGATGTATGTATTTCATTTTCATTCCAGATATTAATTTCATTCATTTGGAAATATTAAAGTGCCTTCGGTATAATAATAGCAATTTAATAAAATACCGTTGGGTTATTGCCTTCACATTTTGAACGAAAAAATAATTCTGATTAAATATTCGCGTGATTCCGATAAATTGCCTCCAGTTTAAGTTGTTTAAATTATTTGAAGTGGTTATATTTTATTGATGCTCTGATTATGTTTATTGGAGTTTAAGTAATACAATAAAGTCTGTTATTGAATTTATTCAACGATAAATAGTTCAATGCCCTTGAGTCAACAGTCAGCTTAGATTTATGAATGGCAGTAACAGTAAACAAAAACATCAAACATAGTAACACGCCCATAATCCCCGAAGGAGTAGGCAGAGTCAGGCAGAGTCAGAGTCAAATGGACGTGCTCCGTGCCCCAGATCACAGTACATACTTAGAATATCAGAGATGTGAAAATATATGAATAAAATAACAGAAGGTACATAAGTGAACCTCTTGTCTATTTCTGGCTGGAATTTCGAATTTTGTTCGTTGCATCCCTTTCACGTACTTGCAAATGAAAGATGATAATCAGTTTCTAACAGTTATTGTTGATTTTTTGTCCGTCCGCCCCTTGTGCCCCTCCCAGATAAAAATCCTGCATCCGCCTTTGATTGTGTGTGAATGAATAAAAAACTTTGGTAGGAAGCATACATCCATTCTACAAGAGGAATCCTAAAAGGACGACCTTCAATAGTCTTCGACAGGGCGCGAGGGCGCGAGGGCGGGTGGCGTGAAACGAACCCTCTGAGTAAACCACCCTCCAACATCGCGGGGTTGCATTACATCAATAATTTCAGCCCTCTTTGCAACTCTCGTATGGACTAGTGGCTAGGATGTCTGGCTCACCAACAGGAGGCAGATTTCGATTCCCAGTGCAAGAGATTCTTGACCGCAAGATCTGCTGCATAGCTTTTGTTTTTTACGAAAATAAATTGATAAATTTGTAACAGAGATAAGATAAGAAATGAGAGGTTATAAAATTTGTTTAAATAATAATAAATAAATATCCGACTACATCCTTAGATAAATCAAATGATTTATCTAAGACTACATCACATACATTCATAAGGTAAGTAGTTTAAGCACTTGTGTTACGGATATCAGAATCAACATTGGTATTACAAATATATATTTAAATAAATATTGGATATTAACACTCAGACACAGAACAAACACAAGTATTCATCATACGAATGTTTGTCCTAGGTGGGGATTGAACCCATAACTCTTGGCGCATGGGGCAGGGTCACTACCAATGCGCCATCGAACCTTACAACTATGATGCACATACCTACTGCAAAGGCGTTGCAAGATGGGGATAGCCAGCAAAATGACAAAGGCAACGTTATACACACTTGACAGGCCAGTTGGTCGAGTGTTCAGAGACCCTGAAACCAAGCCGGTTCGAATCCCGCTAGGGGCAAATTTTTCGTGAGATAAACATGAGCATTTGTTCTCGAATCATGGGTGTTTATGAACGTATACGTAACGTATTTAAGTATGTCTATCCGTTAACTAGTATCTATAGCAAAATCATCCATGCTTATGGAATTAGGGAATTGGTATGTCAGTCTAGAGAATTTATTTATTTAATTTTAGTGTCAAAATTTTTCTGTCTATGGCCCAGGGGGTCGCGAAAATGTTTCGACATCGTACCATCGAATGGTATATTCACGAACTTTGAATTTACTGATCTAAACTGGCCCGAAATAGCAATTTTTATTTGACTGGCAATAAGTTTCTTGTCTGTCAATTATACATAAAACTGCATCCATTTGCATATATATATATATATATATATATATATACTTATATATAAATGAATTACCGCAATGAAATAAAATTACAAGAAATACAATTTAAAAACTTAGTTCTTGCGCCACTATTAGGTATCCTGCTTTTTATACTTCATCACGGTAATTTCCCCCCCATGTACAAATAGCATACATACATACATAACATCACGCCCAAAATCCCCGAAGGGGTAGGCAGAGTCAAAGGGACACCAGATGTGATGTACAAATGTTCTAAGTTAACACAAAACAGGGATGAAATAAACACAATCGTACGAATTGGGTCTTAATTCACGACGACTGAAGTTTACACCCGAAGATGGAGCAGTACTTAAACCAGTATTAAATGTGTCAAAGCAAGACAATCCGGGATTGTTGGAGTCGAGAAAGGCTTTTATAAATGTACACAAAGGAACGTTTGATTGTTATATTTTAATTAGAGTGAGGCATGGAATTTAAATTACCTAACAGTGGTAACCAAGTAACGTAGGCAACGGGTTGGATGTAGGGTTGTCTATTTTTAACTGAGACTATATTTAAATAATATTTTGTGAAACAAATGTAAATACTTTCCTTAATAAAGGAACTAAATAACAATACACATTAATTAAATATCTACGTAGTAATATAAAATGTTGTTAATAACATGACGATTGTTATGTCGTTGACTCGAACATGATATGATTCTATACTAATACTAATATTATAAAGCTAAAGAGTTTGTTTAATTGCTTGAATGCGCTTATCTCAGGAACTACTAGTCCGATTTGATAAATTATATCAGTGTTAGATAGCCAATTTCTCGAGAAAGGCTATAGGCTATGACAACAACCAAAAGCGGGTAAAACCGCGGGCACAGCTAGTTTACAAATAAACGTATACTCAACTATTGTTGGAAAGATAGACCGTTTTTAGTTCTACTTAATAGAGATAGTTGTTTGCTTCTGATCATCTCTCCTTTACATTGGTGAGCAGTGTATCTAGCCCTGTGGGGTAGGCTATCCCTATATGTATATCGGTGCTATTAGTAGTCTGTAAAATGGATTTTGTAGCTGCATTCGGGTAATAAGGTCAAAATAAATTTTCATTGGACAAGTCTAAGACTGATGATGCATTAAAACGCATTCCCTGCGTTAACAAAAGAAGTAACTTAATTGTTGACTCAAATTGTCAACACAAAAGTGGCATCGTGATCTTTCATCATGATTATATAGTTACCTATCTGAAGTAAATTGTTAGATCAATATCTGCCATTATCAAACAGATTTCACTAAACAAAACCATTCAAAGATTGCTTTGATAACTTAAATTGAATAATAGTCAACCCTACCAGAAACCGTTACAGTGAAAATTCAAGATGAAATTCTTAATACCAAACGCTGCTAATTTATTTTAAAATAAATTCAGTTTGATGTAAACTGAGGGAGATGAGGTGAACGGACTGTTGAGATTTTGTTTTTGCGAATTTGATCTCGCTTGAAACGGTTGTTTGAATTCGCTTCAATTGTTTTAGTTAACAAGTTAAATTGAGTCATCAAACGCAAATTATGTATTATCCTTTTATTTTTTTAACGATATTCGAAAAATATAAATATAATAACAAAAAAATTATTTCAGGGACTGAAATCTTAATATGTATACATTTTACATGAATGTGGTACGTACGTTGAAAAAGTAATTAAATTTTATATGTTAGTACAGTTACAATATTATTTGTCCCATGTTAGTCTGGGACTCAAAAATAATGTGCCAACTGTGCTCTTTGCTTAGCATACTGTATAAGATGATCTTCTTTTTTTTTTAATTGGGGAAACTCCCACTCTCCCCTCTGCTTAGGAAACAGAGGGTGGTGTATCGGACTCGAACCGACTAAAACCCCAACGTGGCCACCCGCGTCGCAGTTCCGGATGAGCCGGTATCCCCATTGCCGGGACTATACGACGACTTCTCGCCTTCCACCCGGCGGCCCAAATTGAGGGCAGAGCCCTGTCGACGCGGAGGGAGAGGAGATCCCTCCGCGACCCACCGCAACGCAACCCAGCGCGCCCCTGTCGGGTTGCCGAGGATAGGGAGGCGAGCAACGTAACACCCAGCTCCACCTCTTCCTCGCCAATCCTGGTCCGGCCGCAGGGGGTTGCGGCCGGTGTCACAACTGACTTGTATTCCACCCCGAGCAGCTGCGGCCCACCTCGGGGTCTCACTTAGCTTCGGCCCTGTCCGGGTTAACCAGGGCCTACTAAGCCCCCCCGGTTCGACAAACCGGAATCCCCGGCGGGGGGATAAGATGATCTTCTATCCTAACTCAATCAACACTTTATTTGGGCTAAAAGTGGTTTAAGGAATTTATAGCTCTTATGGGGATTGTGAGTATGATGGTATATATTTGTATGTCTACCTAAATACTGCAATCTATCAAATAAATACAACATAAAAAGTCATTCACTATAACAAAGAAATAAACAAGGTCATACTACAGTTGACACAAGTAAGGCGAACACAATAAAGATTAGGCCATTTCCCACATAAAAGGGCTTCATTACTGAAATCTAGGTCTGGCCAAGTTAATTGTATATAATCTTCTTATAATTGATATTCCCATAAACCGTTATCATACGTGTTCAGCTAGCTGTGAAGATATTAAACTGGGAGCGACGTAAAGCTAGCTCATAATTATACGTAATGTGCTTATGAATTTCAATAAGGGACTCCGTTGCTTGGCGATGAGACAGTAATAGCCTGTATCACATTTCATCTCCAGAGTACAATCGGCTAAGGAATTCGGCAATTTTTTTGCAAAGAATTTCTCAAAGACTTGAAGTTTTTTGACGTGTTAATGCAACAAAAAATAAATTGAAAAAACATTTCTTAAATCTGTTATTACTGTTTCATGTTATAGAAACTTTAACCTGCCGGAAAAAAAATCTACATTAAATAAAGTTTGCATTAATTTGAAACACGTCTGGGTTATTGATATAAAATAGGTTAGACATTAATTTTAATTTGCAACAAAAATGTCTATGATAATTCAAAAATGCGATGAATAAAATTAATAATAATAAAAAATAATAAATTCTTCAGACTGGCACACCAATTCCCTAGTTCCAAACTAAGCTTATAAGCTTGTGCTTTGGATACTAGGTGAACGGATAAACATCCCCCCGCTGGGGTCTTCGGTTTGGCGTACCGGGGGGGCTTAGTAGGCCCTGGTGCAGGACAGGGCCGAAGCTAAGAGAGACCCCGAGGTGAGCTGCGACTGCTCGGCATTTCCCACCGAGCAGTTGCGGCACCGGCCGCAGCCCCCTGCGGCCGGACTAGGATTGCCGAGGAAGAGGAGGAGCTGAGTGTGTCGTCTCGTCTTCGCCTCCCTATCCTCGGCAACCCGACAGGGGCGCACTGCGCTGCGTTGTGGTGGGTCGCGGAGGGATCTCCTCTCCCTCCGTGACGACAGGGCTCTGCCCTCAATTTAGGTCGCCGGGCGGAAGGCGGCCCCCTCTGACGAGACGCTCTCCGCGTGCCCTCTGGCTTAGCAGAGGGCACAGCGCGAGAGTGGGCCCACGACGCCGGTCACGGGGACGATCGGCGTCTGAATCCTGGGCGGAGTAGTTGAGACATGTTGGGTGGCCTGGCATGTCTCGACGCGCGCGCGTGCTCGGTGCTGTGCATCCGACGACTGATGGCGTGGGCTGCACAGCATCGACCACCGCCGCGCGAGGTGAGCCGCGCAGCGCGGCATGCGCACTACCGGAGGAGCTGTCGTATAGTCCCGACAGTGGGGATACCGGCTCCTCCGGAACTGCGCCGCGGGAGGCCACGTTGGGGTTTTAGTCGGTTCGAGTCCGACACACCGCCCTCTGCTTCCCCGAGCAGAGGGTGACGGCTCGTGGGAGTTTCCCCAACTAAAAAAAAAAAAAAAAGGTGAACGAATAAACATACTTATATACGTTTATAAACATCCATGACTCGAGTACAAATATTCATATTCATCACACGAAATATTTGCCCCTAGCGGGATTCGAACCCGCGACCCTTGGTTTCGTGGCCAGGGTCTCTGACCACTCGACCAACGGGTTAGTCAAAAAATTATAGCAAGTAGATTCAGCATCATAAATTAAACTAAATTTTATAAGTTTCCATTCATAGAAAAAAACAGACAAAACAGGCCGTGGTTTAATGGCTCAATAGTCTGGTAATGTAAACTAATATTTTAGTTAACCCTTTCAAAGGCTAATTACTACAGTGTTGTGTTCCAATTTTTAAATCCTTCTACCAGGGGACTCGTAGCTGCGAGGAGTAATGCTACGAAACTGTCGTAGATACTGAAGTGTATGGCTACGATTAAAGCGGACTCCCGTAGTTTAACGGTAGTTGGATAAAATTGAATTTTTAGTAGTGGCTCTAAGAAAATTGTATTAGTTTTTATTGAGAAAAGGGGGTAATTTATTTGGGGTTTATACAAATCATTTATGCATTAACATACATTAACAAGTACCTAAAAGGTTGTTGAAAACTAGTGGGCTATATCAACACAAATGTGATAAATTTCAGCCCTGCATTATCGTGTAATATATTTTTTATATCTAAGTTTAAGTTATAAAATGTTATAATTATTTAGTTAACAAATACAAAAAAGAAAATTAATTTTTACGTTTGTTGTTAGGCTAGAAATTGAAAACATTTTTTTAAAAGCCTTAAGTCCTATTTTTATTAAAGTCCTATATTTATTATTTGTTAAAGATTTAAATTTCATTCATTAAAAAAAATACTACTGATACTAGCTATGTCGCCAACTGTACTTATAATGTTATGTGAAGTAGCCCGAGCAAAAATATGACTTTACTTTAACTGAGACATACATTCAGCTGTTTCTATTTATGCCCGAACCTAGCTTTCGGGCATACTTCACGAATTATAGCCCTGCTTTTTTCTTGAGCCCATAATAAACGATTACTTCTGCACTGTTGATAATGTATTTTACTAACGCTTACATTTTAAGTAATTGGGTTAACATATTTATTTTGTTGAAAATTCTGTACATTTACAAATTTATAGGTTTTTTCTCTTTGATTAAAGTTTTTTTTTGAATTATCAGTCCGTAATCGTTTCAGATATTTTGTTTTACAGAAGTGCCGTATTAATTATCCGGCAGAATTCTTGATATTTACAGTTAAAAACTCACCACTGGATTTTCCATTATATTCTTGATAGTATCGTTTGAATGGGCAAAGGTTCTTTACATTACATAAATTATGATTTTCAAATAGGGCCTTTTTTAAAAATCGAAATATAATACCGTGTATTGTATTTTTTGTAATAAAACTTTATTCGTTTGCTATTAAAACAGTTCGTAAAACATCTGTCCATTTTCAGCTAAGTAACTTTAGCAACTTACAAAGCCTTATCTCTCTCCCCCAACGCTCTAAAAATCACTTCACAGTTAACATCAACTTTTCTTTTTCCTCGGACACATTATGCAGGTCATCCTGCAGATTTCCCCAGAGTAGACAAGGGCTGGGAATTTGCATAAAATAATGCGACAAAATGCTGGCGTGGCCTTTGAGGTTGAATAAATATTGTTCAATAACAGAGTGCGTTATGTTTTCTTGCTTAGAAAAGGTATTGCGGAATAATGTGATTTATGAACTTCGAAGGAGAGTTGTCTTGAACATGTTTGTGTACTTCTGGATAATGGATTTACTGTTAACATTACATAAAATAACATCACGCCCATAATCCCCGAAAGGGTAGGCAGAGTCAAAGGGGCAGCTGGCCCCTTTAACCACAAAAATTGGGCTGGGTTAGATGGAAATTTTGCTGTTAATAATCAATTTAGCGTTATGTCCTGTTTTTTGGTATTAGATCAGATGGTGTATCCTTGGTCTGTGCTCCTAGATATAGCTAATCTGGTTGTTATATCGACGTTTGACTTTGTCTACCCCTTAGGGGATTAAGGCGTGACGTTATGTATGTGTGTATGTGCATTATAGTGTGTGACCTGATTAACTCTTATGCCTACATAGGAACAAGACAAATTGGATCGTGATTAATTAAAGTTCTTTAAACATGCTGGTTCCGAAACGATATTTTTCTCACTGGCAAATTAGCGGTAACATTTAAAGTAGCATATCTCGGCGGTGAATAGGATATGGAATTATTTCTACTCTTATTGTTAATGACGAAAGCTTTTTGTTATTCTTTAGACTGACACACCAATACCTTAGTTCCAAACTAAGGTGATGCTTGTACTATGGATACTAGGTGAACGGATAGATACTTAAATACGTTTATAAATATCCATGACTCGAGTACAAAATAAATGTTCATGTTCATCACACGAAACAATTGCCCCTAGCGGGATTCGAACCCGCGACCCTTGGTTTCGTGGCCAGGGTCTCTGATCACTCGACCAACGAGCCAGTCTTTTAATAATATACAATAACAATAGAGTTGTGCTCCCTAATACGAATAACATTTCGTTACGTAGACTGAACGCCGAAAGGCGCAGGTGCAATCTTGTGCATTGTGCACAGAAATAACCAGGTATCTAATCGATGTTATATTCTAAAGTCTATACGCTTTTATGAGCATTGTAATTTCAATATTTATTCAAGTGTTATATTGAATGGGAATAAAAACTTTACGACGGTTGCCAGTCGTAATTTCTGGAAGGCTGCTGATAGATGTGAATTTTATGTCATATCTGTTGGGGACCAGCGAGAGTTGTAGTTTTTAACATGCCAGGTTTTGCAAATGTAATTGGTGTATAAATGTTGACATGAAATTTCTATAAATTAGTTATTATTACGCAATTTAAAGGCTCAACGGATTAACTTCTAATCAAGTTTAATCCCTCATCATGTTCCTAGCGTTATGTCCCATGCTTAGACGGGGTCCGCTTAGACCATGATACAAGATTAAGCGAGTCTGGTAATTACATTGAAGCGACTACCAATCTGAACTTCGTAACCCTAAGATAGGGGAACCAGACAATTTTTGGATCATGGTTACAAATCCAAAGTTGTTTGAATTTGCAGGTTTCATCACGATGTTTTCCCTCGCCGTCGAGCTAGTGGTATAAATACGTACATAGATTTGAAAAATCCAGAGGTACGTGCCCGGGTTTGAACCCGCACTCCTCGGTTAAGAGGTGCGTGTTCTTACCATTGAGCTACCACCGCTTCTAATCAAGTTTAATCCCTAATCCTTGTAAAGTATCCAAGGGATACAATTTTTGGAAAATTTCATGATTGGGATTTTTTTTTTGACATCGTACCGTAATTCGAGTATCATTGTGATACCGCTGTCTAGATGTATCAATCGTAGTAGACCGTATTATTCAGGACAATACCAACAACAATTCATAAGTATCAACACCGACTCGTCGCAGTAACAATGAAACGTTTTATTCGGTCGCGTCATCTGGCGCGGGCGCAATAGCGCTTTGCGTCTGCAAGTGGCGAACTGGCGACTACGTACTATTGTACTGAAAATAGTTTCTCGTTCGGCGCAGTGGGTACACAGTGCAGATAACAAATGTAGTAAGTTGTTTATCACTTCGTGAAAAATTATTCCATATTCTGGATCTATGTCAAATCCATATTCTGGATCAATGTCATGCCCCAAAAAAAAAAGTTACATCGATGAACTATTTTAAACTCATCCAAGGTGAATTATAAATATAGCAATGTCATAACCACAGAAACCTTTTATAAATGGCTTTATGAATAAAGAAATGGAAATTTTTTTTTTACCATGGCATATTACGTCAATTGCATAATTTCTACGAGTAAAACTGGATAATATGTACAGACAGAATTATAAATACAATACGATTATACATTTCACAGTTACTGTTAACAATGGCAGCAGAGAGTAGTTACTGCTATCCGACTCTTCTGTGGGCTGAACCACTAACAACTAGTTACACAATAGCAATTAAATACAAAACACTTTTGTTCGTGTTGTGATGAAAATTCGTACCTCGTATCACAGCCAGGCTGACGTCAATTGTTAAAATACTTCGCAAATGAAGTTCCCAGTACTTTGAGTACCTACGCACTGCGCATCCAATAGTAATTACAGGGGAGAACATAATTCGTTTCGGCGAATATTTTCTGTTCGATTTTCGCAATTGCGAATGTAAGTGCTTTTGTAAATGGTCAGCTTCTGTTAAAGAACTGAAAAGT
The DNA here is from genome assembly GCA_951394215.1 of Glyphodes perspectalis. Lineage (NCBI taxonomy): Eukaryota > Metazoa > Arthropoda > Insecta > Lepidoptera > Crambidae > Glyphodes > Glyphodes perspectalis. The sequence goes on along the minus strand of OX596208.1, from coordinate 4,798,298 downwards.
CGGTTAATGTACATTAGTTATTTACGATTAAGTAATTTTTAAATTACTTATATTACTATCACGTTCGCAATTTCAAGGAGTAGATAAAGTCTAAGGAGCAGGGAGGTCTTTTAACCACTTTTGGGCAAAAATAAGGTTGGGTAAGGTAGAAAATTGTTTATTTTTTGTCACAGAGTGATAAGTGGCTAGTTCGTCGCCTACACAATCACAAAACTAATAATAATAATCGGCGTTTCAATAGTCGCCTTTTGCGACATGCTATTCAACGATTCCTAAACACAGTTAGTGCACTATTATCCAGTACTTTATATGAAAAATTTTATCATTAAATGTGTTCTTCAAAATTTTAAGTGCATTCAAAATTTAAAAAATAATTGTTTATTGCTCTTACTTGAAGGATTTTATTTGCGCCGTTGTAAATTGTGCATGATTTCAAACCATAGCATAGGCATTATATAAAGCATTGACTAGCATGATGGCGCATTTGGTAGTGACCCTGCCCTATGCGCCAAGAGTTGTGGGTTCGATCCCCACCCAGGACTAACATTCGTGTGATGAATACTTGTGTTTGTTCGGTGTCTAGGTGTTTATATCTAATATTTAAGTATAATTTGTATTACCAGTATTGAATCTGATATCCGTAACACAAGTGCTTAAGCTACTTGGTTCGGAGTCGGATCAATGAATGTGATTTTTTGGGATATTAATTATTAATTATTATTATTATGAGCGGAAACATATAATATAACCAATATTTATGTAAATAGCAATACCTACACCTTTGGAAAACACATATTATAATACTTGTGTACTTGTGTTACTATTAATTCGTTAAAAATATAACTCAACATCATTTTTATTTTACCCAACAGTGGGGTATCATTTTGAAATGGAATATCTACATTTCACATCAATCTAAGAGAACTTTCATAAAGTTGGCTTTTATGGTTTCGTTTTAAAATTTAAATCTATCACTTTACGATCATAACAATATTTTGAAGTAAAATTTAGTTATTACTAGCTGTGCCAGCGGTGTCACCCGCGTTTATGGTTACTATTATAAAGACTAATTCCGTCATACATGATTTCTATGTAACTTTAACCATTAAGGCTGCACACGCGACGAAAGCTTAAAAAATGGAGTAACTTCTCCCGTTTTCCCAACATTTCCCTTCACTACTCTGCTCCTATTGATTGTAGCGTGATGAAAAGTATAATATAACCTGCCCAGGAGTATGAAGAATATTTGTACCAAGTTTCGTTAAAATCCGTCGAGTAGTTTTTGTTTCTATAAGGAACATACAGACAGACAGACAGACAAAAATTTTACTGATTGCAATTTTGGCATCAGTATCGATCACTAATCACCACCTGATAGTTATTTTAAAAATATATTTTATGTACAGAATTGACCTCTCTACAGATTTATTATAAGTATATGTAGATGTAAAATAAAAATGAAAAAAGACAATACAGCGATTAGGTATGTTTTATGGTTTAAATTATTAATATATAAACATTTTCTTTTCATACGGCCTTTCATATAATACGAATAACGTAAGAATAACATGTTCGTACATACACGTTATATACTTTATTACGTCTGTAATCCCTAAACAGGTAGGCAGAGTTCACGCAAACTATTGTGTATAATATACATAACTATTGCACATAGCTAATAAACTTTCACCACTTCTAGCTAAAACAAAATTTAGCTAGGTAGATTAAAAATTATGAAAACGTAGTCAGAATTATGTACGCGCCGAGCTAATGTTGTTATTGGGGTAGGCATAATACACAACAGTTGTTACATAAGTTTTAAGTCCCAGACCAATATGGAAGAGATGTTTAAATTAAGATGAATGGATAATTAATGGCCTGTAAAGAAAAGGTATATTATTATTATTAATATTGCAATAAAAAAAAAGTTTTTTTTTTATTTCATTTGCACGGAGACTTCAGTTCTGTTTAAGCAATAATGTTAAAACGTCAGCGTGGCTGCCGCATACATATCGCAAATTACGACCTATCCGCCGAAAATAAATCTTTATTCATCCACATGAATATTAAATCGGACAAAGTCAGCTATTTTCATAAATACGATAGTTCCACGCGAGCTCTTGGTCACCGCGAGGCGTGAAATGAAGCCTCTTTGAACATAATGCGGTTATAAATATCTGGCCATTCCGAGAATTAATTATTGTAATCGCCTTAGCACTTTGGAGGGTCTAGCTAATTGCTCTGTCGTGGTCGTGGGATCTTAGAAGAAACGTACACGCTGGGAAAACGGAGAAATGCTTTTGAATTATTTAACGAAGTTATCTATGTTTAATCATCATCGGATCTGGTACCTATTACCATCGTAGCTTTGATCTTAGTGGACTCATCATCTTGTCTTTGCGTCTATAGTGAATGCTTAAAGAGCAATGTCATGCCAGGGGCCTTGATAGGGTGCTGGTCATCATAATTCTTGCTGCAGCCCGATGATTTGATAATTCACACTTTACCTTAAAGTTTTCTTCAGATTATGAGGTTTCTCAAAGGTTTCTCAAAGGCCTTAACAAGTTACGCAGCCTTAGAGAATTTGAAACATCAGTCTACCTTTCAACGCATTTCAACTAGATAATAATAAAATATGGATAGAATTTAATTAAGTTAAGTGTTAACAGAAGGTGATGTTAGGAGTCATAAAAACCGTAGAGCTTGTATGAAAAGGATCACGGATCAAGGAGTGAGGTGTTTAAGGATCGTTCTCTCTGCCTACCACGCTAGGGAAGTGGCGTGAAGATTAGTTTAGTTAGTTAGAATTAAATTAATTAATTTATTTATTTTAAGGCTTTATATTATATATACTTATGTAAAAATCAATGAGTGCCAACAACTGGTAATAATTTTTCCATAATAAAAACATTAATTTCTATGCTTAACCATACTTTTACAAGAAGAAGAAGGGAAGCTTTTCATTTCAAAGGTGGTTGCAATTGCACAATTCCGTAAAACTTTAGGATTTACAAATAGTCTTATTGAAATGCAAACATTTACCCACAACTTTATTAGGTAATAAGAAACTGCGTCAAGAAACACTTATCACAGGATCAAGCCCGAACAATCGAATTTGATTCCAGGAATGAATTATTGTAATCGCCAGCAGTTAGTTCGACTCGCTAATTGTAAAGTTACCGGCCACAACGTCCTCAAGTTTAGTTGTTTCGTGACCACCAGCCTTAAGCACCGCTAACTTTGCCTCTTGGATATTAATAAGACTGGACTGGAACTTGACGGGATATCTAAGTAGATGTAAGCACCTATCTAGTAAGCTAACTAGTTTCCTGAATTAATTGGGGTACTTTTTAACAGTTACAATGCTATCTTAGTAATTATACATTTTTATTATCTTATTTCACACCAGGCCCACTTTGAAACATGGTTCAAAGTTAAATATGATTCTTATAACATTGTTAATACTGTTTTTGAAAAAAGTAACTACCGAGTTTCTTGCCGCATTCTTCTCGGTAGATGCAACATTCCGAACCGGTGGTTGAATCATATCTCTTTCAACTGTTTTTGACGATTTATATGTGTTTCTTTGAAACCTATATTAATAAAGAATATTTTGACTTTGACTTTAACTTTGATTATTTCGTCGAAATTATATTATGTTCTTCCGAGAAATGATTCGTATTCGGCGGAACTGTATAATCGAATGTCCATTATTGTCTATTAGTAATAAATAATATAACGCGCATATATTCACATTATCACGCGTTTTTCCATGAGAGCAGGCAGAGACCTCATGCTTCTATTTGCTACGATCCTGGCTTACATTTAAGCGATTATAAAATATACAAAATATATGTGGTGGTGATGGGTCATTGGTCTAGTGTTGAAGAACCTAGTTAAGAAATAAAAAGCTGTGGGTTCAGATCCTGCTAGGGGTAAATCTTTTCGTATTTCATTATATTTTTGTTTTCTTAAGTACAGTATTTGTACCTACTTAGTTTGGAGTTGGAAAATATGTGTGCTAATATGAACAGTATAAAAATTCATTTGTTTGATATTTTATGGACAAAGTCTAACAAAACCTTAGGTCTTTTTGGTTACTTTTGAGAATTCTTATTGAGGATATAAAGTTAGAACATTATTTTATTGTTTATTTAAAACATAATAAAATTTTGTTACAACTTTAATCTAATACGAAACATTTACCTGCACCGCAAGTGTTTTACACAAGCAGCTTTAAAAAGTAACTTGGGACAAGGTACGTCACATCCATTCTTTTTTCACGACTCTTAGTGTAAAATATTACATGCTCCCAACATAGCTACGGCGAGGAATGTTGCACGCAACGGCAACATTTTATAATTATTTGCAAAGGCTCGTGTTTCCCCCGGCTAATATTTTTCCAGTGCAAATATTTTTTGTCACAAAGTATCATTCTTAGAGGTTTTCTTCATTTTCAAAAGAAATATGAGATGTTTTTGCCATTTTTTGCACTTGATTCATTGCGACGAGGGTCGTAAAATGGAAAATGTATATTTGTTCTAACGGTACATTTCATTTACGGCTTAAATGACTTGTTATTAAACCAAACATTAGCAGTTAAAAATATATACTGCTGCGTAAAGTTCATAATCAGTCTGGCATAGACATCATACATTTGTTATGTATAAACATATACATTAACATTTATACACATCAAAAGTCTAATTTAGGTACATCAGAGAAATATTATTATAATTCAGTGTAAAGCCTTTGAACATTCGTTGATTGCTTTGTAATTAGCTTCTCAGGTCTGTTAGTATTCGTTTAATTACTAGAACTACATTAATGTAGATATTCATGAGGTCTTAAAAGATGCTGTAAGTACGGAGGCTTGTCACGTCCTCAGACGTGAAGGAATCGGCAGGCTAATGAGATTGTGTGTGCTACCCGACAGGAGTATAGTGTATACTATAGTTTAAGAAGTTTGTTTGTGGAAAGGAACTTCTTATCTATAAGATATTGTTAAACTAAGCATTTGGACTCTTTTATTAGTTTTATCAAATATTGTGCCCATAAAATAGTATTGTTGGACTTATACGACAAAAAACTCGGTACCTACTTGGTGTAAACTTGTAAATAAAAGGCGGTTAATGTGAAATATTTTAACTGTACGTATTTTACAAAAAGGTTATTATTTTCAATGGGAAAAAAATAAAGAAACAAGAAATGTTTTTTTTTTACAGAATTCATGTTTAATTAAGTTTTGTTCTTAATATCGCCATTACGCCTTAAAATACCCCACAGACTCGGGTATACCCACATACCACAGAAATACTCCGTGGGTATACCCTAATTATTTACTATGACTACTTCAATCAGCTATTGCAAATAGCCTGGGATTAACTGGCTTAAAATAGAATTTCATTTAAACTCTTATCAAAGTAGATCTGTCGCCATCGCTCTTTTCGCCCTTAGCTGCGGCAACGCGACAGAATGTGCCAAAAATGCCGAAAATCAGAAGCATCTTTCCAATCCAATTTCGTTCGGATGCGTAGGCTTATAAGTGCGAATCGTAATTGGCGCAGACATCGCCAGATGTCGCTTGGGCGTAAACAAAACATTTTATTGGACCAACGGGTTGAAACTATTGCCGCTAATATTATTGGAGATAGCAATTGCCTGTGACTTTGCTCTGTAAGCTTCGTATTTAGGCCAGGAAAATTGTTGGGCAATTTGAACGGTCACATATTCCCTTTTGATGATATAATTTTGTAACATCAAATTGAGATCACGAACTTTTTGGTCAAAAAGTTGCAAGAGAGATTTCTTGTTCATAATTGTGTGTTTCGTCATCTTCCTAGCGTTATGTCCCGTGCTTAGACGGGGTCCGCTTAGACCATGATCCAAGATGTAGCGAGTCTGGTAATTACATTGAAGCGACTGCCGATCTGACCTTCGTAACCCTAAGACCAGGGGAACCAGACAATTTTTAGATCATGGTTACAAATCCAAAATTATTTGAATTTGCAGGTTTCATCACGTTTTCCCTCACCGTCGAGCTAAGTAGTGGGTAGTGGTATAAATACGTACATAGATTTAAAAAATCCAGAGATACGTGCCTTGGTTTGAACCCGCACTCCTTACCAATTGAGGCGCGTGTCCTTACCAATTGAGCTACCACCGCTCCTTTCATAATTGTGTGTTTGATAGGTTTTAATAAGAAGTACAAATTATCGTTTTCATTACACAACCGTTGTCCTTACTTGGAAACCTAACGCTAGCTTTCAGTTTTGTGAGTCTAGGTTCTGTAACTACTAGAATAAAGCTGATAGTTATTTTATAAAAAATTAGGTTAGATGCCTAAAAGCTAGCATAAAGTTTTGGCAATAGTGTAGTTTGCATAATAAGAATATAAACTGATATTGGTAGGCATGTGAAAAACAGCAAATGATAACACGTGTGATTTTTTTCTTTTTTGATTCGATAAACCAACCCTAAATTGTTCAATCAAAACAAAATACCTGTGTGTAAACAAACATTCGGATTACAAACAGACAATCGAACCTTTGCATATATTGATGAAGCTAATCTCGCATCGGCCCAAATGTTATTAAAGCTAAAGTAATTGAGTGAAATAACAATGTTACTGTTATCGCCTCCTCGTGTGCCTCAGTCCACATTTACATTCTGTTCGTAATGTCTAGACTTTTGAAAATTTATTACGCGTTTCGGAAACAAATCCCATAATTTGTGGATCCCTTTTCACGTTGAAGCAGCGAATAAAAATATAGTACCAGCATAAAGTCCCAGAACTAATACCTATGAGCTGGGATTGTTTAAAATCGAAATATAAGTGAAATGCGTACGATTTTTGTGAAGTAAACATACTATAGGTTTTTGTAATTGACAGGGAAATGACAAAAAGGATGTAGTTTACGACCATAATATGTAAAGTATTTGTATTACGAGTATGTATTATGGTCGTAATTCATACACGTATTTGTTGTACGTGTCTATAATAGATAAATAAATAAATTCTTCAGACTGCCACACCAATTCCCTAGTTCCAAACTTAGCTTCTAATCTTGTGCTAGGGATAGGTACTAGGTGAACGGATAGACATACTTAAATACGTTTATAAACGTTTGTAAGTACAATTTTTCATGTTCATCACACAAAACCATTGCTCCTAGCGGGATTCGAACGTGCGACACTTGGTTTCGTGGCCAGGCTCACTGACCACTCGCCCAACGGGCCAGTCATATGATTAAATGGATGTTCCGAAGGACACATAAAAACAAAAAAACATCAAACAAAAGAGTTCACTTTGTAAATAAATTCTTAAACAAAAGAAAAAAGCCTCCCCCAAGCCTAAGACAAACTAACAATTATCAAACCGACACCTCCCATTAGCAAACTCCATACACAACCAAATAAGATAAGATGTACCGAAGACAATGCTTCTGGCTTCCACAATGGAAGGAAACTGGATAATCTGTTTGACTAATAAAGGAACCTTCGTTGTTTAAATAAACTTTAAGTACGACGACATAAAAGTATAACCTGTCGAAATTAATTAAAACAATCTCAACTCTAACATGTCAGCGTAAGATTGAAATTAGCGGTCCTCGTGGAATGCTTACCTGGCATGCAATGTGTGTTATCTCTTGCGTACGCTCCTTTTAGAGGCAATTTAATATTTATCGTCGTTAGTATGTAGTGTGTTTATTTATTCATCAAGGGAGCGAGTGTCTCCTCTGAGCACAATAAAGTCAAAAGATAACCTCTGCGGTTTTGTATTGTTGCCCTGAATTTTGTAAACGCTGTCCGAGGGCGGAGGGCCTGTTAAATTTTCAATGCAAGACTACTTATTTGATGGGTATGAAGGAAGGATGGGATGAGCGCTTTTCTCTTGTAAACCTGTGACGAAATGTGCGAACTGACGTAAGTCGATTTACGATTCTTTATTCCGCTGAAAGGCAAATGCTTTTACTTTCATGAAGTGACAAGATGTACCTCACTTGGCGTTGAGGGCATGTAATTTGTGTCAAGTTCTTTGGAATGAATATCAAGTTGTAGCCAATATAACGTGAGATCTCGTTTCACCAGTTTTTTTCTTCAGCAAATTGTTTAACAAGTACATATTGGACACGGTTAAAGCCTTTAAGTGCAATCGCAACACTTTTTCAAAATAGCAGCCGTCGCATTAATAACATTGATATCTATGGTCATGCAATTTTAAATAGGTTTGATTGCTCGTTCATATCTTCTTTTGTTTCCTGTTTTGTTATCTATTGCTCATTTTATGTTCTTGCTGCTTTTTGATCACCGTGTAGGTATATGAACATATTTACAAAATTTCACTCTATGTTTTAAGTAATTTAGATTATGTTTGAAATTACTTTCTCACAATCGTAATTATACTGACACCATCAAGTGGTGTTAAATAGAAATACACATATTGTATAGATATAATATAATATACAAAAAAAGCGTTAGATACTATTTCTTTCGTAATTCGCTCAGTTATATGATACTTTCCCAATATATTTATCTCTAACTTTATTAATTCGCGTTCCTCGTCATTTATCTCAAATTTTCTATTCTATCGTATTCGTTTAACAGTGCAGTCATCAATTACTCAAAGATCCAATTCAAAAGCAGAAAATTTGGGAAATCCGCGACGAATGGCGTAAATGACATTGGAGCTTTTTCGCGTCACGACCCTCATAACTGTTATTGCACTAATTTGTATTTTGAAAAGGCGTAAGGTTAAAAATTGAGGCAGAGGCCTGAATCCTTTTGCGCCCTACACGGCTCTCTTTATAGGGCCGTCGGTAGGGCCAGCGAAACCGAATTATCTTTTTTACAGTTGTAGCGATCGCTTTGATGACGTCAAACGAACTGTTTAATGTAAAAGTTTTATTTTACTCTACTTAAAGGCAGTTTAGGAGGCGTATTCCCAAACAGTTGAACAGTTTTCACGTATTATATTTCGAAAGAAACTAAAACTTCGATCTGGTAGATCAGATGATTGATGATGATGGAAAACTTCAATTATTTATAATTTAGGGAGCTTTACCCTGTGTGTTATTTATTTGTCTTTCGATAACAGACATAACTAATATTTACATAGTTTTAGATGTATATTCAACATAATGTAGGAAGAAGGAATGTTTTGTAAAATATACATAATTTACTTACCTACACAATAAAGATTACTTGAAAGCCTATTACCTAGAGACAATAGCTATGAAATGCGCAATGCTGCTTCGAATCCTTCGAAAAGCAATTGTTCGTGTAATGAATAAGATTTGTATTCCAGCCATGGATATGTTTAATCATGTTATTAAAGAAATTTAATTCTTACTGTACAGTCCACTTAATGGGTTTAAATGCAAAGCACATTTAGAACATCCTTAACTTTGCGTCGTAGAAGCCTTGTAAAAGGCAGGTTGTTCGGCGATTATAAAGAGAAAACAAGTGGTCAGAATGTTGTTGCTGTCAAAATAACCCCATACCTAACACATGATAAACATTTCATTATGTTTGAAGGGATGGCGTTACAATTCTACCCCACCACATCGCACGTAGCTCGTACAGATATTTACATGGCAAACATAATTTGTCTCCTACACCATCGCACGAAAAATATGCCGACACACTCGCTTCAAACAATGCAAGAAGGTTCATAATCTCTAAATAATATTTCTGCCCGTGACTGTACGAAAACAGGATTAAGTATAATATGTTTGCTAATGAAGTTTGTCCTTGTCACGCCCTAATTGAGTGAAAAGGAGCACCCACCCGAACGGGGAGGAAACCTTTTTGTCAAAGTAATTAAGAGCCCGAAGTAATAAATATACGTAATTATGTTTTAACCAAATATTCTCGTTACTCCTTGTAAATATTGCGGATTATAAACAATGGACGGCTTTATTGCGTGCTTTAGGTGCTGATGGTGCATGGTAGTGTTGCGCCAAGTCCATGATAAAATAGTGTGGTATACGGATCCCAAAATTGGTATTCCGTGAATATTGTTGCATTATTACTTTAAAAAAAGTGTGGCTTTAACGCCATACTTATATTAAAATTGGTTTGCGCCTTATAATAATAACGATAATACCAACTCTTTTCAAAATAAAAATGTATAAGTACCTAAATATGAAATGCACAAATCAAATAATTGTTTATGAAAGTTTCATGAGGCAAATTGTAATTTTCCTAAAAAAAACCGAAAAACGAAAACATCTGAAATCTGAACACTCAAAACTTGGTCCCGTTTTACACACAAACATAGATTTTACAGCAGCAACGTTTGGGCAACTTCGAGAAACTCGTTAGGTTCCACGCTGGAGCCTTCATTTCCACAACCTGCGTTACGTTTCCATTCCAAACGAGATCGCGAGTTGATTAAAATTTTAATTTATTTTGTTCGTGATCGTTTTTTGTTAGGATACTTGGCGCCGTTTTATCAGTATGCGGGTGGACTAGCCGTCGGAAAATTACTCGGCTTGACTGATGTGTACGGTTTAATTGGACTTCGTTCTGTTTAACATGAGTTTTCAGGCTAAATATTGATATTGAAAGTCTTAGTTAGTTACGTAAGGAGGCGCGCCTGCTATGCGGGATAAAGCCTGACAAACACATAACCAAGGATATTTCAAATCTATGATCTATAAAACTTACGGCAGTACGGAAAATATCGTGATGAAATCTGCACTTTTAAAACAACTAGGGACGTGTAACCATGATCCAAAAATTCCCCTACTTAATTGTTATCCCATAAATAAGTGTTACGAATTACCAGACTTGATAAGTCCAGGTTCATGGTCTGAGCGGACCTTGACTCTGTTCTCTTAACGCTGCGAAGAACCAAATTGATCTTGAAAGTTGTGTGTTAAGAGTTGATAATGGTCCTTTACTTTTCTCGTCATTATTACTAGATTATATGTTTGTTTGACTGATTAATGCAGCTGGACAATTTTCGTTTGACAAGGTCGTTAAAGGGGTAATTTAAGAAACTTTTGACGTAAAAAATTAAAAGATAAGCAACCTACCGCGCAAAGAAACAAAATCTGTGCATACTGCAATATGAACTATTTGAATTAATTCGTTTAATTCCAGGTAGACATACTTACTGGCAGGTAATCACAAGATTGTTTTAATAAACACAAATTTGTAGAAAATGCCTTGAGACATATATTCTTTTTTTATAGTTACTCCAGATATAACACAAGAAGAGACATGAAAGTAGCTCGACTGAAGAGGAAATTGCACGCATAACACATTCCTCAAACATTTTGTAAACATACATGCCAAAATAAAGGTCCAGATTTAACATCGTAACATAAGGGCACTTGATTGAATTTTCTCAAAGACATTTTCTTTGAAGCTCGGGGGAAAATATTGTTTCTCGCACCAAAATGTTACTTTGACAAAGGTTCCTTTTGGGAGGTCCTGCTGAATATAAATCTTGGGCATTGTATGGCATTTAATTTGATACGGCCATTCATAATCTATAATAACTTTTTAAATTAGAGGGTTTGTTTGTCCGCGCGTTTGTGTATAATTTTGAAGTAATTATTTTGGTTAATGGTAACGGAACTTACTTATGCACAGGATTTGATTCTGGAGAGATAAGGTGGTATTGATGTTAATTAATTTTATATAAGAAGGCAGAAGGTGTAGTAAAAATTCTTTCAATGGCCTCATTTGTACAGATTTCAATGACACTAAGTAACATAATATTTTAATGACATGTATTCAAAAAGGAACATACCATTAAATAGACTTACTATGTAGTATTATATTATAAAAGTGTTAAAACAAATTATGTACACACACATTGATCTTATCTAACATTACAATGTTTTCTCCCAATTTTGTGATTCCATGGTATAAAATTTCTCTTTAGTAGGCTCGATTACGAAGTCCCACCTGACAAGTTCACGACAAAAAGCCAGTTAAAAACAAGAATGAGCAAAGCCGCACGCTCGAATTAGCGATGCATAAAATACCTATGTCCGTAAAGGTAGCTAACAGGAATTTTAATTTCGGTTGACTGATGTAAGAGCGGTGAAACTGCTATTTTACCTTATTTTAGGCCCCGCTTAGTTATTCTGGTTTAGGCTTGGATTTATAATGAATGAGCGTACTCCAGGTCGTGACTTGTGGATTATTTTTCGTGGCGAACGATAAATTTTGTGAAACACGCCGTATGGGCTTTGATTACGAAATAAATTGTGAGGATTTACGGAACAAATTGGTTTGCCGGCGTTTTTAGAAAAAAAAAACTCGGTTTGACGTGAGTTGCAGATTTATTTTTAAATACTGGGTTTTTTTTTGCTTGTGATAAATATCTGGTTCCCAATACATATTTCACGATATATAGTCTTATTATAGTGTTACAAGAGTAATAAAGCAACTATTTTAATCTACATACCTAAGTAAGCAAGGAAAAGTAGAGGGAACCAGATCACGCGGCAGATCACCTATGCGCTGGACTGATCAGGTGAAATCCGCAGTGGGAAAGCGCGTGTCAGACTGTACCAGACAGTCTGCAAACAGAGAAAGATGGCGGGAGATCGTGATGAAAGCTGTGTCTACTAACGTGGACGCCTCAACGTGACCACGACCGCTCTATCCAGAGCGAATCGACAGAGAAGAGACCTAAGTACTATTTCAAATCACTTCGTGACGTACTAAACGATGCTAGATCATTGTCTGAGCAGACCCCGGTTTTAATAGAGACACAAAGCTAAAAAGATGACGAATTTTTATTAAGCAATGGCTAACTTGAAATATTTATTTCAAACAAGTATTTACGAGGCCAACGCTTAAACCATATATTGGTTAACACAAAGAAAGTGTGACGTCATACGCGGAAAGGTTACCGTCGCTATTTCACTTAACCTTAGATTACAAAAGGCAAAGTGAGAGAGAAGTGTTTGATTATCGACAAGGCTAAATCGTTTTAGGGCTTGTTTACACAAGTAACACAATAGCGGCCATGTTTCGCTCACAAAAATACGAAACGGAGGCACCGCGCTTGTGTGCTAGGCTTAAGTTACACGAGCTCTTTCTTGGCTTTGAAGTTAGATTTATTTTATTTTTCATTTTACAATAGAATTTATTGTATTTGTTATGTATTGTTTACGAATTTTTTAAAATATGAATTGGGTTTGAGTGTTATGCTTTCAACCTTTTCTCTTTGACAACGGTTCTGGAGTGGTGGACTTGACATTAGGTTGACCTGATTGAAAAATAAAAAATATATTTTGCGGAGTAGACATTTGGCATCTGGGCCCTGAATCAGAAATTGGGCTTTACAAATACATATCAATATTAAGTGTAACGTAATCTGTGCCTGTGTATCTGTGTGAGTTGTTGTAAACAGGAGCCGATAAACATGCCTCGCCGGGCGCACTCGTAAATGGAAGATTTCTCCTAGAACAAGGATTTTTTCATGATTATCTTATATCTCCGTAGTAACATCCTCAATGAAGTATTATCATGCACAAAGTAAAATTATTGGTCATAAAATCCTTGGGGGCACCTACCGTTCAGCCACAAGTAACTGTGTCTATGCTTTGTTGCTTTTTATTTGGAAACTAGATATTTCGACCAATCAGCTACAAAGTGGCGTAATCCGTGTGTGAACTTGCCCTTAGTATCGCCAGTCCGACGTGAAGTTGTTGTAAACAGGAGCCGGTAAACATGCCTCGCCGGGCGCACTCGTAAATGGAATATTTCCTTTGGAACGCGGCTTTTTGCATAAATTTGAATATATGACCCCCGGCGTGAGTATTATTGCCAACTGTTTCATATTTATTTTATTGAGATGGGGCATTAAAGTTTTCAGATGTGCGTACATGCGGTGATTCTTATGTATGCGATATATTTTTTTGCTTCAAACATTTTGTAAGGCTGTAATTGTAATTTGGTTTTGTATTTTGGTTTCTAATTACGCCATTACCCAATGACGTGAAGCTAATTTGAATGTTCACATTCATAAAGGCTACCATTAAACAGATCATATGCTCGATGAAAAGAACAAGATTGCATCTGCTATTTTATATTACTATGACGTCATCAATCTCGTTAATTAGCTGACTGTTAATATTTTTGTTAAGCGAAGTAGAAATTAGGATTGTACTTAAAATGTTCAATTTAAGAATATTATTGAAAAAAAAATTCATACGTACTAATATAATAAATGTGAAGCGTTTGTTTATTGCATTTTCACTATTATATTGATTACGTTGAAATATGGGCACACCAAAAATTGGAATCCTAAGAAATATAATAGCTTCAATGTTTCTCAGAAAGATCCAGTTGAATGAAAATATATGCAAATAGAAACAATAGTACCGGGACTGAATGGGATTTACATTATGTGGGTGATTCTTCGAGCAAGGCATTCTTTGGTGATTTGCGTGGCAAACTTAATATATTTTTTAAATTGACATTAGAATTATAAAACATACGTCTAAGTTATATTTTATAAAGAAGAGGCCTACTATATGAATGCCTTGCTCGAAGAATCATGCACGTAGTACATGAGAACCTACAGCTTGACGTTTCAACTGTGTTGCAACGGCCTTGGTCACCGTTCATACACTCGTTGAAGTGCATCGGTAATTCAATATTTTAGCATAGTTACGCCATAGTAACGTGAAATTTTAAAAGCTTATATATCTGTCTGTAAGTTTACATTTAAGTCAAAGTCAAAGTCAAAATATTCTTTATATAAATAGGTTTCAAGGAAACACTTATAAATCTTCAAATACAGGTAAAGCCACAGCTATATGATTCTACCATCGGTTCGGAATGTTGTATCTACCGAGAAGAATCCAGCAAGAAGCCCGGTAGTTACTCTTTTCAATACAATTTATACAAGGTGTATCAATCATAATTAACTTTTAACTACGTTTTAGTGTGGGCCTGTTAAAGAGTATCAAAATAAAAATATATAAATTACAAACCAAAAACTTGACCCGACCAAAGCAGACCAGTCCCCAAGGGCGGCACCTGTTCCCAAGCATGACATATGTGTCAGCCATCGCTTCACTCAACCATATTTTAGGGAATGTAACGTGTAAGTACTAGCTGTGCCCGCTGTTTTACCTGCGTTTATGGTTCATGACGTGTCGTAGAGTGATGTTATAATAGTCTATAACCTTCTTTAATAAATTGACTTTTTGTATTGATCAAAAACATTTTTTTAAAAAGGGACCCGAAGTTTCTGAGGTTAACGCGCGAACTTACTAACTGCTATATATATTAGTATAGTATAAAGTACAGATGTGCAAATTTTAAACATTATATAAATGTCTAGAATGCCAAGCCCGTTGTTATACTTACTCCAATATTTCTAACTTCAGGAGTTTAAGAGTTCAATTTTCTCGAATACACTTTTAAGCAGCGCCATCTAGCGTCGCTCTAATAGTAACGCCATTAGCAGGAAAGGGCTCTTTAACACGACGATAACATCTTTTATTTATGTCGCACCCGCATCCAGTCTTAGCGCAATTTCAGTAATCGTCCCCGTATTTTCTCTCTTCGAATCCTTTGGATTAGTTTAGTGTACCTACTAAGGTATATAATGCGTTAAAGATTTAGATTCTTCTTAGATTCTACTATTTATAGTTTACCTAGCTGTATCAAAGGGTGGAGTAAATTGTTCTTAGATACCTAGATTTGAAGTTAAAGGTATTGTGTTTTTGGCCTACAAGAAACGCGTTAAAAGTGTTTTTCGCGTTAAGTCTAATGGTTTGACTATAATATACAATTTGTGGTTTACAATATACTTGAGCCAGAACACGATATTAAACGGCGAAATTTGCAGCTGGTTATAAATATTTTGGTCAATTTCTAAACCCTTTGAAAATGCTTTTTGTTTAGTTAGTCATTTGTGTCACTTAAATATATGACGTGGCATGTAACACAGAATAAATTATAATTTTTAAAATAATTTATTTAAAATGATTATGAAAGGCTTTTTCCATCGTACGGGTTTAAATTCACATTTTTTTTAACTTTCCTTATTTATGCTCCACCAGAAAAAGTATTGTATGTAATTTTGACTCGTCAGAGAAATTAGACATTATCTGATACAACACCTTGCTGATTCTGTCCAAAATCAGTAACGTCAGCTGATTAGAAAGTTGTTAGTTGAGAAATCAGTCAATACTTTTAAAAACTCAATAATTTAAATCGTAGGCACAAGAAAAGACTATTTACGTAATTATGTATGCTAAATTTAGAAATATTAATTCTTACTTTCTCAGACTGCCGGAAGTAGAAAACCGGTCTTAGGCCATGGAGGACCGAATGTTAAACAAAACCTCTAAATTTGGCAACAAATGGTTGGTAATTTCCTTGCCGGGTAAGGCACCAAGTCGTTACTTATTCCAGAAATGTCCTGAATCCCGGGTAAATCAATTAGTCTGTGTGTTTAGGACCAATGTTGTTCGCAGTGTAATAAGGGGAATCGATTGTTCGATTTAGATTAGGCGTAGTCAAGTGTGAATGGTTATTTTTTCATTATCTAGCTAAGGGCCCGTCACGAGCAGTGGATCTAAAGATTGTTCCATTACGTAACGTTGCATGGTGTAATAAATAACTTCTCCACACTGACACACCAATTCCCTAGTTCCAAACTAAGCTTATGCTTGTGCTATAGATACTAGGTGAACGGATAGACATACTTAAATATTTATGAACATTCACGCATCAAGTACAAATGTACATGTTCATCACACGAAACATTTGCCCCTAGCGGGATTCGAACTCGCGCCATGGTCTCGTGGCCAGGTTCTCTGATCACTCTACCAACGAGCCTGTCGGTGTATTTCCCCGAAATAATGTATAAAATGTTTTTTTTTTTTCCTTCTTAGCATTATTCCCCGTGCTTTGTCTGGATCTGCTTAGGTAATGGTCTATGCTGGAACATGATCCAGGATTTAGAGACATTTGGCGATCTGAGCTTTTCAGCCCTTAGATAGGGGAACCTGACAATTTTTGAATCATGAGAACACTTTCATATTGTCCGAATGTGCAAGTTTAATGACGATGTTTTCCTTCACCGTCGAGCTAGAGCCGTAATATGAGGCGCGTGTCTTGCCTATTGAATTTATTTTCAACATTTATTCACCCGATCACTATATAAGACAAACACGAGGTTAGAAATCCAAAATAGCTTAATAAAATTATAGCTTAACTATCCCATGTTGGTCTGGGACTTAAAAATAATATGCCAACTGTGGTTCTTGCCTAGCATGTCGTAAAAGGCGACTAATGTTATATCGGGTTTTGGGTGTGTGATTGTGTAGGCGACAGGTTAGCCGCTTGTCACTGCTTTTTCACAATTTTCCATCTTACCCAGCCCGGCTTTATTTTCGGCTGAATGTGGTTAAAGGGGCATGCTGCCCCTTTGACTCTGACTTCCCCTTCGGGGATTATGGGCGTGATTTGAAAATTTTACGCCACTTTAAACATAAGTATACAAGCTCTTCAAATACGAATTAATTAAGTTTTGAGTCTACAAAATTTCTTCAAAACGGACAGAATTTGATAACTAATCAACACGATATTAACAAAGCAAGCTTAATGACCTGCTTTGTGTTGTTGTGTTTAGTCGGTCTGGTCTGCTGAGTCGGCAACTGAAATAAAGTACTGAAGTAGCTTCAACATTTTGTTGTTATTCAAATAGCAATAAGGGTTAAACATGTTCAGTTACTTTGGTTGCCGACTGTACAAAGCCAAAAGTTCTTCAACTTAATTTATCCTGAGGATTAACTTCGTAATGTAATTGGGTGCTTCCCGCGAAGCCTCGAAACTATCAACGCCGTACTACAAGAATAATAATTCCAGTAGTCATTATCTTCCTAGCGCTATTTGACAAGCTCGATGGCGCATTCGGTAGTGACCCTGCCCCATGCGCCAAGAGTTGTGGGTTCGATCCCCACCTAGGACAAACATTTGTGTGATAAATACCTGTGTTTGTTATGTGTCTGGGTGTTAATATCTAATATTTAAGTATATATTTGTAATACCACTGTTGTTTCTGATATCCGTAACACAAGTGCTTAAGCTACTTACCTCGGAGTCTAATTGTATGTGATGTAGTACGATATTTATTTATTTATTATTTATTTAGTTTAGAACTAGGAAATTGGTGTGTCAGTCTTGAGAATTTATTATTTATATCATTACTGTCGTTACTTAGCGGCAGAGCCAATCGTATAGATACTTCAACATTTATTTAACTTCAATTTGCATATGAGGCGTTTGTCCTTACTATTAAGCCACCAATAAGCAGTAGGAACAAAACAAATACATTTGGCCGTAGCCGATGAATTGTGTTTAACCGAAGGTCGAATTCTGAAACCGACACTTAAGTCGATTAATTAATCGGCTTTGGTGTCAGCTCCGCCTAGATATATTGTCTATGGCGATTGCCACAAAGGTTTATCTAATAGTTACGAGAAATTCAATTCAATATTAGCTAAAAGTAATTAAATTAAACGTAAATGTGCAAATTTGTTGCCGCCTTTTATAAAATGGTAACCGACCTAGGTGAAAAAGTCTTTTATAATCCCAGACCAATTTAGAACCAATATAGTAATTAACTATTTGTTATTGCTTGGGTATACTCGTACTCGTATATGACTGCCTCGTTGGTCTAGTGGTAGCATGCGCCGCCTAAGGACCAAAAGGTCCCGGGTTCAATTCCCTGGGGCCAAATATTTGGTGCTGGGTATTTCAACATTGAAATTACTCAGTAACAGTCCTGAGTCAGGAAATAGTTGGTTTAATCACCCCTGTGCTTCGGTAAGCACGTTAAGCCGTTGGTCCTGCGCCTGAACTCTCTCGGGTCATGTCGAATTGCCGTCTTACCGGACTATGAGAGTGAAGGATAGAGAGTGCACCTGTGCTTGCGCACACACATGTGCAATATAATATCTCCTGCGCAGATGGCTAATCCTCGTTGTGATTGGCCGCGGTGACCGATATCGGTTAGGAGGACATTACTCGTATATAAAAGTTACTGTCATTTCTATACTGCATTGGAACTAAAGACTATATAACTAAATTTTTATGTCAAAGTTTTCATTGGAAGACATTTATGCTTAAGCTGGCCTTAAACTATAATAGAAACTTTGTTTCAAAATTAAACATAGTATATTTTACGGCAGGCTATGTGAGATGTGTGACATTTGCTTGTCTGAAAACCTAAAAATCCGGGCGTAGCAACCGGCTTCATTTGCACCTCGCGAACACTCCGAAACTGAAAAACAACCTGAAATTTTCAGTCACGCCGTCCGCTTGTAAAAGTTTTATAACCTTTTAACCGCATGATTGCCCCGCCGCAACGAGCTTTCTAAATAAAGTAACTGCCTAATTCCCCAAACTTTCTGTCAACGTTAGAAAAACCTCAAAGGTTGGAAAAGTTCTTTATTGCGACACTGAGATGACGGACAACAATTTTTGTATAACATTTTTAAAGGGATTCCTTGTTGTTTTGTCATGCAATAAAAAAATACAGAAAGTTAGATGAGTTAGGATGTGATAGTATATATTATTTATATCTTAGCTATATATATGTAAATACTATGGCTGCACATAAGAAAGAAGAGTCCATGGATTCTTTCCATTATTATTGGTCTATTCATGGACCTGATTGAAGAAATATTAGCTTTTAAAAAGAAGAGTTTTTAGCCAAATATTAAATTTAATTGAGTTAAGTGGAAAATTTTGAGAAAATAGCGACCAGTGGCTAGCCTTATTAGTAGGTACGTAATACATTATACTATTTTAAATTAAATTATTTGTAGTTAATAATGTCCTCCTAACCGATATCGGTCACGGCGGCCAATGTCAACAAGGATTAGCCATCTGCGCAGGAGATATTATATTGCACAAGTGTGTGCGCAAACACAGGTGCACTCTCATAGTTCAGTGAGACGGCAATTCTACATTACCAGTGAGAGGTCAGGCGCAGGACCAACGGCTTAACGTGCTTTCTGAGGCACGGGGGTGATTAAACCGCTAACTTCCTGACTCCGGACTTTTACTGAGCAATTTCGATATTGAAATAACCAGCCACTAATTCTTGGCCCAACCCGGGATTTGAACCCGGGACCTCTTGTTCCTTAGGCGGCGCATGCTACCACTAGACCAACGAGGTAGTCGAGTATTTGTAGTTATTAGCAACATAGATCTAAGTATATCATAAATTTATTACATACATACATACATAACATCACGTCTATAATCCCCGAAGGGGTAGGCATAGTCAAAGGGGCAGCATGCCCCTTCAACCACATTCAGCCAAAAAAATATTTTTGGACTGGGTTAGATGCGAAATTGTGAAAAAGCAATGACAAGCGGCTAACCTATTGCCTACAAAATCACACACCCAAAACCCGATATACCATTAGTCGCCTTTTACGACATGCCCTAGCATGTGCAACAATCTGTGCCTACAAGAAACACAGTTGGCACATTCTTTTTAAGTCCCAGACCAACACGGGACATAAATTTATGAATAAGAGAAAATCCAAGAAACTTGTGGCAGTCGATTTACTTATTACAGAGTCAGCTTTCTGTAGATTTTTTTAATCGTCTCGGTATCGTGTCGTTGCTAAGGAAATGAAAGTTCTTTGACTAAATTCAATAGGCGCTTTGAAAGAAAATACGAAAAATCGCAAGTAGATGATTTTATTTGGAAATAAATATGCTGCCTATTTTTCAGGTAAGGTGTGATTTGAAATGTACATATACATGCTGTAAGTACGTTATTTACGTTTTATTTGGTACTTTTTTATCTTTTTGCTGTAATAATAAATAATCTTCGCTTTTTTTTGTATTTCTCATATCTATAAATATTTTGACAACCCGCAACGTGGTTCAAAATTATGGTCATTAAATTATACTACTTCAGAGATTACAGCTTTATTAGCATGTTAATATTAAGTTAAATTTATACTAAGTAATATAATATTATATATAAATGCGCAAACAAAATCGTTTGTTTGCTTGTCACTCTTTTTTTGACTACTTACCACCAGTACCTAATTGATCTTACACATTGTCAAGAACACAAAACAGGATCCTGGGTACTTTTTACCTCGAAAGCAGATTTCTGAGAAATAGGAAAATCCACTGAAGAGAAGCTAGTCGCCGTCTGACAAAATAAATAAGCTGTTTACCTTAATCATGGGAATTTTTAATTTAGGTTAATAGTATGTTACAGCTAGTCTTAAATAGAAACTAAAATTATTAATTGTTATTTTTGTATGAAAGCAAGTTTGCTTTGAAACTAATATGCAATAGAACTAATATCAAAGCCACCAAGCCGACATTACAAAGCACTTCCAATAAAATATTCGCGAAGTTTGAACCGAAACGAATCGGTTGAAATATAACTTACGTATAGGATAGTACCGATCGAGTTAGCATATGCAAAGTTGCCAACTTCCACTGCTCTTTTGAGAATCTGTTTGCGATGTGCCGGGAATACTGACGTGTAGGAACCAGCTAGTTGGTCTAGAAGATTGATGATCAAGACTGCAGCTGAATGAAGGAGAAAAGGAATTCAGATATTTGTAGTCCAGCAAGCCGTAGAGCGTGCTTCATTTTGATTAAAGTTTACGACTTTTTCTTTCATCTACTTTTCTATTTCATTTAGTATTTAATAGTTCTCTTCTCCACACAATACAATAATTTTCTACTATTACATTTAATTTCTTAATAGACAAAATACTCTTTCAAAGATCTGTAAGATCAAAGATCAAATCATACCTAACATAACTTTACGCCAATCCTCAAGGGGGTTGTCAAGAACTGAGTGCCACATGATGCGGTCTTTACACACATCACTCGATTCTTTGATATTCATTCATAATTGGACTGTTGGATAAATCGAAAACACAGACCTCGGAAAAATAAAAAAATGCTTGGATACCTATTTTCCAATTTCGTAATGAATTTTGAAATGAGTATCCATTTTTTTCCGCGCCACCTAGGTTACCAAACACTATCAGCGTGTTTAAGGAAATTATAATCAAGAGAACTTTTTTTATGATCGTGTTTCTTAGTTTTTTTAATGTTAGCTGTTAGTCGTATCCATTACCAGTATTCAAACTTCAGAAGAAACAAAAGAATGGAGATATACAAGACAGACTTTGTAAACAAAAGACGTTTTAGGGCAATGAATACAAAAGCTTAACCTATTTTCTTCATAATCTACTCACTTATTTTCAAATTATATAACACATGTTCCATTAACTTCTAAGCAAAACAGCATCAATATTTATTTATCAATGTACGAACTTTTTAGTTTTTCTTTCCCGTGTTTCTTTTTCCGTGCGTCAAAGTAACTGCAAGTTGTATTCACCCACTGCAAGACGCCGCTCTCATCTGAATATTTCAACGCGACAAACTCGGACACCGGATCCTTTAATCTTTCTCTTTGACAAAGTGTTCACTTTATACGTTATTGCCTCTTAAAATTATTTGCTACAAACGAATTCATAACTTTTTATGGAGACTAAACGCTGTTTGAAGTGGAAAGCCATTGGATTTATTTTTATGGCGGTTCGGAAAGTCGTCTTAAGTTACATTTAAGGCTGGGGTAGTTTGTTCGTTAAATATAAAATGCGTTAAATAATAAATAAATTGAATTATTGCTAAAAATTACTCATACTTGATTAAGCAGTACACTGAGAATGTGAGTTTTTTCCATAGATTTAGAATTTTTTGACTACGCAAAAGATACATAAAGCGTGGGAGCGAGAAATCCTGCTGAAATACAAACCGCCCGAGAGAAAAAGAGACAGCGAATGAAGTACCTATATGTCAATGTTTTTGCGAGTAAGAGGCCATAGCGTCCCGGTCTATTCTACGTCGCAGTGAAATTTGTGCATTTATGTATTAAACTTTGGATTATAATCGAGAATATTAAATGTGCAATTGAGGTGACTTGTTCTGTACGTGATTGTAATGTTACACGGCGGAATAATCCGAATAAATACACTTTTCACAGGTAAACACGATTTTATCATTAGATTTTTTCAAACCATATTTTGTCAAATTGTTGCTAGTAATCAGTTTATAAAAATATGTTTACAATAGTATATTGATTACAATTTATCTTTCTAAGTAAACATCGTAATTATAATCAGAATTGGGGAAAATATTGTGTAAAATAGTAAATTGTTTGGTTACGCTAGTGCTTGACAAAGCGGTGACGTCACGAGTATCGATAAAAACTTAATCGTCTTTTAGCGACATCATGACATGAATACAAAGTTATTTAGCCAAGTTATGTTGAAATATAATTATATTCACATTGGGAACTTATTATCTCCGTAAATTTGTTAGAGTAACTGATAATTTTTCTAGGTTTCCAGCATTGTGTAAAAAGTGGATGCGGACTATAGACAGACCAGATTGGACTCCCAGTAAGAACTCCACTATCTGTAGCAAACATTTTGACGGCAAATGACGGCAGCAAAAAAAATTGTTGCACTACATATTATTTTTAAATAACTAAATGTAACCAAATTAAAAGTTGCTAATATATTATTTGTTTCATTTCATTCCATCAATCAAAGCAAAAGTCATATCTTTTTGTCTTAGTATAAATCATAGAACATATTTATATTTTTTAAATTTTTTACACGCTGAATATACGAAGAATTTTACCATCTCATTGTTTATAGAACTGCTTAGAATGAGATTTCTTACCGACTAATTCCAATTTACCTAATATATACAACTACTGATTTCAGTCAATGCCATAAATAATTAATCAAAAGTATAAAAAAGCGTTTTAAATACGTATATTATTAGTATACAACTGAATCAGTCGATAATGTGAAAGTGCGTCTTTGACAACACTATTTTTAACTCACACATAGACGTCAACCAACACATGCTTAAATTTATTTTGGTCATGTCTCCGAGCCGTCTTTGTGTATCTTGTACATCCTAAATCTATGGTTTTTTCATAGAAGTTAAACCACTTATATACACGGGCTTTTATTCAGACTAGTGATTGCCCACTGGCCGAAATTCGACCATTATTAGTTTGATTTTTTCTTAATATTTATTGAAATATTAGCTTTCTGCACTCCTTCTCCATATAAACTTTAACTGTGCACATTCTCATACTCTTCCGTCCGCGTAATAGTCATAAAAAGTGGTACAAAGTTTTTGCTTCATGTATTAATATATAGGTAACAGTGCTTCAAAAGAAAACAGACAGAATTTTTTTACAAACCAATTAACAATGCGATGATCTTGCACCTAGGCTAGGCTTTAGCCTAGAAAATTTATTAAACATTAACATATCAAAACAATAATTTATATCAAAGTGTTGTGAATTCATTATACATACTTATATTCCTAATGCACTGATATATCAGAATTAAGAAAGTAAAAGGTGACAAGAAAAATATAATATCACTCATTCGATCAATAATCAAATCATTTATGTTATGAACCGCGTTCCTCGGAGGTAACTTTAACAATGCCTACCAAAAATAGTTCTATTCCACAAATCCATTTGGTCTTCAAGCAATTCGAAACTACCAAACGTGTAACTTCATATCACTGAATTTGAAAGCTACAAATGTTCAACATCGATCAACTGACAGCGGAGCGTAACAAAACAAATTTTCACCCAACTAGCCCGATGTAACAACGATAAAACTACACGACGCTGTTACGAATACGATAAATAAACAAACAAGTTCAAAACCCACGGTCTCATTGTTCGCGAAACGAGTTGGAACATTGACAACGATTTTGAGATAAAGGCTTCAAAGTTTGCGTTACTCCCAGTATGGCGCGGGATTATGTCTCTTATGATAATGTTATCTTACGTTTAACCCAGCTCTTTTGAACGGCAGTTTGAGGGAGCTCGTGTCTATTGTTTTCGGGAATTTCGGGACTCACGCCTGATAATGACGAGTCGGATCGGCTGAAGACTATATGGGCTTGGAAATTCTCATACAAAACTTCAGAATTACACAACACGTATTTTATAGCTAAAGAAAGTTTACTGTCACTAGGTTTTATGATTTTCCCAGTTGTAGATGATACAAACTGTTAATGAACTTGGCATATTTTAATGAGAATTTTATTTTGAACTAGCTTTTTCCTGTGACTTCGTTAGCACCTGATATTGTTTCTCCATACAATTTTTTAATCCCCGTTTTGTGAAACCTCCTTAGGGGGTGATTTTTGGAGAGCCCTCTCGTTATTATTATAATACATACATTTACATACATTTGGCTTTAAATCTCATCAGACACAGTACGAAAACTACGTGCTAAACTTGTCACTCACCTCAGCCTAAAACTTACTACTGTTTCAGACCGAAGGTACATCTGTGTAATGTCATGACGAAACTTGTAACGAGGTATTACGTAGGACGGATTGAGGCGTACAACGTAATTGGACGTTGCCAACTGACTCAGGAAACAAGTCTTAACAGTTCGGTAATTTGCAGTCAATTTTAGCTTTAATTTATCTCCTTCCGCGTCTTCCAAAAAGTGGGTGGATCAAAGCTGAAACTTACACAATGCTGTGCTGTATGAATTTGAATACAAAACTGCTAGGTTTTTTTCCATCACGGCACGATTTTATAAAATAAAATTTGTATTAAGTTCTGTTTACTCTTAGCTAAGTTATCTGCTATAAAATGTATATTATTGTTATAACCAGTACAGTTTGTTACCGTGAGTTTTTTATGCTGAAATTCTTTATATGCAAGCAAAGCAAAGCAGTTGCTAAGCTTATATTAATTAAGTTGATAATATCTTATTACAAATGCTTCTAATAAGTTTAAAAACACTGAAGCTTAGAACCATGTTGAGCAAACAAGAAGTTCCGTTTCGCAGAATAATTGAATAAAAATTATTCCAAGAGCCAATTACAACAAGAAATCACAGTCCCTTAATGATTAAAACACTTGAGTCCGCGTACAGGTGGACACAATGACCAGAAGCTGATGGTTCCGCATTTATCTCCCCAATTCTGGTTCTTCGGAAACTTTACTGGCTCCAGACTGCTCTTGTTAAACTTGTTCATTTTCGACGGCCGCAAAATAAAGTTGTCAGGGAAATATTGTGTTCCCAAGTTGAGATTCGGAACTTGTCTCGCTCGCCCCTTGTTGGGGAACGCGGAGCGTTGAGGTTTCAGATTATTTTATTAGCATATTCGATCATAAATGTTTAATGCATAAAACGTAACTTGGGAGATCACAGCAAAAAGTGCTGAACTGTTTGTTTCCTAAGACGTGCTGCTGAATCTGTCGTAAAAAAAATCTCATCACCGGTCCCATAGTTTAATTAACGGTTCATCTATATATTATATTAATATTATAAAGCTGAAAAGTTTGGTCGTTTGTTTGAACGCGTTATTTTTTTTTCAGTGTTAGATAGCTAATTTATCAAGAAAGGCTATATATAAAATTATCCATAAAGACGAATGAAACCGTGGGCACAGCTAGTATAAATGTAAGGTGAATGCCTTTTCATGATAGCTCTTTGAATGTGAAACTTGGATTGCATGTTACGTTTTTATGTCTGAACTATCTAAACAATTATACATACATACATACATACATAACATTACGTCCATAATCCCCGAAGGGGTAGGCAGAGTCAAAGGGGCAGCATGCCCCTTCAACCACATTCAGCCAAAAACAAAGTCGGGCTGGGTTAGATGGAAAATTGTGAAAAAGCAGTGACAAGTGGCTAGCTCGTCGCCTACTTAATCACATACCCAAAAGCCCGTAAACCATTAGTCGCCTTTTACGACATGCTAGGCAAGAACCACAGTTGGTACATTCTTTCTTTTTGTCCCAGATTAACATGGGCCAAGACTAAACAATTATGATTTTCAAAAGCTTCAACCTTTAGAAAAGTGATAGGAGATTTCACATATGAAAATTTAAAGATCCCGCGGAATCTATGATAGTGTCTGTACCAAACTGAATTGCACCCGGGCTACTCTAGACATAGACTAATGAATAAGAGTTGAGAGGAATAGAGTTTCCCACAATATGTGCATTCGCGTTTGTGATAAATTGGGCTACGAACTTAATTAATTCTGGGTGAAAATACAACCACGTTTTCAATATGAAATAAAGGATTATGTGGCTCATTTAGAACCTCCAATTAAAACATATTACTGCGAACCAGTGAATGTTATACTGTTTTATATGCGATAATTAAACTACATAATATGTAGTTAACATATCAAGTGCCTTTATAATATTTTTAAACCGATTATTCAGGTGACTGATTCACAGCTGGAAGTGGTGGTGGCCGGCAGCTTGTTAATTGATACTCTTTCTTATCCATCAATTCTGTAGATAATTAAATGTTCAGTGAGTTGCGGGTTTAAATTGGACGATAAACTTAGACTTGGCGAATCTTTTTACAAATTGACTAGCTCGATGGCGCATTCGGTAGTGACCGTGCGCCTAACTTTTGTGTGATACATACGAATATTTAAGTAAATAATTGTAATACCACTGTTGATTTTGATATCCGTAACACAAGTGCTTAAGCTACTTACCTCGGAGTCAGGTCTTATTTGGATGTAGTCTGATATTTATATTTATATATATCTTTCAATGTCGTAAAAGGCGACTAATGATATGACGATGTTCCATTTGACTCAACCCGGCTTTAGTTTTGGTGCTCTTACTGCCTTTTACTCTGCCCCTTCGGGGATTCCGGGCATGATGAAATGTATTTATTTACTTTTTAGTGATTTCTATATTTATCTGTAACTCATTTGTACCGTAATTATTTATTATGCAGTTGTTAGAATGTGGTTAAATACATGGTACATTTATATAGGTTATTGATAAACAGTTAAAAAAAACAAGTGGCTTTATGATGAAATTCTACTAGACCGATATGTGTATAGCAGACATTTCAGTAGAGACTATCAACACTCAATTCCTTAAATATAAATGTTTGTGCATATTGCATACATTTTAACGCTTATTTATGAATAAAATATAATAATTGAGCTACTTACCAGCGAAATAAGTTAATTATCAGAGTACTTACGAGCACAATTTATTGCCAATTAATGAAACGGCTTTTAGCGGCGACTAAAATAATAAACAATCAAAACTGGAAATGTGCGCGTTAATATTTCACTCGGAGCAATAAAATCGTCTACGCGGTGCAGTTTATCCTGAAACGCGACGATTGACACGAATCCAGTTATTAAATCATTAATTATTCAACAACTCATTTTCTGCTCTGCTCAGTATTATTCATTAAAATTTCATTTTTAATTATTGGATGTAAATGATGAAGGGATTTGCATGTGGACAGTTTATGCGTTTCGCTAGATTAGACCCCGGCGTGATTTCACGAGGGATAACAATGCAGTGGAACGTGGTTATTACGATGTGTGTTCCAAGCTCTTTGTCACGTGAGTCTGTAATGCGATGGTGAATTTAATTAGTCTGTGTTAATTAAGCACAATCGAATGGCTAGTGGTCGTTAGTACAGGGGATCTAGATTATTCGAATTACGAAAATACATACATCATTTAAGACAGTCTCAAAGGGGTAGGAAAAACACATAGAACAGTGGGCTTCTTTTGCCACTTTTAGCCAAATCTTTAAATTAAGATGGTTAGGATAGGATATTGAGTAAACGTAGTGACGAGAGTATAATGGAATTGGAGCGGTGGTAGCTCAATGGTAAGGACACGCGCCTCTTAACCGAGGAGTACCAGGTTCAAACCCGGGCACGTACTGATGGATTTTTCAAAATCTATGTAGATACGTATTTATACCACTTGCTCGACGGTGAGGGAAAACATCGTGATGAATCCTGCAAATTTAAATAACTTTGGATTTTGTAACCTTGATCTAAAAACTGTTTGGTTCTTTTGGTGACCTTCGTAACCCCAGAGCGGCAGTCGCTTCAATGTAATTATCAGACTCGCTACATCCTGGATCATGGTCTAAGCGGACCCCGTCTAAGCACGGGACATAACGCTAGGAAGATGAAGATGATGAGTGACGAGAGTATAATGCGTTTCCTATACAATTACAAACCCAACAACTATTATTATTATTATTTATTTACCACGGGCTAGTAAAAAAAGGAGGACTTCGCGCCACTAACTAGACGTTGAAGCTCCTCAGGTGCTCCAACTTGACACGTGACTTACGCCACACATTGACATAGTCTGGTATCGATAAGTATCTCACATATTGCATAAATGTGACTTCACGCTATAGTATGATAGCGTGGAGTCCTTCTTTTTTTACTAGTCCGTGGTATTTACATCATTTCTGCTGTTTCAAGTTTCGAATTTGTACGTTTTATTACGTTTGATATGGCATATGATGATAAAAGAATTCTACACGAAGAATATTTAAAACTAATTTAACTTCACGCCACTTCACTAGCCGGGTAGGCAGAGATAGTATATTTAAAAAAAAACCAAATACAGGATTAATACATTAAATTTCCCAACTGCAAGCTCAAAATAACAAAGAATTAAAAAAAAATTATATGTTGAGAGGATGAAAATACGTCTTATATTTATTTTCTAAAGTAAATAAGTTGCATGATAGATGAGAGATGAAAACAAAGAAGTCGCCTCTGGGGAAATCTGGATATATTGGAACCATCAATGACGTTAATAATGTACAGGTAAACACTTATACATCATCTTGGGATTATGACTAGCACTGATGAAATATTTGCTTTGACTAGAAACTAAATCTTCGTGAAATTTTTGCAATAAACTTTTAAGGGACGACGTCAACTTTCCTTAATTTCATTGGGCAAATTCTACAAAATGTTAAAATGACAGATTGTCTTTTAGGGGCCTTCCCAGAATATTAAGTCTTATTTTATTAGAAACTAGCTGTACCCGCGGTTCCACCCGCATTTAAGGTTAATGTTACATAGCCTTCCTCGATAAGTGGACTATCTAACACTGAAAGATTTTTTCAAATCAGACCAGTAATTCCTGAAATTAGCGCGTTCAAGCAAACAGATAAACAAACTCTTTAGCTTTATAATATTAGTAAAGCAAGTATAGATATAGATTAGTATAGATAATTCATAAAAAAATCCCACGATAGCTATCTAGTGGGCTATTATAAAAAAAAACCACAATTTTTAAAAATTCAGTGGAATTGAGAACCTCCTTTTTTTAAAGTCGGTTAATAAGATTTTAATTTTAGAATGTGAATTTTACAACAACAATGATCGGCTCGAATAGAATGCTTGTAAAGCAATAGTTTTCAGAATAAATTCCACACGAAGCTGAAGTAAGCTGCTTAAGCTATTTTACTAAACTTACTTTCTAAAATCCCATGGCGAGCCTAAGCTCAGGCTAAGTAACTGAAGTCTATAGTCGCTTGTAAGAAGGATACAGTCACATGTTGCCTCACTTAGAAGGTTTTGAAGCATGATCAGCATTTTAGGTCTCCTTTCAACGTGAACCCTCAAACTTTGGGTCTTAAAGCGTAACCATGAGAAAGCAGCTACCATACGCCGGCTTACTCCAAGATGGTGCTCCTCCGGTCATGCCAAATCAATGTGGCTTCAGCGCGTAGAGTGGCGCTGTTTTGGTTTGTCATCGACGAGTCCGCTGCAGAATTCGAAGATAAATACGCAAAACAAATCAAGGCTCGTTCAACAAGAAAATCTTCCATCGCAAGTTGTCAGGACTTATCGGAAGAGGGGCGTGAAATCGATGGCTGTCAGTCGCCTGTAGCGCCGCATCGTCGGATTTATTGCCGACGGATAATCTGAGACAACGTCCTTCCCGATTTTTATTGTTATTCCAGCAGTAGCCTGTGTAGTTTTTATTATACTCCGCAGTTACTCCAGGAGGCATATGCGTGAAGTTTTGCATACACGAATGCTGTGGTTATTGGCTAGTTACTTTTGCCCATCGCTTCGTTGACGTGTATCTATGCGTATGTTTGTATCCAAAAATCTATCTATACTAATGGTTAGAGCAGTATACTTACCAATTGACAGTTATTTCATATCATTTTGGGAGTGTATCTTTTTCTGAATGAAAGGAATTTAATGCGGAACATGATAGGTCAATTTAAAAGCGAACTAGCAAACTTTAAACTAGCACTGTTATGGGTGTTCTAAGAGCTTCTCTTTAACTTTAACATTGCTAGAACAACCACAAGCAAACCGAAGCTATAAAGTTAATCTAGAATATCTGGTGATCGTTTGTGATATCGGAGAAAGTTGGTTTAAGTCCTTGAATAACCGCCTGATTAAGATCGCAACTGGATAGACTTTTTATAATAAAATCCACAGTCATAAATAAGCACATACGGGTTTATTGGATAGCTCGATTTACGAGAACATTTTAAGACTATTATGGGTCCGGAGAAAAAATTCACTTGCGCGTTCCAATTACGTATACGCAGCGCCATCTATTGACAATATTTTAGAACTAACTTTACTATGAAGCCGTAAAGTCAAGATGCTCAATTAATAAACTAGGTTTATACAGAAACTGCAAGAAAATATATATATTTTTTTAATTTTACTAGATATTTTAGTCCACAAACATTCAATATCATCCAATCACAAGTAAAATTGTAAAATCAATCCTTATCCTACCAATATGAAATTAAGTTAACTTAGTTCATCCCAAAATAAAATGGTAACAGATCTTATACAAACAAGAACTTGAAAGTAATTTTACTAACAATAACGAAGTAACTAATTAAAATAAGCTTCAGACTTCTTCGAGGCATTTACTACCGGCTGAAATTTAATTTAACTCCGGAATTAGGAAAATTTTGAAATCCACAATGTTTTATTCTTAGGCTTTGATTACGATAACAAAAATACAACAGTACAAAGTGGAAATTAGTCTGGTTCTTGTTTACATGAAAAAGTAAATAAGTAATTAATATTTTGGGAGGTTAAGAGAAATATTTTAAGCTCTGTGATCAAATTAATGTTACCATAATGGAGATTAAACTATGTATAGATGCAAAATACTTTATTGGGGTAACTAAAAGGCTACTTGACTGAAAACAATTTTTAGTCCGTCAGTTAGAATACAATTTTTATACCGCAAACATAACAAAGACAGCACTATGAAATTCCGCGTGACGTCACTAAACTCTAAAAAAATTTTTAATACGCTTTGATAATTTAACTGACAGACTAAAATAAGCTATTTGTTTCCCAGAAAAATTCTTATTGTTAGGTAAAATACAATCTACAGAGAAGCAAAAATACAGACAAATTATACACTTTTAGCATAAAACACCGCTTACTGAGAATAAGTACCAAATTATATCGGCAACAGCAGCATTATAACCGTACCGCTGGCGATAGTGGCTCTTAAAGGAATAAGGAAACTTGTGAATAGGAAATTTGCACATTATAGCAGAAACACTCATAAGGCATATTGCTATTGGTAGAACAAGAAAATTCACTTAACGCGCCCGTTTATATCCAGTACCTACGGCGGTTTTCAACGATTCCGTTTTTATATTAATTCAAGTGAGAAATAACGTTCGGAATCTAGTTATCGTAACTGTGGTTTCATCAATTCCGACAGAAAAATAGTAGTTAGCATTTTAGATTTTTCGTATAAAAATTTAACTAAAATGGAGATAGGGGAAATTATCTGAGTACTCAAAAACTGTGTCATGTAAAATTATACAAAAGGCGTTTCAGAATGTCAATGTAAATCTGAATTTTTTATATGATTTTTATATGAATATTTTACTATATACCTATATAATTTCAGTATCCCATTTTCAAAATTCACAGACAGCCACTCACGTGGCTTGAGAGTTTTACATTACCCACTAGGTATGAAAAGATCTATATAAGTTTTCAGCTTTTTATCTCTCATTCTGTGGTGGGCCCTCTTTTTCCATTTATTTGATTGAACTATTAACAATACCTATCTTTTGGATGTCAGTATCGAAATTTTATAAAGTCCTCCATTAAAAATATGTGATATTTCAAAAACATTTCTGTGCAATGAACTTCCGCCCGCGGTCAGGCTGTCACGGAAAATCTATATCTGATATCCTGCGGGAACAGGGTACGTGTTCATACATTTTTAATAGTTTCATGATTTTTAAAACTTTCATCGTATTTCATTTGGTAAAAGGAAACGTTAATAAAATTCTTCTTTTATATCTTGTAAGCATGCACTTGTTGCTTAGAAATCTATATTTATGTATCCAGCTCTCACCATTTATTTATTACAAATTTTGTATACTAAATACAATGCATTAAGTATAATAATAGTTTAGTTGTAAGTTTGGTAAACACTAACTTTTTCCACGGACTTCGCTCGTGTTAAAGTTGGTTTTCCTATTCTCTGGGAACAGTACCTTTTTTATGTTCAGTGATTGTGTGAGTATAAGGAACATTACACACGGTGAGTAACATCAAAAAAAAAATGGTCATTTTAATATTAAAATTATTCAGTCGGAATCATATGTTGGTGGTTTATAACCCCGTGCATCGGAAAGCACTTTAAAGCATTGATCCTGCGTCTCGCCACCCTCACAACACTAGACTACACTTATTACTTATTTTGCACAAAATACGAATCAAAACAAGAATTACACGTTTGAAAAGATAAAATATAATCATAAAGTAAATAGACTATTTGACCCGTGAATACATTGACAAATGAATTTCCAAATACATTTACTTATTTAGGCAATTAAGTCTATTTTACTTGTCTTGCCAAGTGTTTAAAATGTATCCACAGAGTTATAGAAATGGGGTTTTATATTCAGAGAAGGCAAGTCAGTTCATATTAAAGTAAACACAGAATAATGATACATTACCTTTAAATTAAACTTATCTCCACTCCCTAGCGGGGTAGGGAGAAGAGAGCCGAATGCCATATGGCTAGGAAACGATTTAGAAAAAGCTTTCAAAATCTCATCCAGACGTAGAATCTGGATGGGTGACCTCAATTAAAATTGGCGGCAAAATGGTAAAATATTATCCTTTCACTATAACAAAGTATGCAAATTATGATTCAGATAAAACCTAAACGCATATATATATAATAGTTATATATTAATTAAGATAATAACATTTAGCAAATCGAGTCGCAAGATTAATGAGGGTCATTGGGTTACGGATCTTTCTGACATGTGGGTAGTTAGGTAATCATTGATGTAGCAGAGCACCTATGTAGCAGGACCCCCCAGAATTTTAATGATTAGGCAACCGAAAGAGAAGAATCCCACATAATCAGTTCTCCAGAGGCGCAGTGGCACTGCAATATAGCAATCGTCCCTAGAATAGGCATTTACTCTCCCGCCAACCCAAGAGTTGACAAGGATCATAGTTCCGAACACATTTTTGACATCATCCATATGAGCACAACTTAACAGCTCAAGTGGGTAAACCCTACCCTTTATACTGAGAATACGCAAGGCCGTGGTTAACCGGAGTTAAACACCGTCTAATTGAGTGTTTACTAGTAAAGGGTGCGTCGGTTAATCCTCACAGTATACCGGCGTCCTCCGAAATGAAGACTACATGCAAATGAAGGATAATCATAACATATCCCGTCTGCCGTAATTGCTAAGAGGCGAGTGCGGATTTTGAAGCCAAATCCTTGAATTGCAAATACTGCGCCCCGGCTTATCTGGGCAGGGTTGGAGGTTTGATTACTACAGTTAGTACTTATGTGCGGTCTGGTAATCTTCGTTGAGTTTACACCAGCACCTAGATATGGACCCTTCCTGTTAACTATTTTAATGTGTAAGTGTAAAGACCTTTATTTTGTTCTTACAAAATTACACTCAAAATTTGTATAGTCTTTTGGAATTCCAGTGCTTTATCAGGTTTTGATTTTGAAAGTAAAAAAAATCATATAAAGGATGCATAAAATCGCTAATTCTTCACTAATTACATGAATGTTATAATCAAAACATTGAAGTATGGTGGCAAGTAATGAATTCCTGTAGTAATGAATTAAATTCAATGTTTCGATATCAATATCTCTACACTAATATAAGTTATTTTTATATTTATACTTTATGCTTACGCGAGCGATTTTTATTACGATAGTCTGATATAGTAAATATTTTAGCTTTTCTTGTTTCGCAGAAAATAAATGTAGTCGACACAATCTTCATAAGAGGTCCTTTTTTCTTTTCTAGCATGGAGATCTTATCATAAGTGGTCCCTTTTTCTTTTCTAGCTTTTCTAGATTCTAGCATGGAGCCCTAAAATAAATATTACTACGATCAACTAATTAGTTTTCAGTGTGTAAATCCCTATATAAACAAAGCGTTTAGTAAACAAATTAAATACATGAATTAGTTAAAAAAAACATTAACAACGATCCACGCACGTAATTCCACCCACAAAAAACAATACACGAACCGCTAAACAAACCGCGAACCGTTTCAGTTTCGTTAAAAACAATTAATTTACGCGTTAATTATTATTCCGGAAATTTCGAACGAGCTATTTAATTAAAATAAATACTTTAGTCTTTTTACGCGTCATAAAGTACCTATCGTGGCATATGGCGTTCGGTTCTCTCTGCCTACTGCGCTAGGGAAGTGGCGTGAAGTTTGGCTAGTTAGTTAGTTAGTTTAAAGTACCTACTGGCATGGTAAGGTTTAGTGTTGTTAAACTATCGATAGATTGTTTCTCTCTTTATCAATAAAGTAGTTTTCGACTACAAGGTCGATTTTTGGCTGCAACTGTAGCCGACTATTTGGCTTAAATAATAGTCGTAACGTCGTACCTACTCAAGGGAGTTTAATCTCCACATCGTATTGGGGTAGTAGTTATTGATGCAAAAGTCTTAGATCAGGATGCCGTGGAACCATTATTGATATTTTAGCATCAATCTAATAATGTTTGTTAAGTTTTGTCTCATCATCATCTTAAGCCGTTTTAGACCAGTTTGGTGTAGGCCTCCTTCAACCCATTCCATCTCGCTCTATTCTGGGCCGTCAGCATCTAATTTTGGCCCGCCACCTTCTTGATGTCGTCTTTCCATCGCACCTGCGGTATACTAACTGGTATTTTGTGCTCCCGCGGTCTCAATTCCAGTCCAGTTTTCCATGTTTTGTCAATTTATTGTTATACTAGGCATTAGTAGCGTAGCTAATCTTACGTGTATTAACAAGTCCTTTGTATCATCGATATTATCGTTGTAGACAACTTTTAAGAATGTTTACTTTTTAAATGTTGGGGCCCCTATAGAGCGGGAGCCCCATATCATTGATAGCTACGCCTCTGCTAGGCATTATTTGTCATAGAAAATATGAAATCCAATAAACATTCATTACCTGTTTAATTTGCCACGATTAAATAACTGATTATAATAAAGTTAAATTACTTTATTTCGAACAAAAAGAAACACTATCGAATAACTATAAAACAGCACTACATAATAGGAAAGTGCAATATAAAATATGAGAGCAAATTGAAACCTTGTTACATGAATTTAAGGACGATAATAGAGTGCAACATGAGCATTTTTAGTGAGTGTTTATATTTCGTTCCATTACGTTCGTAAATCGCAATTGCAAATGGAACTTTTTACAAATTTAAAGCATAATATTAAGACACCGAGGAAAAAGGTTAAGATAATGCAATTTAAAGTTCCATTATCCATTTAAGTAGATACTAGCTGTGTCCGCGGTTTCACCCGCGTTTATAGGTAATGGTATATAGCCTAATAGGCTTCCTCGATAAATGAACTATACAACAAAAAAATGTTTTTCGATTCGGACCAGTAGTTCCTGAGATTAGCGCGTTCAAGCAAACAAACAAACTCTTCAGCTTTATATATTAGTAAGGGCCGATTTTTTTATTGGTCAGATAAGAATTAACCGACTGATAAAGTATAATGCTACCAATTTGCGGATGTCATACGGTATTTTACTTAGGAAACAGGCAATGACTTTTTTAATCATCCGGGTTGTGGTTTATTCGATTGTTATCTTTTATCTGACTGTTGAAAAATCAGCCCTAAGTATAATAAGATGCGTAAACATACAGCCATATTATTATGTAAGGCGTAGATATAAAATACATTTAGGTACTACATTACAGATACTATATTAAGACCCGCGGGATTTATTTTCCTAAAATAAAAAGTACTTATATAATATGTCGATTTGCAAGACTTTCAAGTATATTAACTTTATCACAACCCCCAAGTGGATTAAACGTGGAAACAAAACAGATAAATATAATTCTATAAATATATGAGTTACTATTATAAAAATCCATCTTTGTTACTTAGCTTCATAATAGTTTTTATTGATGCGTAGTCTAAACCAGTGTTCCGCAAAGTGTGTGCCGCAGCCAACTGGAGCTGACAAACTGGTGTGTCAGAGTCATCTCCGACACACCAGTTTGTCAGCTTTATGACATTACCTTATTACTGTACTGTACTTACTCTACCGGCACTTTTGAATTCTCACCAGCACTCAGTTGGACAGCTTACAAGTGACGGCATAGTGCTGAATCTTATTATTTTATGCTCTTATATCGTCCTATATACGTCACCTGGTGGTTCATATGACCCATCCATTTTGGACATGGGCCTGTAGTCTATATTGTTCGGAGGAACACCAACTAATGACAGTTGGTGTGCTTCGGAACAATAAGGTAATGTCAGTAAGCTAAATAGTAATTATACTTGCACAGATGTAAATCACGTCATTGTTTTGTTGATTAATAGTAACTATTGATTAATATTACTTCAAACTGATTTTTCATTTACGGTCTACCTCCAAATAATTACGTTTTCCTAGATTATATCTAGAATACAAAAAGTTGATCTATTCCGTTCTAATACCAACATCTAATATCAATGGTATTTATTTTAAATCTTTATTATTTTCTATTCCGAACGGATACTTTGCGGAAATTATTATTATAAACTGGAAAGATTTGTATGTAATTATTTATGTAACAAAGTTAAAAACTACTGGATCGATTTCAAAAATTCTTTCACCATTAGAATGCTACATTATCCCTGATTAATATACCCTATAAAATATTTCGAAAAAGTTAGGTTAGGTTAGAAAATAAACGTCCACCCGTGCTAAGCCGGGGCGAGCCGCTAGTTTTCTCTATAAGTCCAATAAAAGATTCACAATGAAAGTAGTAAATTGCCAATTTCCCTACGAACCCGGTCTCGGAGCGGTTGTATGATAAATCACAGCTATTAACGTATCAGCCGATACCAATTAAGAGCAATTAGTTAAGTGACCACATTCCCTAGCAATTATGTAACATAGAATTTCCCTTTGCCCTCGTCAAACTTGTAAATGATAAATGTTCAGTCGTGTGCCGAAGTGTGGCTCTCAAGATCAATTAATATGTAGGTGAAGGTTGGCCTCGTTATTTTATTTTTGTACATATTACGTAAGCAATAAGTGCTTCAATTCTGTGATACATATATAGCATCATTGGCAATGGGATTGGTACGATTAGAAAATTCTAGCTGTTAAACGCTGTCTCCAGAATTTGATTAGAAGTCCTTAACTCTGACAAAAAATGCTTGCCTAGTATTTTAACATCAATTTATTGTTAAACGCACTTTTCTTATTGTTCTATACCTTACATACATAAGCTAAAGTAATTTGACTTAAAGGCTGCACAATTCTAAGTAACTAACTAAAACTAACTAAACTTCACGCTTCACGCCACTTCCTTAACGGGGTAGGCAGAGAGAACCGAACGCCATAATGGCACGATCCTTACACACCTCACTCGCCAATTCTATAAATATTGAATTTCATTCATGAACGGTTATTTTAATGGAGCTTATAATAAATTTAGTTAATCATGTTTTGGGTAAGCAAAAAGTTACAACAATGAAAATTACACTATTTTTATTATGACAGTACAAATACTTATTTGGTATCTTTGAATTACGGGGTAATAAATGAAAATCTATAGAGCTCACCACCCTTGTATACGCCAGAACGATAGATTGATTCAGCTAATTATAAGTATATAAACTGATTTCTAATCTTCTATCTTCTTCTATATATATATATAAAAGGAATTGCTGTTTGTTTGTCTCGTTAAAGCTCGATAGATAACTGCTGTGCCGACTTTGCTGATATTAGTTTAAAAAAAATTGTAATCTTCTAGGGAAGGTTTGTACGGTAAGAAAATATGGAAAAATTGCGAGGAAAATAATGCAAGAAAATCTGAAAACGGGGCGTTACGAAATGCGCCGGATCAGCTAGTTACATAATATATTGTCACCACAAACAGAAATTGACAGAGCTTAGTTATACTAATTAACTTATTAGTACTTAACCTCGTAAATACAATTATTCTAAGCGATACATGCAATATATAGTTTAATTAGTCAGATTGACTTATATTTAGTTTGAATTAGAATGTATGAGTTAGCTTCAGAGCTTCAGTGAAGTTTAGGCAAAATTAATGTGGTTGATTCGAAACTCTGCTGTTTGCTTGATAATAAATAAATAAATAAATATCCGACGACATCACATAGATTGAACTGACTCCGAGGTAAGTAGCTTAAGCACTTGTGTTACGGATATCAGAAACAACATCGAGCTTGTCAATAATGACCTAGTAATTTATTTCTCAAAAGTGATCCATGCTTGCTCACTGTGAATATACCTATATTGTGTATAATGTTGTTTGATTAAGTTCAGGTAGCATAAAGCTCGATAATTCACATCGGAAACACGTGAATATAGTTCGTAGATGATTTCTCTATTCGAGCAACCTGGATCAGAATGTCACCTCCACTTTATCCCCAGTCGACTAACCCAAACCGTCCTGAGGAAGCAATAAAATAAATAGACATAAAACTGCAGATGATTCACGATTCAAATATAGCGAACAGGTGTCGGGGTCCCATAAAAATAATCTAGAGAACACCCGGCGCCTGAAGGAAGATAAATTGCGTTTTCATTTTAGTCCACTCCTTGAAATCACCCCGTTGAAATCAAATCTTCCCGGGAGTGAAACAATTCCCGTCCCTTTGAGCCGGCGAATCAGATTTTTGATTTGTAAATTCCATTAACTTTCGCGTGATAGCACTTTGGAGAAGTATGACTTGGATTTTGAATTGGCGTTGGATGTGAGTGTAAGTGTAATTAATGGTATTGGAGATGGAGAGTCTTTGTTTTAAACTCATAGTGCCCATTTTAATATCGCAAATGGAAAGAGCGGTGGTAGCTCAATGGTAAGGACACGCATCTCTTAACCGAGGGGTGCGGGTTCATGCCCGGGCGCGTACCTGTGGATTTTTCAAATCTATGCACGTATTTAAACCACTAGCTTAGCGGTGGGGGAAAACATCGTGATGAAACCTGCACATTTCAACAACTATGGATGTTTAACCATGATCCATTTGTCTGGTTCCCTTATCTAAAGGTTAAGAAGATCAGATCGGCAGTCTCTTGAATGTAATAGCCAGACTTGTTAAATTCTGGATCATGGTCTAAACGGACCCCGACTAAGCACGGGACATAACGCTAGGAGAACGATGTTCTAACCAAGATTATAAATCCCTGGGGATTATGTTTTGTTATGTACCTATTTTTCTTGTTTTCAGATAAAACCCTCGGGCTTTAAAGGTAATTTACCTTTAAAGCCCGAGGGTTTAATCACCTGCATAGCTTTGGGTGATGTAATTATGCGCGAATTTATCGTAAGATGACATGCTTTTAAACGCAGTTTCATAAGACAATACCTAAGACAAAGCAGTGACTTATTTTGCTAAAATTTATTTAAATTGTTAGTCTCAGCAGGCTTAGTGAGTAGTTATTTCCTTAAAATATTTTTTAGTTATCATATAAATGTAATAATTCGACTCAACCGTTGATCGAGTGGTCAGAGACGCTGGTCACGAAACCGAGGGTCGCGGGTTCAAATCCCGCTAGGGGCAAATGTCACGTGTAATGAACATGGACATTTGTACTCGAGTCATGGATGTTTATTAAACACATTTTAAGTATGTCTATCTGTTTATCTAGTATCCATGGCTCAAGTACAAGTTTGGCACTAGGTTTGGCACTAGCTTCAAGCATAAGCTTAGTTTGGGACTAGGAAATATGTGTGTTAGTCTGGAGAATATATATTATTAATTTACTTATTAAATTATAAAAATCGTCACCCAACATTTGCACGTATGATTGAGATGTATATCTCGATTACACGTGCATATCATAGTTGGCTCTTATGAATTTCCTCTTATCTTATTTCTCGATCTACTTCTTTGAGTGCAAATCTTTTCGTCTCCATCACAGCCGTATGCCCCTTAATCGCCAAAACCTGTATTTTTACTTGAAACATTTCATATTCATAAATCAAAAGTCCCTTCCCAATTTATAGCTTCGGTTAATCGTAGGCAATTTAGATTACAGGCCGGTTGAAAACGGTCCGCGGAATCAAATTAATCCAGTTCGGATGTTAATTTCGATTCTATGTTGTTATTTCAATGTTATCTTTGCCTCGCTTCATCAGTTCGGTGCCGGTCGATCATCAGTTACTCCCCGTCAAAGGTTTCAACAACAACATGAATTACAATTCCAAATTTTGAATAATTCATAACCTATTTTGCTGAGTCCACTGCCGTATTCGGTGAACGAGTTGCTTTTTCTTTTCGCGAGATGAATTTGAAAGGATATTTTTCAGATTATTCGCCTTATGACAGGGACTAATGGAAGGACGTATCTTATTGGCCCCAGATAATTTAGGGATTGGACAAGCAAATTACGACGTTAAGTGTCTCGACAGTCGTATAATGTTGCAAGCTGTTGTGCAACATTGCAGAAATATGCATCAGCTACCTTTGTTTCATAGTCAAAACTTACTTTGAAATAAAAAATACGCGACAAAAAAGGTTTTTTAAATTAAATTATAATTTTTTTTTTTTAGCAAACAAACGAATAGTGGAATCGGTGTAGCAACAAGACATTCAACCTTTAAGAGTAAACCACTAAAACTAAAACCGTCTGCGAATAAAGTTACTCTTCCCCGAACATTGATTAAGGAAGACCTTTGTCGATCCCAGAATAGGGCAGCCCATTTAGAGTCCGTCATAACTTACATACATTGTGGAGCACCCCGATAGGCGAGATACGGCAATGACTAATCGCTACGTCCAGATATCTTCATCCATCACAAGGAACGTGATATGTCATGTTCCGAAACCCACCCACTGTGTGTGATTGAACGCCCATGAATCTTTCATTATGTTGGATGGTTGCCCTAAATATAGTTCCCGGAGGTAACTTTGTTGCAGGTCTCAAATATTTGGTGTTGTGCAGTTTCAATTTTACTGCAAAACGCTGGCGCAGAACGCAATCATTACGGAAATGAAGTTGTGATGTAAGTTTAGTTAAATTTTAGTTTTTGGATTGCAGAGTGGAAGGTTTCAGTCGGTGTAATACATGTCTGTAGTTTCATATGAAGGCTATATTTAGACTTTTCTTTAGGTAGTTTACCTTATGGTATTTCATTATTTTCTAATATACCCTATATCAAAATTCGCCCTATGGGTGCTAACCCCTGAGGCAATGGCTTATGATGCTTAACGACAAAGCCATTTTTGAATCTGCATTTTATATCTTATAAAGCAATAAAATTGAAGTAGGTTTTTAAAAACCCCAGCTGTTTTTATTTTAACTATCGTTATGAATCTTCGCTACATTTTCATCTTAATTTTATCCAATAAACTAAAAATGGGTTCCAATAGTATTTACTTAGATTTAATTGGCTTTGTCTTTAATTTAGGAGCGTTGCGATTGACAGAGCTCCTTAAACAAACTACCTCACTCAGGGCTCAGACTGGATTCGACGTTTTCACTAAGTTCAATGACCTTTGATTTAGATGATCAACGTAAAATTTCATATTGGGTACTTGTTAGTTGTAGCAAGTAATAGATCTCAAAATTGAACTGCGCTTATAATATAAAACTATTTATGGGAGAAAAATTACAAGGAAATTATTTGGAGATAGCGGTAAACATGTTGGTCAAATTTGTGCTCGTAAGAAAAAAATATGTAATTAAGTATTTCTTTACAAAATCTGAAAGCTTTTGGTATAGTCAAATTATTTAAGTTCTTAATTATTGCAAGATTAGCGGGAGCATGGTGTTTGTTTATTTATCTTTAGCATAATGCCAGTCTCTAAATAAATGCTACTATCGTCTTCTTGAATTTACGTAATAATGTCTCACACGACTAATTCACGCAATACCGTTTCTTCGCCTCGCGCCTAAGATGTTCCAGGAGATTCTATTAAAACATTTAGAGAAACTTGTAAATTATTCATAAGATATTAAATATAAATGCGAAGTTACGAAAACATGGACGGACTTACCGACCTTATGGTAATCGCGAGCGTGACTTTGCAATTCAGTGCCATGCGCAAAATTACATTAGAGCATAGTGTGAATATGAAATTATACAGGAAGGAAAAGGAACTACCGTATAGCTAGGAGAGAATTATGACATTCTTTATCAAAATGACGAAGAGACTTGATCTAGTCCGTCTTTCTGAAGCCATATTTCTGAAGATAAAGAGGGTCACGTCCAAAAATAAATCAGAGGAGATTGTGAAGGACACGTGGAAAACATTTCTAGGAATGCTACGGAAAACTTATTGCATCCAATAATGAAAATATAATCGTACATTTGAACTATTTTCTGCATTGAAGCCACATACTCCGTTTTTAAGATGCACGTCATTGTAGATTCAAAACATAGAAATTTATTAACAGAATTTTTGTTTCCTGCAGTAAATTCATTTATTGTTTATCCAGTTTTTATCTAGGTACACGAAAAGGAAATAAATGTTAGTATCAAAATTTAATACAAAGATATACATATTTCTTAGAATAAAGTAATCAAAGACATATATACATATAATACATAACATCACGCCCATAATCCCCGAAGGTATAGGCAGAGTCAAAGGGGCAGCATGCCCCTTCAACCACATTCAGCCAAAAATAAAGCCGGGCTGGGTTAGATGGAAAATTGTGAAAAAGCAGTGACAAGCGGCTAACCTGTCGCCTACACAATCACACACTCAAAACCCGATATGCCTTTAGTCGCCTTTTACGACATGCTAGGCAAAACCACAGTTGGCATATTCTTTTTAA
Source organism: Glyphodes perspectalis (assembly GCA_951394215.1). Taxonomy (NCBI): domain Eukaryota; kingdom Metazoa; phylum Arthropoda; class Insecta; order Lepidoptera; family Crambidae; genus Glyphodes; species Glyphodes perspectalis. Next base: position 4,754,134 of record OX596208.1, on the reverse strand, counting down.
GTCCCAGACCAACATGAGACAACGAAGACAACCCTTTATATATAGATTCAAAGGGTCTCGAGATTGACAGATCTAATATTTAGTAGATAGATATTAGGATGACGACGACCGACTCTATATATTTCAAGTGTCAGCTTTGATTTATAAAATCTGTTGTTATTGGGAATAAAACAAAGAAGTCGGGTTTACGCAGGCACAATCCAATATTAAATATGAAATATAAAAATTTTCTTAAGGCTGAATTCCGCAGCACCTGGATAGAGCTGGCCCAGGACAGACAGAAGTGTCCTAGCACGTCTCTTCTGGTGGATCCAGCGGGTCAGAGTCGGAGGGCTCTGACTCTCGCTTAACGGACCTACCCGACTGTGGAGACGCCTATATGCATCCGGGTGAGGGGGTCTCCTGATACAGAGGTCCCTGAGAGTCTCACCTAACCATTTCGTTCTCTCGAGGCGAGGTGGATGCGTAACACATTTCTCCAAGTGAAAAAAAAGGACAGAAAGAATTGGAATAAAATTGGGGAGACCTTACCCCAAGACACAAAAGGTTAATAAAAAAATAATATTTTGAAATCAAATCGAATGATTATAAAAATTTTCAACGGACATTCAGAAACTTACGATTTCACGGGTAAGCTTTATAGTTATACTTAGCTTAAGGGCTTATCCTTATTACGCAGTATTTTCTATCACCATTGAAAATACTCCGTAATACAATATAAAAAGTGTTATATCATATGACTGACCCGTTGGTCGAGTGGTTAGAGACCGTGGCCACAAACCAAGGGTCGCGGGTTCGAATTCCGCTAGGGGCGAATGTTTCGTATGATGAACATGGACATTCATACTCGAGTCATGGATATTTATAAACGTATTTAAGTATGTCTATCCGTTCACCTAGTATCCATAGCACAAGCATAAGCTTAGTTTGGAACTAGAGAAATTCGCGTGTCAGTCTGGAGAATTCATTATTATTATTATTATTTATATTACGTAAATTTCCTTGTAATTTCAAGTTAAGCGGAATACAATTCAAGAAGATAAATCTCTACACTAAAGCATAAAGTATAAAAAGGAAATCTTGTTCCCAGAAGTAGAATAAAGTTTGATTAAATCAGACATAAGTTTAACCCATAATTTGTGACTGCTTGTCAGAAATACAAAACTAAGCACTTTGAACTTTACCCAAATGTTCAGTTTTGAAATAATGTTAAGCTAGCCGGTATGTTTGCACAACGCATACATTTGCAGTGAGGTATGTTCAAATGTATCTTATACTGAATGTTACTTCTTTAGAGATCAGTTACATACGAAAGTAGTAAAATTATATTGCGTGAATAGGTTTAAGTACCGAATACGGCGAAATATTTCAACTTATATAAATAAATAAATATCCGACTACATCACATATATTGATCTGACTCCGAGGTAAGTAACTTAAGCACTTGTGTTACGGATATGAGAATCAACAGTGGTATTACAAGTATATACTTAAATATTGGATATTAACCCCCAGACACAGAACAAACACAGGATTCATCATACGAATTTTTGTCATGGGTGGGGATCGAACCCTCAGCTCTTGGCGCATGGGGCAGGGTCACTACCAAATGAGCCATTGAGCCTGTCAATAAATAATAAAATAAATTCTTTAAACTGACACACCAATACCCTAGTCCCAAACTAAGCTTATGCTTGTGCTATGGATACTAGGTGAATGGCTAGACATACTTAAACATGTTCATAAACATCCATGACTCGAGTACAAAAGTCCTTGTTCATCACACGAAACATTTGCCCCTAGCGGGATTCGAACCCGCGACCCTTGGTTTCGTGGCCAGGGTCTCTGACCACTCGACTAACGGACCAGTCTAGTCAAATCAAAGTGCTTTCTCCACATATAAACAGATATAGATTATTTATTCACTTAGATAAATCGTTTTCTTTTCTACTCTACTACAACGAAGTACTACATATTTTAGTACTATTTTCTACTCTTCTCATTTGACTGTAGTGATACTCATTTGAGTGCTGCGGAAAACCGCGCTGTTATGCAAATAGCAGCTCGCGTCGGACCCACGGATTTACTCACCTTATGGTAATCATGAGCCGTGACCGCGCCACGCCAGAGGAAATAAAATGTTATTTTAGTTATTTCGCATGCCATACTCAGTGTATTCTAGACTGTAACATATAAGTTTTAAGGCACACTTCCGTGTATGCAGGTGGACGCGCGCGAATATGACATCACACATATTAAACACTAAATCACTGCTCTGTATAAGCGAGGGCGGTTATGAAAAATATTATTTGTATGTCATTATCTATTCTTGAATTTATAAACTATGTGAATAAAATCATTGCGGAGTAGGTATATTCAATATGCTGAGATCAATATCTTGACTGGCTCGATGGCTCCTTCGGTAGTGACCCTGCCCCATGCGCCAAGAGTTGTGGGTTCGTATCCCACCCAGGACAAACATTCGTGTGTTGAATACTTGTGTTTGTTCTGTGTTTGGGTGTTAATATTGAATATTTAAGTATATTTTTGTAATACCACTGTTGATTCTGATATCTGTAACACAAGTGCTTAAGCTACTTATCTCGGAGTAAGATCAATGTATATGATGTAGTCTGATAAAGTATGACATATTAATAAATGTTGTATAAGGAGCTCATTGCTTCTTGGACTATCCCTATCCCTACTTCGAGGATCGCGGGCGTGATGATGTGAATGTACATAAAATTTAATATACGAATCATACGAATATTTATCCTGGGTAGGGATCGAACCTAAAACTCTTGGCGCATGGGGCAGGGTCACTAAGGAATGCGCATCGAGCTTGTAAAATATGTATATTAAATTTATATTTATATATACTATATATTACACATACTATATATATAATACACTTCAATTCTAGTTATACAATACAGTAGAACTCTTGTCAAAATAACACGTCTACCTACAGGTATAGAATTGTTAAGATCCTATTCAAACCTTCAAACTTGGTTAAGAGTTCCGAACGGTGGTACCAGCGGAATCTTATAACTTATTAAGAAGATCCCTCGAGCATACAACTAGCGAATCCTTAACCGGCGGGATAACTTGTAATGAGCTATAAACGTTAACGGGACTTAACCGAAGGTAAGCAATTAAATGGTCGTCAAAACTCGCGAACTAAATAATAAGCCTTTATAAACCGCGGGACTAGTAAGGCCCAACTAGATTATACTTCGGTTTGGGAATAGAATGGGAGTGAGCGATGTCCTTTATTAAGGCCTCGGTAATGAAAAACTTGGGTAACGACTATTTTGGATTACACCTTAAAGCAGTTGTTGGGTATTAGGGCTCTGGGACGAGACAATTTTAGATTCAAAATTCATTATCCAGTTTTCATGAGGTTAAAAATATAATTATTTAGTCCCATATTGGTCTGGGACTAAAAAAGTATATGCTACTAATGATAGGGTGAATTTCCCGATACAAAAAATTGCGTGGCATAGATGAAATTAGTACTAAAAACATAGTTATAATGATCCAACATTTTTTTCGGGATATCGGATTTTAGGTATGTGATTGTGTAGGCGACAAGCTAGTCACTTGTCACTACTTTCTCACAATGTTCCATCTAACCAGGCCCAGTTTTGTTTTTGGCAAAATGTGGTTAAAGGGGCCTGCTGCCCCTTTAACTCTGCCTACCCCTTCGGGGATTACGGGCGTGATGGTATGTATGTATGTATGTATGAGGTTAAAAATATACATATTTCTCTTAAGACTGCCAAGTAGGTAGGTATCTGGTGTATTTGTAGCAGACGGCTTTCTAATCAAGAATAAAGGTCTCATTTGAATTCAGTAAAAAACATGAAGCTAGATAACAGAAAATTCTGAGAAGACTCACATAATTCAAATATGGTAAATTGCTGTTTAATATACAAAAGTATAAAAATAATAAAACAAGTTAAAAGGTAATGGTGAATACGATAAATAAGAACTGAAACTGCCTGTAGGTTCTTAACAATAGATAAGAAAGAAGCCCGCGTTAGACATTTGAATTTCATGAGATCTCTGTTCGGTTTGTTATAAAATCATATGTGCATATTTGCGGGTCAACTCGCTTCTAAGGCGTCAATTCAAATATTTATAGCGTTTCAATGAACCATTGAAATGCTATAAACATCGCGTTTAAGTTTACGGCTTAACTTATTATCTTTTATGACGAATTCGCTTTTTATGGTTGGCCATTATACTTTATTTATTCTATAGTTATTATCTAGTGGTTTAAGCTTATGTGCGTTGTATTAATTATATTGCAGTTAAGAGACATTATCAGTTTCCCACATAAAATTTTGCGGATTTAATAAACGACATCACTATCTATGAATGACAATTTATATTCTATATTCATACAGAAATGAAAGGAGCGGTGGTAGCTCAATGGTTAAGGCACGCGCCTCATAACCGAGGGGTGCGGGTTCAAACCTGAGCAATGTACCTCTGGATTTTTCAAATCTATGTACGTATTTATGCCACTCGGCGGTGAGGTAAAACATCGTGATGAAACCTGGAAATTCAAACAACTTTAGATTTGTAACCAAAATCCTTAAAATTTTTGGTTCCCTTATGTTAGGGTTACGAAGGTCAGATCGGCAGTCGCTTCAATGTAATTACCAGACTCGCTAAATCCTGGATCATGGTCTAAGCGGACCCCGTATAAGCACGCGACATAACGATAGGAAGAAGATTCATACACATGAAGGTCGATACTGAATGTTTCTATTTGAAATGTTATGATGTAAATAAGAATCTCGTATCACGGTATTTGTAGTCGAACTCCTAAACGGCTCGACCGATTTTAATGTTTAAGTATAACTAATTACCTCTAAGCATGGATAGCTGCATTGTCACAAATGTTTCTACGTGGTAATGACTTTAAAAGACGAAATAACTGATTTGTCTTATACAAATCTCGACTGATGCGTGACTGATCAAAAATATTGCTTATAAAATTATAAAGTGTATTGAAGTTTATATTAAAAGTAAATAATGTGTAACTGAAATTATGAATTGAAGAGAGTTTAAATTGTGTACTTCGATAAATTATTTTCGCCTTAAAAAGCAGTAAAATTATAAATAAAATTGCGACTCCTATCAAATCATCTGAATTTAACTTATAAACAGAAATTTAATCAGCTTGATAAGCGAGCAAATTAGCCAAGTCTACTGTGAAACGGAGCAATTGCTCACATCAGTGAAATAAAAGACGAGAGAGAGAGAATAAAATAAAATGAAATAGGCAAACGTAATAAGGATTAAGTGTCATTACTATTTAACGGTCGAGTGGTTTGAGACCCTGGCCACGAAACCAAGGGTCGCGGGTTCGAATCCCGCTAGGGGCAAATGTTTCGTGTGATGAACATGGACATTTGTACTCGAGTCATGGATGTTTATAAACGTATTTAAGTATGTCTATCCGTTCACCTAGTATCCATAGCACAAACATATGCTTAGTTGGGAACTAGGGAATTGGTGTCTCAGTCTGGAGAATTTATTATTATTTTTATTAAGGGTGGTATCTCAATGGTAAGGACACGCGCGTCATATGCGAGAGGTGCGTGCGGGATAACACCTGGCCTAGTACTTAGTAGTATTTTTTTTGAAATCGAACGGAAAATACCGCTTTCACATCTTAAGTAACTTTGACTCAAGTCAGTGGTCGGTCGAGTCGGAGAGGTCGAGTGGTCAGAGACCCTGGCCACGAAACCAAGGGTCGCGTGTTTAAATCCCGCTAGGGGTAAATGTTTCGTGTGGAACATGGAAATTTGTTAGTTTTGAATTGGGGAATTGGTGTTTCAGTCTGGAAAAATGATTTATTATTTATTTATTTAACTGTGCATATGTAATCATAATTCCATTTGCCCCTTTTTGTCAATGTTTGTCATGTCATGTTGTCCATTTTCCCCTATTTGTCAATGTAATTATTATTAGACTCGCTGTAATCGGGGTCATGGTGTAAGAAACCCCGCCTAATCAAGCAATGTAACGCACATGATGTTAAAATAGTAACTAGAGCAAAATATAATATCGAGTTTACTTACTGATGCATTTACGTACATATATAAGCATATACACACATAAATATTTAATAAAAAATAATGTTCACTACATATTCACATGCGCGTAGGATAATTTATATTAACTAAAATGTATTTTCTACTAATCCATTTTACACATTGATGCATGTCAGTATGTTTTCTTTACATTAATAAATTAGCAAATAGGTTTGAATTCATTTGAAATAGTTTCGCTAAAAAATCTGTAGCTTTATGTTGTTTTCCATAGAATTTCTATACGACGCAATCGTATTTCTCCTGTCCTATGAAAATCTTGCTCTTAGTTTTGCCAAAATGAAGTCTTTACATGACTTCCGATAGTCGCTAAAGACCTCATACATACAATAACGACCAACGCTTTCCTAGGTAAAGCGAAACACGGAAACGTTTCACGTTCGAATTTGAGGAGAAATGTTGTTAAAACGTCAAATGCAAACATTTTTACTTACAGTTGTGAATCAAACGCTTGAAATAAATTGGATTTTAGAGGTGAATTTCAAAATAAATTAATACTAGGAATAGCTTCGTATAAAACAATAAATCAATAGGTGATAAAATTTCGAGTAACACTTTGAAAATGGTATTTAGTTTCTGCTAGATTTTACTTTGCGGAGAAATAGTTTTATATTCAAACGCATGTTATGGAAAAGCAAACGCTGTATATGTATGAAAATAACAATAGTTAGATATATATATATTTTTGACATATAGAATATTTCAATTTTTTGTCCCATGTTGGTCTGGGACTTGGCCTATGTTGGTCTGGGACTTAATAGAATATACCAACTGTGGTCCTTGCCTAGCATGTCGTAAAAGGCGACTAATGGTATATCGGGTTTTGGGTGTGTGATTGTGTAGGCGACGGGTCGGCCGCTTGTCACTGCTTTTTCACAATTTTCCATCTAACCCAGCCCGGCTTTATTTTTGGCTGAATATGGTTGAAGGGGCTTACTACCCTGTCGACTCTGCCTACCCCTTCGGGGATTATGGGCGTGATGTTATGTGTATGTGTGTGTGTGTGTGTTTGCCTTTTTTTGAGGTATTCTTATCTCTCGAAATTTAATGAATAAAGCATATTCTAAAGCATTTTTGTTTGAAATAGTTATATTAATTACATTATCAAATTAACCATTAATAGAAATTGAAGCACGTTACAACGTAATTGAGGCAATTGCGAATAACACCTCAAAGTCTCGAACGACCTAGTTTGCTAAACATAACTTGTCTCACCAAATTTGAGGAGGAAATACCAACGAAATGATAGGTCTAATGAGTTTCGACTATAACCACTCTCGGGGTCTTAGCAGTTTAACCTGCAGCAATAAATCAATTAGGCGTTCTAATTAATTTTCGCCAGGAAAATCTGACAGGTGTGGCTGTCTCAATTATATATGAGTAGCGGTGCTGCGTAATTAAGAAGTTACCTAGTTAAGTTAATAGCAAATAGTTTAATAACAATCAGGAGGAATTTGGAAATGAAGTGGCTCAGTAGACAGAGAAAGGAGCCTCGTGTACGAGAAAAGTTGGTTTAAATTTAAGCTCGTAAAATTACTGCTCAGGAAAGTCTTGATGAAAAAATGGCGAATTTTATCTTTCTTATATTTTAGACATATGCCACAGTTGTCTAATTCATAATTTTGCTCATAACATAATTAATCTATTCACCTCTTCATACGTCAGCCTCTTCCTCTCTATCTATTGTCATTTATATACATCACTGCTCATACCAAGAAATACGTTTTCCTTCAATCTTCATATTCATTTGTAATCTTTCCGCTTTGCGTTAGCCCACGTATCCACATTGACATCGTCATTCTTATTAAGCAATTACCTTTATCTGTTCTGGTATCGGTCTTTTTTACAAAATCACCAGATCTTTACCTACAACATGGAGGTCTACACCCGTTTTCAATGTCTAAACCCCTCTTGTTATTTGTTAATAACAAATTCAGACAATATTTACATGTTGAACGCGTTTCGTTCGCAAACGTTAGTTCCTGTGTGCAAATAGAACAGCTTTGCGATAGTGCGGTCCCAATTTTGGGACTCCCAAATCATTTCTAACACGCAAGGCAGGTTTCGCGAATAATCCTATTTCGGGAGACCTTCAGTACACAGTGTGTGTTTACTCGCTCCCAGACGATTTAGGGATGCTGCCGATCCGGGTTCGATATTTGGGAGAGTTAAGCGATGCTTACTATGGTTTAAAGTTGGATGGGTGACCCATGAGTTTGGGATTTCTTTAATGTGTCCGTAGCAGAGATTTAAACTGTACAACAGTTACTACAGGTACTAGTTAGTAAACGACTCTTGAATATGAACGTTGTTATGGTTGCATGATAGCTTGATCTGTAGGAACTTGGATCTATATAAAAATTGTTAAAATACTTTAAGACGCGCGTGTGGCCTCCAAAGATGATGAACCTGCTACTACAGAAAGATAAACTTTACAAGATTTATGGCAGGTACTGTAAAACACTGAACATATTCATATTTAATAAAACACTAGATAAATTACTTAAACAGTCAATATTGAATTTTTTTATTGCAAAAATTAAATCTACGAAAAAGTTTGGTTGCCACCAAGAAATGAGGCTCTATATCTATTTCGTATCTTTTTTTTAGAATGTAAAGTCAAAGCTGCTGAACCAATAGGATTTCCTTGATGCTATTGAATAGAAGTAGCAGCCCTAGCAACGTATGTCGCTGTATTCCCAGCTTTGATCGCAGATTATTGGCGTTCTTAAATTCAGGAGAGGTGAAGATCGACACATCGGAGTTATTGATGCGCGTCTTGTAATCCGTGGAAATATTTATATTGTTGTATTAATTTTGATATTCTCTGATTTCTCAGGAACCTTAGATATGTGAATAGATCTAGTATATTATTACTCTGAGGAATAGATCTTGTCAGAATATGAGACATTGAAAAAAATATTGTTTTAGATTTTGGAGAACCCTTTTTTGGCATTGGGTGATGTTCTTGGTAATATCATGTTTCATATAAAGTTACCTCTTATCATACTGATATCAAAAAAGATAAAATAGCTTCTAAAAATTCTTTTAAAAATTCGCTCGATTTAAGAAAAGGTAAGTCTAGTAGTTTTTGAGCCTATTCATTACAAACATACAAACTTACAAACATACAAATCTTCTTTAAAAGTATAGAAAAACTTCCAAGACGAACGTCTCACACCATACATCGCATGGCCTCTATAACATTATCTACAAAAGATGATATTTTAATGTCGAACACCGATCCGGGACTTTACTGCACGAGAATTGCTTGATCTCAATCATACATTGTTTGCATCACCGACCTTCCCACATAATGTCATAAGCATATCACATACTTCCATATCTTTAGTGGATTCCGAACTCACTGCTTTTCCCTATATTCAGATTTGTTTTTTTAGACGAGTTGTTATTGTAATAATGAAAAGGAAACTTTCCGATGTTTGTTATTAAATGATTGCAGGAACTTTGAGATAATATGAAGCCCCCCAGGACCTGAGGCCCGGAGCGGACCGGCCCTCCGCCCCCCGGTTAGTCCGCCACTGATACCAATATCATTAAAATCACGCCAGTATTTAAGGAGCTATCCCGGAATAAGTGGAGGAGTTAAAATAACATAAGAAATTATGGAAAAATAATGAATGAAGATTGCGCGGAATGAATTCCAAATAAGTGATTTCAGACTTTTGCTCGCGTGTGTAGGTAAATAGCTACAGTGTGTAGTTAGTTATATAGTTTTCGGATAGTTTTGTAGTTATCAGAGGAAAGCTAAGGCAAATCAATGTTGTATTTGTCGTCTCCTCGGGTCTATATGGGTGCACAACTATATCTCGTGTATTCATTGTAATATCGAGATTTATTAGTCTACATACATGATGCTTTATGAAAAGGTCGATGGCTCATTCGGTAGTGACCTTGCCCCATGCTCCAAGAGTTGTGGGTTAGATCACCACCCAGAACACACATTCGTGTGACGAATACTTGTGCTTGTTCTGTGTCTGGGTGTTAATAACTAATATTTAAGTATATATTTGTAATACCTGTTGATTCTGATATCCGTAACACAAGCGCTTAAGCTTATTACCTCGGAGTAATCTGATATTTATATTCTGATGTAGTGTGCAAATCTTAGTGGCTTTCAGCGTAGCTCCTTGATTTGTATTTCTACATTTTATTTATATATTCATGGTACTTTCTTTATTATTGAATTTAATTAGTTTATACGTATACAAATAACAACTTCATATATAACAATAGTAAATAACAACGAAATTTTTCATCTAACCCAACCCAGTTGTTTTAGGCTGAATGTGGTTAAAGGGGTCTGCTGCCCCATTGACTCTGTCTACCCCTTTGGGAATTATGCGGGATGTTATGTTATGTTAAAAATAACAAGCTTATGTGATAAAGAAGAAAAAGAATCCTTATAATCCCAAGGTACAAATCAGAAGGTACAAATCCTTACCAAAGGTAAAGTTGAACAAAAGTCTGCTTGTCTATCGTGATCGAATGACCCTTTTTATTTTTCGATTCCGCGAGGACTGACCTTGCTTCAGGTTTAATGGAATCGGCTGAAGTCCTCGAATGGATTGGGGGAAATAGACTTATCATGATGTGTATTGACTCATCCGTGCTTGTTAAACTAATTTGCTATAAATGTAAAAGTTTATATAATTATGAATATATATTTTAATAACGTAAATATACTTTCTGTCCTAAAATATACACATTATTTAATTCTAAATTCAAATTCAAAATATTTTTATTCACAAAGGCTTCAAGAAAGCACTTATCTTTAGTCAATATACAAAATCAAAAAGAAAAAATAATACTACCATATAAAACTAAATTACCTATCTGTTCCAATGTATTAGTGGCAACAATAGATAAGAAAATAGAGGGTAAAATTTATTTACAATAATAAAACCTGAAATCCTGCAGAAAAATGTTGTAGAATCGAAGCAATAAATTATTTAGATAAATCACAGAAATCATTAAGTGTCTGCCAAGGGGATAGAGTAACGTTTTAAAAAGGTTAAGACAATTTTTTTCTTAATTTTTTTTATAAAGACGGTTAGAAAAGTCACTAAATTCTTCCTCTTGTTCGTCCTGTTTCATAAAATAACCAAATCTGTTTTCCCAAGGTTTCATACGTTAAATCAACAACGTGGTTAATTTATCTCTGTTTGTCATGACACGTAGTTGTGGCGGTTTAAGTATAACGTATTTAAAGTAACCAGTGAAGCAACGTCTCACGTCTGTTTTATAGCTATTATTGAAAAGAGTTAAAATATGTTTCATGAGGAAGAAGTGGTAACAAAACAAGCCGCCCGCCCCGCGCGAGCCGCCGCGCACGCACTCGCGGTCGTCCAGTTTGCAGCTTAACGCAAGTTTTTGATGAGTTAAACTTGCACAATTAGATTAGAATAGACTTATTATTTAAAAAGTATAAATTAAGTCCATGAAATATATTTTGACGGTTTCGATTGTTATCCAAGTATGACAATATTTTTTTTCATAACTTTTACTATTAAATTAATAACATTTTGAAAAGAGAGCATTTAAATAACCTTCTTTCAATTCTAAAACAATAGTACTATTCTTTTAACTTTATCATCGTTTGGTTTTAGGCTGAATGTGGTTAAAGGGGCCTGCTGGGGTAGACAGAGTCAACGGGGGACTCTGTCTACCCCTTAGGGGATTATGCGGGATGTTATGTTATGTTAAAAAACTGTGGCTAGCGCCGGCAACATTTTCGGTAAAGAGATGCCTTACTGTGATTATTTTCACTGCGCATACGTCGTAAACCGGCGGCACCCAGCTATTCGTCAAAAACGCCTCGTAAAAAGAACACCACTTGTTGTGATAACTTTTATGACGGATGCCTATACGCTAACACACCGTATGCTTTAAAGCTCTTGTGTCGTGAATAATTATATGCGTTTGAAACGGCTATTTGTTTAAAATTATATATAATTCAAAAGCTCAACTCAGCTTAATATAATTAAACGAAAACGATGTATAAAATATAATTAATTAACATACATAGATACGCAATTTTTAATTCTCATTCAAAATACAGCGCAAAATGCCTCGTTGGAGACCGTTTTGGAGAACGCAAATTGGTAAATATGTGTCGTATCTATTATTTAATTTAAAGGCCTTAAATATATAAAATTTTTAAAGTTATAGGTATACACGTGAAAATTGTGCAATTAAGTAAATTTACTTAAACTTATTATTATTAATTTATTGAGCTTAATTAAAGCGATGGGTTTTTATAAAATAAAAGAATTAACTATATTGAAAGACATAACTTGAAAAAAGCGGATTCAGACCCAAGTAAGCTAAATTAGAAAAAAATTGCTACCTGGACTGTATAATGGAACGAACATCTTTGCGAATTAGCCAAACATCAAGACCCTTGTGCCACGCTAATTGTGATTATTAAGGTCGTACACCTCAGCATTTTTCGAATACTTCTATCGAGTGTAATGTTGCTACAACTTAGGGAGCTTACACGTTAGTTCGGGCCAGGGCCGTCTTTAAACTATTGCCGCCATAGGCACATTAGGAAAGGAATAGGTTTTTCGGTAAAAAATATTGATGGCCCATTGGAAACTTTAGACTACGGGGCCCTTTCGATTGCGGGGCCCTGGGCACATGCCCAAAGTGCCCAGTGGGGTCTGGTTCTTATCTAGTGTACCAGGTCAAGTGTGACGCCGGATTAGAGTGGATTCATGCATAAGAGGCCCAAATGAAGGTGCGTATAAAGATAATCTGACAGAGAAACTCTACTGGAGGCAACCTCCCTAGAAAAGGGCGACGAAACAAACACTTGGGAGTATTCGAATTCACTAGGATTGAGTGATAAACAAACATATTTTTGTGAACTTAATAATTCAGGCGTAACTTTCTACGCCAGATCTTTGAGTTAATTCGAAGTCTATAAATAATATTAATAATACAGCTGATAATGGTTGTGTTAGGATAATGTTTGTCAAACATTATCCTAACACAACCTTTAAAAACATTCTTAGTCGAATCGACAGGTAATGAGGCCAACGCTAGGAAAAAGAAAAAAAAAGTAATTTTATTATCAGAATTAAAAAATCACGTGATTGATCATCACTTATGCTTTCGTAAATTAAATAAACATACAATGCGTTAATATTACAATATTAAAGGGTTTAAAATGTAGACAGTATGATTTGTTACAATATCAACTACATTTCAACTCTATGAAGAAAATGAACTATAAAATAACAAGGACGCGATAACAACACAAACTTATCTCAAATATCTAATTAAATGAGCAAAACTTTATAATGAAAGCACGAACGTTTATTTACAAAAGCATTATTAACAATGAAACACAATAGTTTAAACTGCTGCAAATGGTGGAACCCTTTCACTAATAATAGAACACGAATCGTGTTTCAGTGTAGATTGCGATGCTAATTCTTGCTCACAAAGCGTATGTTTAGTGTGATAGTGTAATGCCATTGAACACGTATACTGGGCTGTAATGGGTACGATCTATTTCGTCGTTTACTTTTTGACCGACTTCAAAAAAGGAGGAGGTTCTCAATTCGACTGAATTTTTTTTATACCGCGTATGTATAAAAAATAATCCTTTTTAAGCTAAGCATGTCATTTGCACGGTGTAAAAAGTAAAATATATTTTAGAATCAAATGGTATATTTCTCATAGAAGTAAATTATGTTAACTGAAAGTTTATGTATGCAATGATTTTGCATATACATATATTTAGGAGCGTTTTTTTATGACTACAGGGTGACTGGAACTAAACTCGCCATAGCAAATTTGCATACAGAGGAGTTCATTTGCTAATTATTGGACCTTACATTCCCTACCTAAAGTTTCATTCCTAACATTGGTATTCGGAGAACTATTTGTAATTATCAGGACTGACTGAGCAATATTCATATTAATTCGATACGAAAAAGGTAAATTGATTTTTTTCAATGGCACGTTTACTCAAATCAAACATGTATCTCCCAGTAAGTGCTTAATAAATATAGGAGCATTGTAGCAAAATCGTAAAAAAATATTGATAAAAAAATATAACAATTCATTTAGCAAGACAAAATCCGAATTGTATAGTTGATGTGAAGTCCTTTGCAGGTGTCGTTCCGTAGAAATACCTACTCAACTCGACTTCAATGCACTTCAGTGGAAGTCAACAACAGTGGAATTATCTGGGAAAAATATTTTCCATGAAACTCTGTGGAACAGCTCAATTCCCATCAGGAACTCAGTTGAATTGCTTTCCGAGGATAGTTTAACGTTTAGCGCTGTGAATTTTGGTCGTTTTCTGCGAGAACACTTTGTCTGGGAAGTAAGTTGGTGTTATTTCAACTTAGTTTTTAAATGTAAAAAAATAGTCGAATAGTCAAGGAGCGCAACTTGGTTGCGTAAGGTTTGTGGTGATCGTAAAAGCAGTGCTCGCTTAAAGTTGGTGGTCTAGTTTAAAATTTGTCTGATTTCTCGGGTTTGGAAAGAATCTTACAAGAATTATTTATGCATGAATCTTGTATAACTCCAAAAATTAAGGGCAAATGATGGGTTTTATATTTTTGGGTGGATATATAATTCAAACTGTATACTAAATTATATTTTCTTGTCTCCGGAGATTTAAGCTCGATTTTGATTGATCGAGTCTAGCACTACAACAAATACCAGTATATATGTGTATGTCTAGGTATTCTTATAGTGTGATATCTATACTTATAATAAATCTGTAGAGGTCAATTCTGTACATGAACTATATTTTCAAAATAACTATCAGGGGGTGATTAGTGATCGATACTGATGCCAAAAATGCAATCAGTAAAATTTTTGTCTGTCTGTCTGTCTGTATGTTCCTTATAGAAACAAAAACTACTCGACGGATTTTAATGAAACTTGGTACAATTATCCTTCATACTCCTGGGCAGGTATACTTTTCATCACGCTACAATCAATAGGAGCAGAGTAGTGAAGGGAAATGTTGGGAAAACGGGAGAAGTTACTCCATTTTTTAAGCTTCCGTCGCGTGTGCCGCCTTAATGGTTAACATAGAAATCATGTATGACGGAAATAGTCTTTATAATATTAACCATAAACGCGGGTGACACCGCTGGCACAGCTAGTTCATAAAATAAAACAAGCTTGGAAGCATTGATGTATGAAATGTATTAAACACATTTCGTACATCATTTGCTTCCAAGCTTGTTGACGGCCACTACATACTTCATATACCTAACATCCTAGATTCTAGGTAATCTAGTAGACTGATAGGCCATAAGTTCACTTGTTCAGGTACACGATGGAAGCAGACTGCTACAAGCCCAGGGATAAATGGGGGGCAGTGGCGCAAATGTGAACATCCATCATTGTTAGCAGCCCACCTCGCGTTCGAGGCCCGTCAACCCTGTTCGACGCGTAAGGCACGGGATTAGAGCGTCGTAGAATATGTTAAGATTTTATTACGCCATGAAAGGCTTGTATCTATGTTGTATGTGTGTAAGAAAAAATAAGGTCTAAAATGGGTCTAAAATGTTTATTTGTCTTCATAAACAAGTCTGGTCGTAATTATAGCTAAATTCGTCGTCGTGTCAGCTGAATTGGTCGTCGTCTTTTTTTCTTACTTAATGTCATAGTCTTTTTCGTCTATATGTCACCTCACTGTCGTTGGTCAGGCCAAAAAGGTCGTAACATTATGCAAATAGCCTGTCAGAAGGCGAACATTCTTTGTAGTCTATAGATAGTAAATAAATAAATAAATATCAGACTACATCACATACCTACATTGATCTGGCTCCGAGGTCAGTAGCTTAAGCACTAGTGTTACGGATATCAGAAACAACAGTGGTATTACAAATATATACTTAAATATATTGGATATTAACACCTAGACACAAAACAAACACAAGTATTAATTATACGAATATTTCTCTTGGGTGGGGATCGAACCGACAACTCTTGGCGATTAGGGCAGGGTCACTACCGAATGCGCCATTAAGCTTGTCGATGTCGAATAGATGTTTGCATCAAAGGTACAAGTGCACTTCATGCATATTTTCTATTTCAACAAATCTACCATCATGCTACAAACAAAATGAGGCAGCGGGGTTCGAGATTTGATTATTTCCATCTTTGCTTCTTTCCAATAGACTGTGGCTTGGAGATATCCTAGCGTTATGTTCCAGCCTTATTCAGGGGTCTTTTAAGTTAAGATTCTGGTTTAAGCAAGTCTCGTTAATACATTGAAATATCTGTCATTTGACATTTGTAACCCTTAAGCAGGGGTATCACAAAATAAGATCATGATTCTATTTATAGTTTTCTGAATGCGTAGGGTTTTTAAGATGTTTTACCGCACCACTGCACTAGTGATACATACTTAGATTTAAAAACTTCAGAAGTGCCGTTTTGAACCAACACTCCTAGTATGATCCATACTATACACTACTTCCACTCTCGTTACCATACCAAGGGACTTACAGGTTTGTAGTATTCATTTATAGAGTAATCCCGCAAATCTGTAAATTCCCAATACAACTTGCACCACACCGTAACCAGGTAATATATTATGGTAGGCAATAGCGAATAAATTCATAATGTATGTTTGCGAGCAACTACTCGAGTGCTAAGAGGCTGCCGGCCCTCGATCCTGTGTTATTATTAGTTTAACAAATTTCCCGTATTTCAGCCTACTCTGGCCACGGGATATCCTTTGAAGTATCTTTAAGGGCTTTAGCAGTCTCTTGTTAATGGAAGGATAATAGTGAGAATTATTCGTGTGTTTAATACGAGCTTCCTTTTGTCTTAAACGTAGTGGTATTTAATGTATAACAAGCAATCAATAAATATATATTACATATACATTTAAATGATAAGAATATATGGTTAGACCTAAAACGGGCTGTTCGCCTGCACTGCTAAATTTACATTGACTAAGAAATTGTAACTAATAGTTATTAAGACTTGGCATTTTAAAAAGAGTACCTATCGAGTTTCTTGCCGGTTGCTTCTCGGTAGAATCTACTTTTTGAACCGGTAGATATTGATCTCATTCTGACGATTTATAAGTGCTTTTTTTTTAAAGATAAAGACGATTTCATTTAACAAGAGGGTTGATAGTTCAATGACCAGGACATGCGCCTTACATGGATTTTTTCCTCTGACCCAACTGAATATTGATTTTGGATCAAAGTGGTTTAAAGAGATCCAAGGAAGATGGACTGCCCATACTTTCGGGGATTACGGGCGTGATATGTACAAGTTTGACTGGCCCATTGGTCGAGTAATCAGAGACCCTGACCACGAAACCGAGTGAATCTTGTGTGTTGTGTGAATGTTTCGTGTGATGAACATGAACATTTTGTACTCGAGTCATGGATGTTTATAAACGTATTTAAGTATGTCTATCCGTTCACTTAGTATCCATAGTACGAGCATACCTAAGCTTAGTTTGGAATTAGTAAATTGGTGTGTCAGTCTGGAGGATTTATAAAAAGGTATTTAAGGTAGTTGCTGGTTTAAGCACATGAAAAGAGACGACCGGGGAATTCGATACCGGTTTAAAAATACAGATTTTATTTTCATTCGTACACGAATGGACCCAATGCCAGGTGTACCCTGCGCCCTAAAAGAATTTGTACTTTTCAATAATAACTTTGTTATTGGAATATTCAAGGTAAGAATGGCACTCGGGCGAGAAGCCTTATGTAGTAACGACTGCCGTTGTACCATTGAAACCGTTTATGGCATAAATATAGCCCTTTCAAATATATCGGTTTCTGAAATGTAAAGGGAAAATATTAAGACATAATGCTGCATACTTTATTTTGGTTGAAATGCGAAAAATAGGCTTTCTGAAATAACATGTATAACCTTTTCATTTTACATAAAAACCATTACCGTACCATTAGCGTACCTTTGGAACGCATTTTGTTATTGTTTAAATATAGTGATGCAATCACATGACCCTACTATATTAAAAAAAAATGCAGGGCCCAATTAAAACCAGTCTCCTTTTAAACGGAAAAATATTTATGATCGAAAAAACAAGACATTAATATGGAAACAGAGCCTAAGTAATTTACCGCATACCTAAAACACTACTCGTTTTGAAAATAATTCTTGCAAATCTTTTTTTAATAATCTGTAAAAAATACCCTTAATACCTAATAGCTTGCTTCAGTTAATAAATCTTCTATAAACTCATTAGCGAATAAAGGTAGCCTAATTAGTCTATGCTGAGCACTAAGTATGCGCTGGCTTACTTAGTGCACTTCGATGCATTAATATTAAGGCTTAATTAATATGCAGCCTTAATTTATTATGACAATTTTTCCTCATTAAAATGGATATCGTTTGAGCTGTTTTATTATTGCTCACGAGAGCAACATGTAAAATATAAAAATAACAAAAACAAAAGACAGTAATACTTGGTTTATCTTTTCCCCTGTCTCCCCTTTTATAAAAAACGGCCAGCACCACTCATACTAACTTCATATAAAATACTGTATTTATAACTATTGTACATCTAACCCAATCCAATTTTATTATTAACTAAAAGTGTTTTAAGCAGCTTGCCGCTCTTTGGCCCTGCCTACCCCTTTACGCCCGATATTGAGATAAACAATGTATGCATGTATTTGGTACAATGTATCCTACAATGGTGAAATAGATTGCACTTTGCCTCAACTGCGGAACGTGATTCCGCATTGGTCTTTTTACACCATGTTTCGGATATTTCGGCCAACGGTCCCTAGAGGTATACATTTACATAGGTATACGTAGGAGCCATGCTAAGGGGGAACGATTTTGTGACATGGACGGAGCGCTTTGATTCTACCAGAGCTATGGGAGATGGCTGAACGACTGAAATTGCGCCATTCCACTGTGGAATGTTTTTTGTGCATTCGAGATAATGTAGCGAATATGTTAGTTCTAAGATACCATAAAAAAAAACTGCATCATCATCTACCTAGCGTTATATAGCGTGCCTAGACGGGGTCCGCTTACACCTTGATCCAGGATTTAGCGAGTCTGGTAATTATATTGAAGCGTCTGCCGATCTGACCTTCGTAACCCCAAACATAGGGCTACCAGACAATTTTTGGATCCTGGTTACAAATCTTAAGTGGTTTGAATTTGCAGGTTTCTCAACGTCGAGCTAGTGGTATGAATACGTACATAGATTTAAAAAATCCAGAGGTACGTGCCCGGGTTTGAACCCGCAAGAGGCGCGTGTCCTAACCATTGAGCTACCACAGCTCTAAAGAATGCAGCATGGGGTTCTATAAAAAAGGTTTACTATTATACTTGGCAAGGTGATACAATTCTATCACTTGTTATAGCTCTTGTGTGCAAAAATCTACAGGCAATTGCTTACATGAGGGCGTATGCTTATTTATTGCCTGTAGTTATATATTTTTTTTTAGACACGGTAATGTAAATATTCGTGCCTGATCTGCAAATTAGTCACGTAAAGAGTACCAGGACATAACAGAAACGTCTGCTAGATAAATTTCCTCTAATATAGCTTAGTATTCAAAGTAAATTTTTAGCAAGCGCACAGCGAGACGTTCCTTTTAATTAAAATATTTTTCCACTCACACAGACTCCTAAAATGCTATCTTATGCTACAATGTTGCCAAAAGAGTGTACGGCAGGCCTGGTGGTAAAGGGTCACCGTGGCCTATAGGATATCACGAACAAAAGGACGTCACTCGCACGTTGTCGACTCGTTAAACATATTCATCATCATCATCCTTGCCGATTTCGGCTACAGCGATTAGGCTACGAAACTCGGATGTTAAACATATTATCGACATGTTATAAAATGTCTGAAAGCACAAAGTTTAAAATAAATCACCATACATTGGGTCACTATTTGTCTATAAAACATTGTTTAAGATCTATACTTACTAATATTATAGAGCTCAAGAGTTTGTTTGTCTATTTGTTTGTTCGTTTGAACGTGCTATCTCAAGAACTACTGGTCCGGTTTTAAAAAATCTTTCAGTTTTAGATAGCCCATATACCGAAGAAGGCTATATGCTATACAAAATAAACCATAATGACAAAATCCGGAAAAAATACTTATGTTTCAACTTTTCATGTATCGTGAATGTTATAAAATTACAATAAATAATAAAAATAAATACTCCGCTATTCCTCATCTCAAAAGCTTTTCAAATCAGTTCTAAGTTTTTTTGGAAGCCACTTGGGGACGTCGTAAATAATGTTTTTATTGGTGCCGGTCCGCGCGCATCAAGTGGGCTAACTGCACTGGCCTAGTTCATACGTTTTTTGAGGACGCAAAGCGACTCAAGGGATAAACGCAGGTGAAACCGCAAGCACAGCTAGTGATTAGATAAATTAAAAAATCCAACACTAATCTTTCACTGAGATGCAACAAAGCATTTTCCAAGTTTCAAGTAATATCATCATCAAAAGCTCCTCTAGCAGCTTAAGTCTGTAAACTTAAAACGTTTAAAAATGTCTTGAAAAAAGTGAGCGTCGGTGAATTTCTCCCGCGAAACTCTCCATTGTAGTCTTCAAAGTCAGGGCAAAGTGCTTATTTTGTTTTATTTGAATAAATTGCCCGCTCTCCTCTGGCGGGTGGCGAGCGAGCATTTGTTTTCACTTAGAAAACCACTCGACGCTTTCACGAATCCACCGCCTTCCACCATTTTGTTGGGCCACGAGAGTGTATAATAAGTGAAGTCGTAGCTAGATTTGAACCCCCAAATTTGAACATCCTTTTTAAGCCAGTATTCTTGTCTTGTTTACAAATATAAATATAGCCTTGATAACTACTGGTTACCCGTGAATATGATATATTTCAATATTTTACTGTTATTATTACCACATAAGTAAGATAATTTAAAATAACCCACGTTGGTCTGGGACTCAAAAAGAACTGTGTTTATTGCCTAACGTCTCCTATAAAGCGACAAATGGTGTATGGAGTTCTGGATTTGTGATACTAGGTTTCTGGATTTGTAGTACTAATTTGTGATGCTTTATCACAATTCCATTTAACGTAACTCAATTTTTTGGCTGAGTCCTTAATCCAAGGAGCATATCTCTCTTTAGACTCTGCCTACCCTTTCAAAGATTACGGATTAAAAAACACAAATATAAAATCTAAATTAAGGCTTAACTCTTCAGGTATTAAAATACAGATTATATAAGTAAGGTAATTTGTAGATTCTATCTTGGTATTGTGCAAGATGAGTAAACTAAGCAGTTAGAATTTACATGTTCAGATTTTTCTCATATTCTACGAAATGATGTTTTTTAGATGCGTATGTGTCTACGAAATGATGTTTTTTTAGATTTGCATGTGTTGTATTTCTGTGTGTGTATGTTTGTAATGAATAAACTCAAAAACAACTGCGCCGATTTCAAAAATTCTTTAATCATTGGAAAGCTTCATTATCCGGAAGTAACATAGGCTTTATTTTATCCCCATATTCCTACGGGAACGGAAACTAAGTGAGCGAAACCACGGGGTGCTACTAGTCAATAATATGAATAGACTTTGGCTCGGCTTGAATATGTAGAGTTATTAAGTTGCTTTTGCCAAGGGTGATCCCTTTCACTCTTTCTGGATGAAAAACTACTTAAACCATCTACTTTCTTCAATTTCAGGAAACATGTATATGCACCTATTGTCGTCATGATAGATTAAGTGTTTAGTCGTCTAGTTGTAACTAATAAACAAACTAATGATGAAAATGTATAATGCTCCAAGTTTCAGTTTAGGCTGGTTCCAAAGTCATGTTTACGGCGCAGTTTCATAGTGAAAAAACTGCCCGTGGTTATCATCCGTGCTGATAACGATTCAAACACGGTTAAAAGGCGAGCCCAAATGTGTGTAACCTGTTATGTAAAATTAAGTGATATTTTTGCGTCGGCTGTGTGGACGGCACACGAATTCAACGCGAATAATCAAATAATATGGCGAGCGCCTTTGTTCGCGCGAAAAACTGACCGCCGATGGATCAGCGCAAGCTCCGGTGCGAGCATTACATGTAATGCTCGTAATTCCGTCCTGACAAAACCAAAATCCGCGTTTCTTTACTCGTTACATTACATTACGCGTCTGGACCCGGCCTTACGAGACACGCTAGCCACTCGTGTGAGCCAGCCTTAAAGTTTGTAATACACGGATGAATTGCAAATTGTCATTGAACATTACGATCCCATTACGAGTCCCAAATGTTCCCTTTTTATCCCTTTTATCGCGTACTTCGTGGCCACGCCGTCAGTTCAACTGCAACGAAGCGGAACAGTACTGAATAAAATTATTCAATAGAAATGTTAATCCGACTGATTTACATAGGCTAATCTGGAACTAATTCAAATGCGGTTTGTTAGTGTTTAAAAGTTAACTGCAACCATTTTCAATTAAGTGGAGTGGTAACTCACATTTGGCGTTTAATTTTGGTCTTTCGCTTTAGTCAAAGTTTGTTAGGTCGTTCGCTGGGAAGTTTGGTTAGAGTCACTAAAGCATAGGTACACATATTCTATCCTGGGTAGGCAAAGTAAAAATACATACATACTGACACATCATCATCTTCCTAGCGTTATGTCCCGTGCTTAGTCGGGGTCCGCTTAGACCATGATCCAGGATTTAGCGAGTCTGGTAATTACATTGAAGCGACTGCCGCTCTGACCTTCGTAACCCTAAGATAGGGGAACCAGACAATTTTTGGATCATGGTTACAAATCCAAAGTTGTTTGAATTTGCAGGTTTCATCACAATGTTTTCCTTCACCATCGACCTAGTGGAATAAATATGAAACCTGAAAATTCAAACAACTTTGGATTTGTAACGATGGTCCAAAAATTGTCTGGTTCCCCTATCTTAGGGTTGCGAAGGTCAGATTGGCAGTCGCTTCAACGTAATTACCAGACTCGCTAAATCCTGGATAATGGTCTAAGCAGACCCCGTCAAATCACGGGACATAACGCTAAGAAGATATATATATGACCTCATAGGTAAGAAGGAAAGCACCTGTGTATAATTGAAATAAGGAAAATGCTTAGAAGTGTTTAGTTAAACTTAATAAGAAAGAAACGCTACTTAGTTATTTATTTTCCGGTGGGTATCCGCGACAATATTAATCTAAGCAAGAAGTTTCCGTATAAGTTTTGTGCGTTTTATCCATATCCTCACTATCTTTTTTTTTCTTTTTATCATAGGTTCTTACTCATTATTAAACTCTAAGAAAATTCTTCTTCCATCCAACCCAGCCCACTATCCCATGTTGGTCTGGGACTTAAAAGAATATGCCAACTGTGGTTCTTGCCTAGCATGTCGTAAAAGGCGACTAATGGTATATCGGGTTTTGGGTGTGTGATTGTGTAGGCGACAGGTTAGCTTGTCACTGCTTTTCACAATTTTCCATCTAACCCTGCCGGGCTTTATTTTTGGCTGAATGTGGTTGAAGGAGCTTGCTGCCCTTTCGACTCTGCCTACCCCTCCGAGGATTATAGGCGTGATGTTATGTATGTAAGAAAATTCTTCATTCATTTCATTATTCAGTACCAACATCACCGTTTCCAAAAAGAGGACCTCTGCCTATCCTTTGACCTCTTACAAGGCAGAGTTACCTTTATGTTTACTGTAAAAATCTCATAGAATATCTTGAACACGAGTATATCCACCGGTAATGTAGCTGGTATTCAAGTACTTTATCGTAATACTTACAAATCTTAGCGTATATAAATCTTTAAAAAGTTTTCGTCGATACCCATACTTCCGAGCACTCAAATTTATTCGTGTCCCAATAATTATTTAGAATAAATCTATATACTAGTATAACGAAATTCCACCTTAATTCAGACTTCGAAACTTAAAGTGTCGCAAAACATTAAACTTACCTACGTCGTTGCTGAAGGAACTTGTTGAAACTCGACTTTCCCTGGCCGTAGAATCATAAACAAGGTATGAATAAAACAAAAGAAATCTCCCGCAGGTTGAGAAGGCTCGAAACATTCTTATAAATAGCGAGTGGCGTTGGAAATATTACGGTCCGACCGGGACTACGGAGCCCGGGATTGGGGCTCGTATAACTATAATTATTACAGTGGCATTTTTTATCTGAAGGAAGAGGCAACGCTTATGGGATCACTTGGCTGTCCGTTTGGTCCACAGTGTAAAGAATTGGATAGTTATTTATTTAATGGAAATTAATCTAAATAATAGTGTTATAAAACACGCTTTTATGAGTAGTTTCTTTAGTGCATACTGCACTTAAGATACAAAATAGGATGCCATTTCCGTTCCATTATTATATATATAGCACGATGGTATCATAACAATGAATTTTAGCACTGGCTCGATGGTACATTTGGTAGTGACCCTGCGTTATGCGCCAAGAGTTGTGGTTTTGATCCCCACCAAGGACGAACATTCGTCCGATGAAAACTTATGTTTGTTCCGTGTCTGGGTGTTAATATCTAATATTTCAGTATATGTTTGTAATACCACTATTGATTCTGATATCCGTTACGGATCCGTACCTCTAGATTTCCAAATCCATGTATGTATTTATACCACTAGATGTTTTCTAGGGAAAACATCGTGATGAAACCTGCAAATTCAAACAAGATTTAATTTGTAACCGTAATCCAAAAATTGTCTGGTTCCCCTATCTTAGGGTTACGAAGGTCAGATCGGCAGTTGTTTCAATATAATTACCAGACTCCTTGGATCCTGGAGCATAGTTTAAACGGACCCCGTCTAAGCATGGGATAACATAACCGTAGGAAGTTGATGACTAGATCTCTCAAAGTAAACCCGACCTGTGAGTTATTGAGATGTACCAGAACCGGCGACACTAACATTTCACTTTAAAATTCTTCCGATATCGCGGCAGGAAGGGATCGTGGGAGCGCTCGGGCTCGCTACATAAAGCATTTTCTACCTAGTCTATAAACACATAGCTTAGGTTATGTAGGAAGTTGTGTAGTACAGTAGTATCTAAGTTATTAACATCGAATTTCAGGGAACTGTGTGTTTTTTAGTTCGCAAGCTTTTATCTACAGCTTCACCTACGTTAAATTCAATTTGAATTAAAGTCCGAACCGGTGGTAGATTCAAATTGTTCTCTTATGTACCTATAACTTGACGATTTACAAATATTTTATCACATTATCTCATAAAATGTTTAAAACAAGCAGTAATATTTTTGGCTATATATATATAATATGGCATCATGAACAAGTTAACATGCTACGGTTATTTGGGGTCGAAGAAGTAAGTTTTTTTTTACTGACTACATGACAGGCCCGTTGGTCGAGTGGTCAGAGACACTGGCCACAAACCCAAGGGTCGCGGGTTCGAATCCCGCTAGGGGCAAATTTTTCGTGTGATGAACATGGACATTTGTACTCGAGTCATGGATGTTTATAAACGTATTTAAGTATGTCTATCCGTTCACCTAGTATCCATAGCACAAGCATATGCTTAGTTTGGAACTAGGGAATTGATGTGTCAGTCTGGCGAATTTAATTTATTTATTTATTTACTTTATCTCGGTCATATACACATACATAGCAACACGCCCATAATACTCGTAAGGGTACGCAGAGTCAAAAGGGCAGTGAGCCCCTTTAACCAAATTTGCCAAAAATAAAACTGGGTTGGTTTAGATGAACATTTGTGAAAAAGTAGGGACAAGTGGCTAGCTTGTCGCCCACACAATCACATACCTAAAACCCGATATACTATCAGTCGCCTTTTACGACATGCTAGTCAAGGACCACAGTTGACCTATTCTTTCTAAGTCCCAGACCAACATGACGTCATACCTTCCAGTTAATCGTCTTCAAGCCATTCACTCCAACTATCTGTTTACGTGTTTATTTATGTACCGTGAATTTAAACACCTCCAATCGGCAGCCTTGATTTACGGACTTACACGTAACACCTACAAAGTAGACCTCTTTGAACATGAACTATCTTCCTGACACTGCAGAGATGCCTAACAATTTCGCTTTAAAACGCTCTCCGATATCTTACGAGCCGGTTATATTGAGAGAGCTTCGCCAGCTAAAGGTATTTTCGCCTGAAGTACTGCACTTTCGAAATGTGAATTTCTGGGTAACAACAGTCAATTTCTAATGTTCCTTTGAGGAATCATCTTTAAATATTCTTTATGTGTATATGATTTTAAACTTTCGCGTTGCATTATCACTTGAATTAATACTGACGGGACTAAACGCGATATTCATTATGTAGTTCATGAGTACTTACAGCTTGACGTTTCGGCCGTGTTGCAACGACCGTTGTCACAAGTGGACATGTAAGTAATGTAAGTGTACTCTTGTATTACATAATGCATATCGCGTTTAGTCCCGTCAATATTATTTCTTTATGTGTAATCTCAGTTTGATACGTACTTAACGACAGTTTCTCAACAGAAAACTTAATTATATAGATTCGTATTCTCCAAGGATACATATATAGGTATATAGTATATACCTAGGTATATAAAACTATATAAACTTAGTGCAAACACGTTGGCCGCCGGCATTTACTGAAGACAATGGTGTTGTGAAATAAATATTGGCAATCCAACGGTAAAAATTATTGACTGTATTATTTACTAAAAATGTTCTTTGCCTGGCATGTATCGGGTTTTAGGAGTGTGATTGTTTATGCAACGTACCTACTAACTACATGTACACTATTTTTTCACAATTTTTCATCTAACCCAGCCCAGTTTTATTTTTTGCTTGAATGTGGTTAAAGGGGCTAGCTGCCCCTTTGAAGCCTACCCCTTCGGGGATTGCGGACATGATGGTATAGTATATATTAAAATAAAATGTATGATACAGTGGCCGTGGTACAACTCGTAAGTCTGTGAATTTTACTTGAAAACAAAATACGCGCGAAAATTAAAAATATAACGTAATAAAAAAAGAAGAAAACTGAAACAAGGCTCCAAAGAGGTTCCAGTTTTCGACATCATATCTGTCAAATTAAAAAAAAAAATAGTAATTTGGCATTACAATCACCAAGCTTAATGAACAGTTCTTACGAAATGGAAACTATATTAAGTATTTGTTTTCAAAAAGATTCTAATGATTTAATTATTTCGGCAGCGTGCATTTGATTTTAATTAAATTGTGTTAAAAACCATCTTGCTCCGAATATTCGCCCTGTCCAGACATAGCTCGTTATTTATGAAAGCCTTGCCTTTCATTAATTTTAATGACATACGCCCTTTGATCTGTATGCCCTGACGAGATGCGTAATTAAACAACTTCAAAAAAGGCAGGTTATTCAATTTGCCTCCAAGAAATTACATTTATTCAGTACTAGTTCTTGCCTGAGGCCACGTGGAATTTGGACACTCTATCAAGCGTCCTGTAGGATTTATGTATTTTTACAGGGTAGAATACATTATAACCTACATGTCTAAAGTAGCAATGACTATTTTATGGTCTGATTAAATAATTGGCAAGTCAAATTTTGCGGTAAAGTGGTTGATCCGCGAAAACGTAACAGAGATATTTTCATTTAAAATTATTTATTTCGTTTACGATTGGGTCAGCCAGAATACGAATCCAAAAGTGTCACATTATATTTTATGTATTTTTTCTTAAAAGATCCACATTAAATATTTACTAGCTTATAACGGTGTAACGTTTCAAAGTAATTCGTCTGGAAATGACCTTCAAAGTTGATGACCCTGGAATATAAAACGATATGACTTGTCAGTTGTCACTTGGTGACCCGCTCATTAGTCTTCAATCAAGATCCTTCAGAAGTTTTCCGTTGTGCCAAACTAAAGGTTAAATTCATTTGTCTTGAGTTTCTACTTCAGTGTATTACAGTTTCTATACATCAACTCGTAGGGTGCTAGAAAAGTGTCTAAAATAATATTAAATAACTTACATGTGGGTAAATTTGAGTATTTTATACTTATAGTATTTTTATGTTATAGCTATTATAAATATAAATATAAATATATCCAACTACATCACATACAATGATCTGACTCCGAGGTAGCTTAAGCACTTGTGTTACGGATACAAGAATCAACAGTGTATTACAAATATATACTTAAATACCAGATATTAACACCCAGACACAGAACAAACACAAGTAATCATCACGCGAATGTTTGTCCTGGGTGGGGATCGAACCCACAACCCTTGGCGCATAGGGCAGGGACACTACCAAATGCGCCATCGAGACAGTCAAATATATTATAAAAAAGCTTACTGCTCCTAAGTAAGCTGGTTTCACTTTCAGGCAAAATTAAAGTTGAGCTGGGTTCGATGAGAAATTGTTAAATAGGGACAAGTGGCTAGCTCGTTGCCTACAATCACAGACCAACTACACCATTAGTCACCTTTTATAACGTACTAGGCTAAGAATACAGTTGGCACATTATTTTTAAACCCCTGACCAATATAGGCAAGTCTCAATGCTTAGCAATAAAACACGAAATATATTATGCAAAGTACCCAACTTAGAGAAGAAGAAGAAAAAACCGATTTAACATCCTAGTTCTTGTATACTGAAAAGCGGGAACGAGACATTTCCCTTGGGAGCTGAGCGTAAATATGACAAAGAAGCAGCGACGAAGACTTTAAGGCTCTTAGCTCTGTATGCGACCGGGAAATGTAGAATGGTGGATAGTAAACGAACGCTTTTGTAGCTATTGCATCGATATTGTATTTTCTAGCAACGTAACAGAGGAACGCGATTAACGAACGGGTTTTGTCTTTTAGATATTTTATTTTAAACTACGTTGGTACATATATATTTTAAGACTTGAATATTTGAAAACGACTGAGATATTATAGAACAAAGCGCCTTTGGTGTGCATTATTTTTATGAGTAGGGACTATCTTAGTAATATAATTAACGCGAAAGTTTGTTTGGATGGATGTTTGTTACTCTTTCACGCAAAAACTACTGAATGGATTTTAATCAAACTTTACGATGATGTAGCTCATACATCAGAATAACACATACGGTATGTTTTTTTGATGTACCACGCGAGCGAAGCCGCGGGCAGAAGCTAGTAAATATTATAATTTTACATTACGATCGGTTCAGTAGTTTCGGAGCTTATTCTATACAAACATACAAATAAACAATCAAATCTCTACTCTTTATAATATTAGTATGATATATAGGGAGTTTCGATAAAAATCGCATTAAAACAGCCACATATAGTACTTCGTAAATCCCTTTGAAGAATCGATTACGCTATCACTTCATCGAAAGATTTCCACAGTCGCGATTATGTCGAGTTGTTCGTCTCGATCATTAGGGCAAGTCAGAGGGGCATTAGCATAGAAATAGGCCGGCGTCCGCGAATGCTATCAGTTGTAATTAAGCTGTCAGCCGGCAATTTGAGCTTAGCAGCTGCTCGATAACAGCCAAGGGTATTGCCCTAGCCACTTGTTTTAGTTAAGGAATAAAATTTTAACTAAAATTTAAAAAAAGATCCGTCTTTTGTTTGGAAATTTAAACTTAAACTAGAAGATTTTTTTTAATTTTGACTGGCTCGATAGCGCATTTGGTAGTGACCCTTTTTTTTTCTTAATTGGGGAAACTCCCACGAGCCGTCACATCGTTTGGGGAAACAGAGGGCGGTGTGTCGGACTCGAACCGACTAAAACCCCAATAGGCCTCCCGATGCGCAGTTCCGGAGGAGCCGGTATCCCCACTGCCGGGACTATACGGCAGCTCCTCCGGAGGTGCGCGTGCCGCACTGCGCGGTTCACCTCGTGCGGCGTTGGTCGATGTTGTGCACCCCACGGTGGCTAGGCGTCGGATGCACAACACCAAGCATGCTCGCATCGTCGAGAAGTGCTAGGCCACCCAGCATGTCTTAACCCTCTCCGGCCAAGAATCAGACGTCGATCGTTCCCGAGACCGGCGTCGTGGGCACACTCTCGCGATGTGCCCTCTGCTATACCAGAGGGATACGCGGAGAGCGTCTTGTATTCGGTAGTGACCCTGTCTCATTTTCCAAGAGTTGTGGGTTCGATCCCCACCCAGGATAAATAATTGTGTTTGTTATGTGTATAGGTGTTATTATCCAATATTTAAATATAAATTTGTAATACCACTGTTGATTCTGATATCCGTTACACAAGTGCTTCAGCTACTTACCTTGGAGTCAGATCAATGTATTTGATGTAGTCTAATAAAAAAAATGTTCTAGTAGCGGATTCATTCAATATAGATACCACGTCAAGTGCATTGGGTTTACAAAAATACTGATTAAAGATGATGCTGATTTGTGGCGCTGCTGCTGTCAGAAATTGTGCCTATAATAATCGGGTTTCAAACGCCTAGAGATACGTGATACACACACACA
The DNA here is from genome assembly GCA_951394215.1 of Glyphodes perspectalis. NCBI lineage: Eukaryota > Metazoa > Arthropoda > Insecta > Lepidoptera > Crambidae > Glyphodes > Glyphodes perspectalis. The sequence goes on along the minus strand of OX596208.1, from coordinate 4,723,623 downwards.
CACATGATGGCACACTTACGATGCAAAACAGCCCAATTGGATGAACATCGAATAATAGACACCTTTGTATGGCTTCGAGAAACTGATGACGTTATCACTCTATCAAAAATTGCCATTCTCGATTATTGGGGCAAGTCAGTGGTGCATTAGCATTGAAATAAGCCGACGTTCGTCAATGCTATCAGTTGTTATTAAGCTATCAGCCGGCAATTTGAGCCTAGGCTTAAACCCTACGCTTGATCAGAAACAATGCTGTTTTAGTTTAGGAATAAAATTACTCATCATCTTCCTAGCGTCATGTCCTGTGTTTAGATGGGGTCCGCTTAGACCATGATCCAGGATTTAGCGAGTCTGGTAATTACATTGAAGTGACTGCCGGTCTGACCTTCGTAACCCTAAGATAGGGGAACCAGACAATTTTTGGATCATGGTTACAAAATCAAAGTTGTTTGAATTTGTAGGTTTCATCACGATGTTTTCCTTCACCGTCGAGCTAGTGGTATAAATATGTACATAGATTTGAAAATTCTAGAGGTACGTGCTCGGGTTTGAACCCGTACTCCTCGGTTAAGAAGCGCGTGGCCTTACCATTGAGCTACCACCGCTTAGGAATAAAATTACTACTACAAGCATTTTAGTAGTGCCAAAAGTTAGGCCTGTACCAGAGACCAAGACAACTAAAGTCGGTATTAATTGCTGCCAACTTAGGACTCCACACTTTCATACTATAGCGTGCAGTCACGTTTATGCATGTGTGAGTGAGATGCTTATGGATACCAAATATCGGATATCTGTCATTTGGACCGCTTATTATGTCAATGAGCTACGTTAGTTGCGTGTCAAGTTGTAGCACCTGAGGAGCTTCAACGTCTAGTTAGTGGCGCGGAGTCCTTCTATTTTTACTAGTCCGTGGATAGAAGAAACCAGATATATTGTATAACAAAACTTATCTTAGTATTTATTAAAATTATAAACTGATCATACGTACGAGACACGATGACACGACTATTTATCGGTAGTCAAAGCAAGGACATTTTTTGCGTCGCAATTATAATGTCGTTATTACAGCTCGCGGTTACGGACGAATGTCCTCACAAATGACAATGATGTCACGATTGCGATAAAAAAGCAGTTTTTCTCCAAGAGTAAAGTAAAAAATATTGTTTTGTAGCATAATGCCCCTACATAGTACACAAAATAGTATTTCAATATTATTTTGTAACATACCTACCTATGCACATTCAATGCCGCTTTATAAATACAAGTACCCATATCATCACCATCATAATCCTAACGTTATGTCCCGCACTTAGGCGGAGTCCGCTTAGAACATAGGTTCCCAACCTTTTTTGGATGACCGGCCCCTTTTATAAGAAAAAAATATATCCAACGCCCAATTTAAAAATATACCAATTTCATATGTCTGTAAATTATATTATTATCTATTAATAATTCCAAATTAAATTAGACAAATCTCTGTAATCGTGCAATTCATTGTTGTGGCTGAGAGATAAACATCTTAGGCAGCTAGATAAGATACGATGATTTTCCTAAAAATATAGGCAAGTATTTTATTTTGCTAAATTTCTAATAAGGTAGTACGCCGTGACCGTCCCCTGAACTGTCTTACCGCCCCCGTTTGCGTTTGGTCCCGCTACGCGCCCCCTCGTAAATCTCCAGTGCCCTCGAGGGGGCGGCACCGCCGCTGTTGGGAGCCTTTGGCTTAGAAGGTATTGGGAGGGTTATTGGGTTTTAAATCAGTAAAGTAGGCACGAATATTAATCATCCCAAGTAAAAAGAGTTACTATCGAGTTGCTTTGCGGTTGCTTCTTGGTATAATCTGCTTTTTGAACCGGTTTATACATATTTATTTTGTTCAGACGATATTTTTAAGTGATTTTTTTAGCCTATGTAAATAAAGATCATTTTATTTCATTTCAACATCCACTGAAAATTTGTGAAAAGAAAAATGAAAAATCCCATTTAGAAACTATGAGATAAATTCAATCCGATAGCAGAAATTAATTGGTCACTGTCTCTCTTTAAGATCTGCTGTATCAGCGAGAGAATTATTTATGAGCTTTAGTGATGAATAGCTTTGGATTATGCCACCAATACCTAGTACTAAGTATGAATAAAATAAAAATAAATTATGTTTTAAGTTGTGGTATGAAAATCAAAATTAAGATGAATTGTCAGGTCTGGGTACTTTTGAACCAAATCTGATGTAATTTATACATAACATCGCGCCCATAATCCCCGTAGGGGTAGGCAGAGTCAAAGGGGCAGCAGGCGCCTCTAGCCACATTCAACCAAAAACAAAACTGGGCTGGATTAGATGGAAAATTGTGAAAAAGTAGAGACAAGTGGCTAGCTTGTCGCCTACACAATCACATACTCAAAATCCGATATACCATTAGTCGTCTTTTTCGACATGATAGGCAAGAACCACAGTTGGCACATAACTTTTAAGTCCCAGACCAATATGGGCCATTATGTAAATTAATAACTACCATAAGTCTCGATGGCAATCGAACACATATCCCTGACGATGTAGGCTGAACCATAAGTAAATATAATAAATATCCGACGACATCACATACATTGTTCTGACACCGAGGTAAGTAGCTTAAGTACTTGTGTTACGGATATCAGAATCAACAGTGGTATTACAAATATATATTTATATATAAGATATTAACACCCAGACACAGAACAAACACAAGTATTCATCACACAAATGTTTGTCCTGAGTGGGGATCGAACCCACAACTCTTGGCGCATGAGGCAGGGTCACTACCGAATGCGCCATCGAGTCAGTCAAAGTTAAGTGAAGAATGTAATAATATATTTAATAGTCGGACTCAATCAAATTCAAACCTGTTAACATTCGTAAACGGTACTTAATGAATAAATAAGACCGACTAATTTGGAAATCAGGCCTTTGATGATTCCTATGTTAATTTTAATAATCGTTTCGTCGGCATGAAAATTTACCATCATTGTTAATTAATTAACTGTACTAATTAAATCGTCATAACACGAAACGGAGTTGTTGACATGAAAATAAGGATACAATTTAAACAGCCCACTGGTGTAGCTGCGCAGCGTGTGAGGGACAAAGGCACAAAAAGGTTTTGTGCGTTTATAAAATTACTACATTTGTGTTTATAGGTACAAAAGCTTTTGTGTGAGCAATAACCTGTGTTAACTGTTTGCGTTAAATCTGGAAAAGTATGATTGTAGCTACATTTACAGATAAACAATTTAAATGTGGTAACATTTTAATAATAGTATGTTTTAGCTGTTTGCGTTAAATCTGGAAAAGAATGACTGTAACATTTACAGATTAAATGTGGTAATATTTTGAAAGATTTTTTACCAAATAGGTTGTAGAGCTCTGCTAAAGTGACATTTGTTTCAGCGCGACTGGGCTGGTTTATATATATTTTTTCTAAATGGCAAATGAGTCCTACACTCTTTGCTACCTTCCCTCCACCATCTCCGAAAAAAATCTACAGTAAACTGTTACATGCATAACATAAGTCTAGCCCTGCAATCCCCAAAGCGATAGACAAGAGACAATCTTATCTTAACATCACGCCCGTGATCCCCGAAGGGGTAGGCAGAGTCAAAGGGGCAGCAGTCCCCTTTAACCACATTCAGCCAAATAAAACTGGGCTGGGTTAGATGGAAAATTGTGTTAAAGTAGTGACAAGTGGCTAGCTTGTCGCCTACACAATCACAAACCCAAAACCCGATATACCATTAGTCGCCTTTTACGACATGCTAGGCAAGAAACACAGTTGGCACATACTTTTTAAGTCCCAGACCAACACGGGACAATGGGCTGGGTTAGATGGAAAATCGTGAAAAAGTAGTGACAAGTGGCTAGCTCGTCGCCTACACAATCACATACCCAAAACCCCATATACCATTAGTTGCCTTTTACGACATGCTAGGCAAGAAACACAGTTGGCAAATTCTTTTATAGTCCCAGACCAACACGGGACCAGCAAGAGACAATTGGCTCCCTAAACCACATTCAGTCAAAAATCTAATCGGCAAGTGGCTAGTAGGTGGCCTACATGATCACAAACCAAAATCCGATACGCCATGAGTCGATTTTTACGGCATGCTAAGCCAAACATAATAAATAAATAATAATAAATACTCCAGACTGACACACCAATACTCTAGTCCCAAACTAAGCTTGTGCTTGTGCTATGGATACTAGGTAAACGGATAGACATACTAAAATATGTTTATAAACATCCATGACTCGAGTAAAAATTACCATGTTCATCAGACAAAACATCTGCCTCTAGTGGGATTCGAACCCGCGACCCTCGGTTTCGTGGCCAGGGTCTCTGACTACTCGACCAACGGGCCAGAAGAATACAGTTAGTATATAGCAACATAGGACAGCAAAAAGGTTGCAATAGCAAAATAACTGGCAGATTAGCAATTCATACAGCACTCACAAAAAAAACGCTCAATAGGGATGTCGACTGGCAAGTCAATTGAGATCCTTTTTAAAAGCTGTTAAAAGCAATCACTTCATGAATTTTGCATGGGCTTGTATGACGTCACTAGTGCGTATAGTCGACTGACTAAGTATTAAGCAGTTTTTACATTTACGGAATCGATATTACAAAATTTAATGGTGTCAACATCTCAATTGAGCAGTAAATCAAGTATCCCAGTAAAGTCAAGACTTATCGCAACGTTTCATGCAAACGAAGACATCGAAAGTGCTTCGTTCATGTTAATATTGACATTAATATAAAGGGCAAATAGCAGCGGTGATGTTAGAAGTTGTTTGAACAGCGAAGCAGGCTACGTAGAGTACCGGCACTAAAATATTCGGGTTAACACTATGCCAAGGATGTGAATTCAATATTGTCTTTAGAAATTGAGAGCGGAGTGTACTTATGACAATGTTTTGTTCATTTCGCTCCGAGGATGTCGTTATTTCAACGACATCCTCGAAGGTAACTGAGAAAATTTGTGCGTTGAATTTAACGGTAATATCATTACGTAACATACAAACTAGAATGTTCCATTAGATTTACACTTCATAGATTTTTCACGAATACATAAATGATACGTGCGGTCATTAAGTATTTGAATGTTTAAATCACAATGTTTGCCACAAAAAAGTTAGTAAAAACACCTTCTGTATTTGAAAAAATCTAAAACTATTCCTTCAAGTGCCATGATTAAAAAGGTTGTTGCGCTTTGAAAAATACTCGGAGCTGCTCTGCTGTTCCGTTTTAATTAACCAAAACAGCTGCCTGATGAACCAATTAAGGCCACGGCTTAGATTATGGCGACAAGCAACGAATTATTCGACTCAGCTTGGCCACAACGAACGAATCATTTGACTTAACAAATATTCGGACATTAATTTCATAGCGAGCGATGTCATTCTTCCGAGAATCAAGAAGCTAAGATCTTACGAGGTGGTTAATTTCATTAAATAACACTTGTAAAACTCCTATTTCTCATTTAGTAGCTTTTTCTAGAACAGGAATGAAATTAGATTTGAAGAAAAAGTTTCAAATCTAATTTCATTCCTAAAATATAAGGCTATATTTGAAATGAAATGAAATGAAATGAAATGAAATAATTTATTCTGCAAGTGGATTCATAACAAATTCTTTTGCACGTCAAACATTTTTTTTTTTTGCCCTACCAGCACCTCGACGTGAATGGCCTGCTGAGAAGAGGTGCCGCAAGAAACTCAACAGATGGCCTTTTTTTTAAATACGTTCTTATGTATTTAAATTAAAAGAACAAATATTAGCTGAAATTTTAATCACCTTCCTAAAGAGCTGATTTTTTAACAGTCTGGTAAAAGTAACTGTATAATAAATTACGAAACCAATCATTTTATAGCGTCACCTATTCCCCAAATTAAATACTGATTGGCTTTCTTAACAGATTTTTTATGTTTTCGTTTCGTTGATTATTTATTGAAAATTCGGCTAAAAGACTCACAAAAAAATATTAATTCATAATAAATTTTCCAGACTGACACATCAATTCCCTAGTTCAAAATTAAGCTATAAGCTGGTCCTATGGATACTAGGTGAACGGTAGATATATGTACATAATAGGCTGTCTTTCATTGTAAAATTCCTATATTAACACAATAAATCATAGAAATCAATGCATTACGAATGTTCGTACCTTCTAATCATAGATTGATCATAACGAAATGCTGCCCCAACTATTTAGTTCCACAGAATCATTCACAGCTTTTTGACACTATCATCAGAAGTGTCGGTAATTACAAACTAGGCAGAGTACTTGAGAGCTAGCCTTTGCGGGAACAGTTGCTGTGAGACCTGTTATTAAGGCCAAATGGTGTAACCACAATCTAAGTCAGGAGTTCCCAACCTTTAAGTAACTTTTAGGACCACTTTGATTTCTTTACTGTTATCAGGTACCACTCAGTTGAAAATTAACTGTGGTAACCTTTTTTAACTTAAGTAAATCTAATAAAATTTTATGTCTTCCGCGGAGCAAATGATAAGTCTTGCGGACCACTGGTTGGGAACCACTGGTCTAAGTATACAGCTAGCAAAGTTACATTTTCTAACTTGCCGTTCTAATTAATTCGTTTCGACTCTGGACTTTCTTGTTGATTATAATTAAAACTTAAGTGACCTAAGCTGAAGTATTATTTTACAATTGTGTACTAATTTGTAACATACAATTACGTATTTGTCTCAATTTAATGTTGCTTGAATAATAACAAACTTTGCTATGTTAATTCCCGTAAACCCTTTTTATCCCCCATGGAACTAGAAGTTTATTACTGTAAGAATCTATCAATAATATTGTATTGTAAATTTGAGGCTGGGTATCTATATATTGAAATTACTCAGTAACAGTCCGGAGTCAGGAAGTTGGCGGTTTAATCGTCCCCATCGGAAAGCTCGTTAAGCCCTTGGTCCTGCGCCTGACCTCTCTCCGGTCATGTCGAATTGCTGTCTCACCGGACTATGAGAGTGAAGAAGTAGAGATTGCACCTGTGTTTGCGCATACACTTGTGCACTATAATATCTCCTGCGCAGATGGCTAATCCTCGTTGAGATTGGCCGCCGTGACCGATATCGGTTAGGACATTATTAACTATGCTTATCTAATATAATAATGCTTTCAAACAACCTGTGAAGATGCAATCTTCAAATACGTTATGATTTTGCATGGTGGCAAGCTTTGAAGCGGTGGGGTGATGAAACTGTGGCGCAGTTATCATGTCAAATAATTCCTCCAATATGATAATATGCAGCAGACGAAGCCTAAATCTTATGTAAACACAATCCTTGATACCTAACGATAATCCATTACGCAGTTACAATAAACGTTCTCCCGCTATCACCCAAGCCACGGCTCAACGAACACTATACACCAGTTACCGAGTTTCGTTCGCAAATAGTCGCGACCATTCGCCAAATCCCCAGTTGTTTATCTAAACGACGCCAGTTAGTTTTCCTTAATTTTCCAATTTGACTGGATTCAGCGGCCATTAAGAGCGGAGACAAGCTAATTTTGAGTCCGTTCGCTCGCTCTAACCAATTTTTCTGCTAAATATTTAAATGGTTTATTAAGTTGTGTTAATGGTGGTCTGGGCGAAGTTAATTTAATCGTTACTTTTAAGCATGTTTTGTTATTACTTATTTGTTTTTTTTTAATAGAACTTATTTAAAATAAGGATCGTAAGTTAAAATATTTTAAATTTTTTTATACAGTGATGCAACATATAACGTTTAGGGTGTTTAGTTTTTGTCTCAAAAAATTATAACACATAAATAATTAATATTTTCTTAGATCTATCAGAAAATATTAATATAGAAAAATCGATACTAAACCTTAAAAAATGCTAACGCGGGAAACACATTAGACATAGCCAAATTTATTAAAAGATTTTCCTTCAAAATAGCAGTTTTACAAACAAACCACATTCAGCCAAAAATAAAACTGGGCTGGGTTAGATGGAAAATTGTGAAAAAGTAGTGACAAGCTAGCTACTAACTTGGGTATGTACCCAAAACCCGATATACCATTAGTCGCCTTTTACGACATGCTAGGCAAGAAACACAGTTAGCACATTATTTTTATGTCCCAGACCAACACGGGACAATGGGCTGGGTTAGATGGAATGGCCGTTGTACAAGTAACACATTCGTACAAAATAAACGTTACCTACTTCAACCGATTAACCCTATGTTTTTTCACAAGATATCCCAATATTGCCGCTACTATCATAATAATGGAATCTATATTCACCCAAGTTCGAGTGGATAAGTTGATCGGGATACACCGTAACGAAATTTATTCGTGTTGAAGAGTCACTTTAGCCAATGAGAGCTGGGAATTGGGATCGCCGATATAACTCTTGACTTGAACGCGGTGAGGGCTTATTAAAATTGAAGGTTTACGGAAGCGGAAGTAAGAACCTGAGTAGGTACTTGGTGTAAATCACATACCTACTTTTCTAAAATCATGAGAATTAGTTATGTCATTTAAATTTACGAAGTGGTTTTCTGGAATAGTCCAACTATTCCATTCCATTTGTGCAAAATGCCTGATTTTTTTTCAATCGCTCCTTGAACTTGTCCTTCTGTCTACCTCTTCGATGATTGCGGGCGTGATGGTTTGTATGTATATCGTAACATAATACTTATTTTTGAGGACCAGACTTTCTTACATACATACATAATACTACGCCCGTAATCCCCGAAGGGGTAGGCAGAGTCAAAGGGACAGCAGTCTTAGTTTAGTTAGTTACATATACTTATGCCTGCGACCCCTTAAGGGGTAAAAACAGTCGAAGCAGCAATGAGCTTATATCCTATTATGAATATAAATTTTACAACATAAATGCGAAAGTAACTTTTGTATATGGTTTGTGGAAAATGCTTTACCTACGTCCATCAAAATTTATGTTTCTTCGGACCTACCTTTTGTATTCTCATACTGAAAACAGGATCAATTCATTCACGGTACAATATTATTCCGTAAAAATACAATCCAGCTACCAAATGGAAATGTCGCGAGTGTCCGCAATACGTCACCACAGTGCAATCGCTTTATTTTATTTCACGTTCTCGCATGAATAAAGATCCAATTTAAATTAAACTTTTATAGAAATGAGATAGTACAGAGATGCGCACGTTAAATGTTGTGTGAATGCGAATCACTCAAAGTGTGTTTATTGATTCAGCTATAGCGATGTTGATGAGATGGTTGCTTCGGACTTTTTAAGATTGTCGGAATCAAATTTCTTAGCTAGCTATGGCCCGTGGTTTCGCTCAAATGAACCAACGTATGCCCTGTGAATATCGATCGTTATTTCATTCTTATGGTTCCAGCTTTAGGCTTTAATTTTCATGCATGATGAATGAATGCAATTTTTATATGAATGAATATAAAATAGAAAACAAATGTCCAATTCTTACAAGGTGATCTAGTTAAGAGTTAATATTTAATTAATGATATGTAAAAGCGTTTGCTCTTAAAGAACTAATGAACTAAATTTAACAATATATAAAAAAACAATTGAGTACATCTTCAATACATCTTATACGTTTCTAATAAATTCAACATACAATACATTGAAATAATAGTCCTCTTAGTTTCTCTGGAAATTGTAGCAAACTGGCTGACGATCTTTATTGCGTTGTTCGGAAGTTTTGCTGCAAACTCGTACTTTGATGCCGATTCTCCGGGACGTCTTTCTGTAAGTCTCTAACTAAGGCTCAGAGGACGAGCTATCCGCCAAACTTCTGCTGACACCAACCGAACAAGCCAATCGATTGTGGTGACAAGAATTGTATATGGCAAGAAAACTTCACATAAAGTTGAATTTTGTGTTATGTTCAGGACGTTAAATCTTGTGTAACCTGATGAGCAGTTAGGTTTAAAGGTATTTACTTTAAAAGTACTGGAAGTGGATAGATGTGATTCTAAGGTGTGGCAGTCATGACTAGCACTTACAACATAAAATGTGACAAAAATGTTGCGCGACGGAAAGCAACCAAAAATATATCTTGATCTCTTATATGTGGATTATGATACAAAGTATCTAACACTGATTTATAGGCACAAGGCATACACAGACACATATACCTACATGTGTGTATGTAAATAATCTAACACATTCTGTTTGTTGTGAAGATAAAACTTTATTAAGCTTTCATGGCAATCAGATCTGACACAAAAACTTTAGTATTTGCAGTTCGTTTGCAATAATCAACTACTACTTTTCTACTCCTAAAAGTACTGCGAGAACTCGACTGTAATATTAAAATATTAATTAAGTATATCTGATTGAGGGCAAAGAACTAATAAGCCAACTAATTAACTTTACCTTAATTAGATTTGAGACTCTCAAGAAACCATAATTAACAAGAATACAAATTACAAGTAGTTGGATAGAATTTCGCTCACATTTCTAGTAGAGATTGTGGTCGTGACTTCTTGTGTGACGTATATCATGGTACAGACGGCGACGACAGCAAGTAACTTGGTAGCTAACAACGAAACCGTATGTGGTCACAAGTTCTGCGTATGGGAACAGATTCAGGGCACAGTGGTGTATATTGAGGACTGCGTCGCTATTCTGAGATGTCGCACCGAATCGGATTTTGATGTTAGATAACGTACGGATTGAATCTTTACCGTTTAAATATGATGACAAGTAATAAGATTTCTTAGGTGGTCAAACGTATTTTATACTTTTTACTAGAAATAAAATAACAAACACATTTTAGTGATTTTTTTTTTATAGAAAAGTACAATTCTACTAATGTGATATTGGTACATTAAAACAAGATATATTATATTCATACATACTAACTATCTACTATTATGATGCCTGTAATAGTGGAGGGGGGATAAAAATGAAAAAAAAATAAGATGAAAAACTATTAAAAGTAGTGACAGGTGGCTATATACTTAGCAATCATAAGCCAAAAAACAACCAATACATCATTAGCAGCCTTTTACGATTGATTACAGTTGGTACCTACATAATTTTTAAGTCCCAGACCACGCTTAAGCTATACAATCGGATTACATAATAGACTTAAGACAACTTCCGGCTTCGTTAATTCTAATATTAAGGAAATAATAATGTAATGAAGTAGCTATTCTTAGTTAAATTAAACCTTCGAAGAGAGAGCACTTATATATAATTTATATATAAAACGTTTGTAGAATGGTCACATATTCATAACGTTTTTAGAATTCATAAAACAAATGGCTTCTTTTGAACGACGACAATTCTAAATATGAGAACAGAGTCTTCCTCTTAATGATAGCAAATTGTCCTATGTTCCTGTTTTCTTGGAATCGCCTGCAATTTAATACAGACGTGCTTAGGACGTCTATTAATATCAATCAGTTTCAAAATAAAAGACACCATTGTTATTATGAATGATATAAACTGCCAAAGTGTGAATAGACGTATATTTACAAAGAGACTACTAGAAAAACAATAGGTGCTTTATCTATACTTATAATAAATCTGTAGAGAGGTCAATTCTGTACATGAAATATATTTTCAAAATAACTATCAGGGGGTGATTAGTGACCGATACTGATGCCAAAAATGCAATCAGTAAAATTTTTGTCTGTCTGTCTGTCTGTCTGTATGTTCCTTATAGAAACAAAAACTACTCGACGGATTTTAACGAAACTTGGTACAATTATTCTTCATACTCCTGGGCAATAGGAGCAGAGTAGTGAAGGGAAATGTTGGGAAAACGGGAGAAGTTACTCCATTTTTCAAGCTTCCGTCGCGTGTGCAGCCTTAATGGTTAAAGTTACGTAGAAATCATGTATGACGGAATTAGTCTTTATAATATTAACCATAAACGCGGGTGACACAGCTAGTATCAAAATAAAATTAGAATTTCTAAACTTGATTAAAAAAATAATAAAAGGTCTAAAAAGTATTAATATAAAACTAATGAGGCCAGTGTCATATTTATATTTGATTTTTAACCGACTTCAAAAAAAAGGAGGAGGTTCTCAATTCGACAGATTTTTTTTGTTTTTTTTGTATGTATGTTACTCGATATCTCTGATAATTGTTAACCGATTTCCAAAATTCTTTTTTTATTTAAAAGGGTTTATGACCCGAGATGGTCCCATTGCCACCAAGTCAGGATCTGATGAAGGGATCCCAGGAAAATCGAGGGAAACCCTCAAATTTTATAGGCACGTACAATGTGTTTTAGACATTTTCTAAGATTGTCCAAGTATTTACGCATCGTACTTATGCATACAACATACTAATAGGGTTAGTGGTAAGGTCTACTTAAGATTGACACACCGTTTAGGTCCCTCTGGTTTAAAGAGTACGTAACACATTCCCAATTACACTAAAAAAACAAACATGCGTGTTCTTAGATTAAAGTATTGTTTTATGTTTATTTGATTTAACATAATAATTTGAACTAAAAAGCCAAGAATAATTTGTTACTGAAACGTAGGCTTTTACAAAATTTCTTCTTTTAAAACTGTTGCGTTCTAAATAGTTTTAGACACTGTTATATACCTACATCAGAAAGATAGATAATAATTAGGTACATATTGAAAGTAGAATATTAATATTTAAAAATGCGAATATCCAATTTTGCGCAGAAAATTTTAGTTGAATCGAATGATATCGAGATTCGATAGAATCATTTCCGTTCATTTGAGGCATTTGAGCGAACGACGGCATACACTCCAGAAATTCAATTTTATGACGTCATCACGCTATCGTGCCACGGCAGGCTGAAAGTATTTGACTCCAAAATGTTATTCGCTCAAACATTAGATGCTATTGGTTATCAAACTCCCGAAAGTAATTAGGTAGTCTTCTTACGGCAATATACAATCAATGATATTGAAGATATGAATATTCAGATTTTAATAATATTGAATTTGATTCTTATATAACACCAATTAATGAAATAAATAATAATAGATTCCGATTATTAGGTAGGTACTAGCAATTAGTTATATAATATTGTACCATGACGCCCGTAATCCCCGAAGGGGTAGGCAGAGTTAAAGATACAGTTGGCTCCTTTAACTACTTTCAGCCAAACGAGACTTGGCTGGGTTAGATGGACAATTGTGAATTTAAATTGACATTTAAATTCAGTAAAAAAACTTAGATAGTTGTTTTTACATTACGGAACTGATGAATCAGGTATCTGGTAAAATTATACAATACAAAACATCACGCCCGCAATCCCCAAAGGGGTAAGCACGGTCAAATGGGGAGTAAGCCCGCACATTTAGCAAAAAATAAAACTGGGCTGGGTTAAATGCAAAGTTGTAAAAAAAGCAGTGACGGGTCAAGGTCAAGGTCAAGGGTCGCCTTGGGTAGGTGACGCTCTAGCCTCTCATACCCAAAACCCTATCTATCCATCCCATGGGATGGTAAAATTATATATCACCTTAAAACAATAATATGAGGTGACGATACAAGAGTATATTTCAAAATGTAGCGAATTGGCAAATTCCCTGATTTGTTCCCTGGTAGTCCCGCGGCACTATAAATTAATTCGAATTTCTAGCAATGATGACTGGTACTAATGTTATTAGTTCACACTCGATATTATTTGATTTAATAATAGTACTTGATTTATAAGATAAGATTAAATAATAATTACCGTCAGCCTGTAAACATCCGTTAGACCGTTTCCATCTATTCCAGCCCAGTTTTATTTTTGGCTCAATTTGGTTATAGGGGCTTACAGCCTCTTTGACTCTGCTTACCCCTTCAGGGGTTATGGGCGTGATGTTATGTATGTAACGTCAGACCGACGAATATCTGGCCTAGTGGTAAGCCTGTTACTGTTGCCTACAGGCTTCTGAGTAAAACGCATCAGCCCCTGTATTACGCCAGTTTTCTTCCTGGTGGCTCTAACCCGATCCAGACTGTCCTACAAACAGTATACAAAAAGAAATGTATCTGATTACAATAAATTCTCCAGATTAACACCACCAATTGCCTAGTTCCAAACTAAGCAGCCTGTGCTATGGATACTAGATGAACGGATAAACATACATAAATACGTTTATAAACATCAATGACTCGAATACAAATGCCCATGTTCATCACACGAAACATTTGCCCCTAGCGGGATGAGAACACGCCACCCTTGGTTTCGTGGCCAGGGTCTCTAAACACTCGACCGAATGGGCCTGTCAAAAAATCTGGCTAAAAGCCTGATACTATACTCAAGCGGTAGTTTCATATTACCTTTCGTCTATGTGTCTTTTTTAATTATCTAATACTTATAATAAATCTGTAGAGAGGTCAATTCTGTAAATGAAATATATTTTCAAAACAACTATCAGGGGGTGATTAGTGATCGATACTGATGCCAAAAATGCGGGTGAGCGGTGGTAGCTCAATGGTAAGGACACGCGCCTTTTAACTAAGAAGTGCGGGTTCAAACCCCGGCATGTACCTCTAGATTTTTCAAATCTATGTACGTATTTGTACCACTAGCTCGACGGTGAAGGAAAACATCGTGATGAAACCTGCAAATTTAAACAACTTTGGATTTGTAACCATGATCCAAAAATTGTCTGGTTCCCCTATCTTAAGGGTTACGAAGGTCAGACCGGCAGTCGCTTCAATGTAATTACCAGACTCGCTAAATCCTGGATCATGGCCTAAGCGGACCCCGCCTAAGTACGGGACATAACGCTAGGAAGATGAAGATGATGACTGATGCCAAAAATGCAATCAGTAAAATTTTTGTCTGTCTGTCTGTCTGTCTGTCTGTCTGTATGTTCCTTATAGAAATAAAAACTACTCGACGGATTTTAACGAAACTTAGTACAATTATTCTTCATACTCCTGAGCAGGTTATAGTATACTTTTTATCACGCTACAATCAATAGGAGCAGAGTAGTGAAGTGAAATGTTGGGAAAACGGGAGAAGTTACTCCATTTTATAAGCTTCCGTCGCGTGTGCAGCCTTAATGGTTAAAGTTACATAGAAATCATGTATGACGGATATAGTCTTTATAATATTAACCATAAACGCGGGTGACACCGCTGGCACAGCTAGTAAGACATAAAATAAGTTGGACAGGTTTTTATCCCGGACACTTCACTGGGATTATAGCCACTAATATTTTTGGCAAAATAAACTGAATAGCCCCGGTAGTAATTACATAGAGCAAATCGTGGTGACCTTAGGTATTACAATCAAAACCAGTTTAGCAAATCTAAATGATGTGCCGTCATTTAGTTTCGAGCACATCCGTTGATAAAGTGCGACAATTTTCTGCTATTTGAAGTGTGCGATCAAAGTTTGCTAGTGCCAAATCTTTAATTTTAGGCTGCTTTATATATTTAAGACCAGGTAATGAATACTAAGATCATCTACCAGAATAAATAGAACAGAAATCCTTTTATAAAAATGCATTTAGGTACTCTAGTAAATTAGGAATGTGCATGTGTGTCAATACGTGTATGTTTAATTGCAATAATATGACTTTCATCTGTATCGTCATTGCTATAAGTTATAATATCAATCATCAATTGTCTAACCAATAGCTTTGTAGTGTTATAAAATTTGTTTTAAAATAATTTTACCAAAATGTTGCTGAATATGACGGGTGTATAGTAGATGATTATTACTCGAGAGTTCTTATGTATTTTTTTTTAGATCGGATATCAGGTATTATTTTGTTAGTAGGAATAAATGTATATATGTATATTGATTTTTTCCCAGATGACGTTTGTGTGGTATGGATGTCGTAGTTTTAGATTATCATGGTCCTAGCAGTACTAGATAGCCGCCTAAATCGTCACGCCAAATTAACGCCAATATGACGATTTTCGTATATAAAAGCATAGTTGATATTTTATTCACCAATTCGAAATCAGCGTAGGCGATATTTGTACATCACACAATGTTTCGCTTAACTTTTCTGGTTGCCGTTTCTTTGGCTGCGGGAATATGGGTGAGATTCACTAAGATCAATTTATTATACTTTATCGTACTTTTTTTATTGAGCTGTGCTAATTTTTTTTATTGAGCTTTAATAGCTCAATTTGTAGAGAAACGTTCTCATAGATTTTTAAAATCTCAATACGGATTCCACTAGCACAGCCGTGAAGAAAACCATAAGCTTTTATTTTTATTTAACATTTGAAATTGATTTAAATATGTGGTTTAGAATGTTGGTTCAAAACTGAGGCTCTGTCTACAAGTCTAAGTATTTATTTAAAACCTGTAGTACTTTTTAGAACTAGATTTGAAAAATGATTAAGTTTGTGAAGAATCCTGTACATTTTAATATCTATGAATGTGTAATCATGATACAAAGTCTCCTTATAGGGCTTAGAAATAATTTATTTACGGATGTCGACTAATAATGGAATGTAACATGAAAATTATGGTGATGACAATTATAATTTTAACTTAATTTATTAACTTACCATAAAATAATGTTTCTAATAGTAAAGTTTATCTTAATTTTGCACATTTTGTTTCAGGCTCGCGAAATCACAGAAACTGAATTTATGAAGAGCTGCGGTACAGTGATGCAACCCGTAAGTACTATTGATATTAATTGAATAAAACTAAATATATCCTTCAAATAATGCAATATGTATTTATAAATATTATGGTATAAACTATTTATTGTCTTTTTATCACTAATATTTAATATTTAAGTAGGTATGTATTTGTAATACCGCTGTTAATTCCGATATCCGTAACACAAGTGTTTAAGCTACTTACATCGGAATCAGATTAATATTTTGGGATATTTATTTATTTATTTCAAGTAGTTTTGATGTTTATCATTAAAATGTTTTTAAAATTGAACTACTAATTTCATAAAAAAGTTTACACATATTTTGTACAATGTAGTCAAAAAGAAGACACAACAAAGGCATAGTTTTTTTTTTCCCACCAATTTATATTTAATGAATATTTTATTTCCAGCATGCCGGACATTGCTGCAAGTCCGACACGTCTATGCCCAAACCTGATATGAAGGATGACATCATGAAGGAGTGCGGTCAGGTGCCTGGCAAGCCACCTTCTGTAAGTTAACCTTAAATTTTCTTCTTTTATGGGCAAGGGTTCTTAGAGTTCGGAGCTAACGGCTATTGGGATGGTAAGTAAGTTAAATATGTAACCATAGTCTAAGGATAAAACCCAGCTTCGTGTAGATAATGAAGGATTTATGAGTTGACAATTATTAATACGAAGACTTACCCCAGCTTTGTCTAGATGTCATTTTAAAAATAAGATACTAATCGGTTTGAAACCATAGTCAAGCACCGACTTTTAAAGTAAATATACGGACTATTTATCAACCAATCCACCATAAATGACATGAATAACTTTATATATTCACTCTTTTTAATATAATACGTATAATTTAAACTATATGCAATAGGTCAGTGGTATATTTTGCATATATAACGCGTAATCGTTGTAAAGGATTTTAAAATTCAAAGCGAGTTCCGTGGAAAATTTAACCACATTCACGTGTGGCGCAAAGAATTATTCAAACCCACTGTAATAAATCACTTTGTACAATATCGCATACCGCATACAAAGCTTATCGGATCGTGTCTAGTTTAGAAAACACTCCGCGGAATTCAATTTAAAGCCTCCACCGTTTAAAACATCTTCAATTCAACGAACACTAGTAAATCTGATTCGCTTCTCCATTAGATCCAGTTTAACAAATTGCTAAATCAAATGAAAGGCTGGCTTCAAATGCTTGACCTAAATCACATTGTCTGGGTCTAGTTAAAGACTAGAATAAAATTCTGCATTGTATTCTGCGAAGATGTATTTCTAAGGGTAAATTTTAATTTGCTCGACTTGGCGGGGGCACTGCCGTGCCCCCAGATAAAAGGACGAATAGGTTGATTCGTGTCAGTAAAAGTTAATATACAATAAACAGATAATGTAATACAACACAAAACAAGTTAATTGCTAACCTTAAGCTTAATGCATAATATTTATACATAACTAGCTGTCCCGGCGAACTTCGTATCGCCTAGTAATTGACATTTAACATTGACAGATACGAATCCCACCGTTTTATATGAGAAAATACTTTTGCTTATATTTTGTTTTATCGTAAATTTTTCAATGTTTTTAATAGTTATTCTGTTATTCTGGACGAAGAAAAATCCAACAAATCAAAAACAATGTAAATCGGTTCAGCCGTTCTCGACTTATAAGTGGTGTAACAAACACGACTTTGTTTTATTTATATAGATATAATAAGAAATTCAAATGTTATGTTATCAGAGAGATAAAGAAATACATCATTTTATATTGACGTTATAATACCAACACACCCGATACCAATTTATATAGGTAGCACTATCGCTTACTGGGTAAGCTCATCAGAAACTTTCAAACTTGTCTTTAATCAGTTTTAACTCTAGTAAACTATCTAGCTAACCTACTCTATTAATTATCACGTGTGAACAACCTCGATCCCATTAGAGAGTTATACGGTCTAACCAATTTATCATTGCGAATATATTTCTAGTGTGAACGCGAGCTGTGCGTAGCTTCTAAAAGGGGCTATGCATCACCTGACGGGACGATGGACAAGGCGAAACAAACAGAAATGGTCGATAAGGATTTCAGCGACTTCCCCGCGGCTCTTATTAGCGGGATCAAGGATCAGTGCATCAATGGTGATATATCCTTGTATGGGCCTCCGGATGACTGCGACGTGATGAAGTTTGGGAATTGCGTGCATCTCCAAATCGTTATGGTGAGTTGGTGACTGTATTTTCTGGAAATTAAATAACAGTACTGAAATTATTTAGACGGCTAACTGAGGCAAGTACTCGGGAATCTTCTTCGGATCAATTTAAGATAAGCAAAGCTAATTTAGGGCTAGTAGATATACTAGTATTTGTTATAAGATGCTAACATGTTTTAAGCCATGGTTTCCTAGTACAGCCCAACATAAAAACAAATGCATATTTCAATGTAAAAAAAAATAGTCTAAAATCATGCGATGCATTGCACGCACACCCCTGTTCTATGAAGAATCTGTTTGAAAAAAAATACGCGGCAGTAAGATGATTTTTAAAATCCTTTTATGATCCTCCACTTCAACACTCCTTTCCTAGCGACAGTGACCGTTCCTCACTGGAATCGCAAACATTTATACTGAGGCCGCACGCGAACTTCAAACAAATCGACGTGGCCACACCGCTGAATATAAATGGGGTCTAACAACCGCTGATCCGTTAAGAATGGCGACGAGGAAAATAGCTCAATATTCACATTTGGCTTCGGGAATGTTCCGAACGCAATACTCTCTGCCAAGT
This sequence comes from Glyphodes perspectalis, assembly GCA_951394215.1. NCBI lineage: Eukaryota > Metazoa > Arthropoda > Insecta > Lepidoptera > Crambidae > Glyphodes > Glyphodes perspectalis. The sequence continues at coordinate 4,704,263 of OX596208.1, read as the reverse complement.
GAAGGCGCGTGGTGGAGCATTTTATTATGTCCTGCCGAGAAATTCTGGATATCCCACGCTTACAGACTTCTGACGGAACAATCTGGATAATGTCGCCTTTATGCATTTTTGATGGAGATTAATCTAGATTTATGTGTTAGTTTTACTTTAACACTACTGTAATTGCAAATAAGACAGTCACAGCAAAAAAAAAAAAAATCATTCTCTAGACCCACACACTAATGCCCTAGTTTCAAACTAAACTTATAATAAGCACAAGCTTATAAGTTTAGTATTCATAGCACAAGCTATAGATACTAGGTAAACGGATAGACATACTTAAATGCGTTTTATTACAAACATCTAAGACTTGAGTATTAATGTCCATGTCCATCACACATAACATTTCTCCCTAGCGGGATTAGCTCCTTGCCCAGGGTTCACTTCTTGACTAACTGGCCTTTTTTATTAAACGACCAATTTGCTTAATCTATTAAAATACAAAATCAAAATGAACTAGGTTGACTTAAATATTTCTCCGAATCGAATCGAAAATAGTATTTAATTAAAACATTTAAACAACTTTACACTCGAAACAAAGTTTCACAACGTTTAAGAAGTAGAAATCCAAATGCCTTATAGCAAATTATTCGTTACTTAAAATAACTTCAAACGGTTGCAAGCGCTCTTGAAAATTCGTAAAGTGAAAACAAAACTGTGTACATTTCTCACAGAGAAACAATTTTAATGATTTATTTGTTAGAGAGTTTGCGAGAGACTCTTGTAAGCTACGTAAGCCACTTGAGGCGGACCTAGGTATCTTCAAATACTTACAATTGTGTGGCAAGGGTATCAAATGGGACTTGTGAGTCTTTGTAAAACTCAATAGTGACTAAAATATCGGGAGTAGCCATTAAAATTAAAGGAAGAATTTGACGACTCGTTGAACTTTTTAAAGAAAAAAATAAAAAATTATGTCAATTTTACCGAGTAAGTTAATTAAATGTGCACGTTTTATTTGGTGTAATTTCTAACGTCACCACCTAGTGGTATAAATTACATAGAAATGAAAAATTTAAAGGAGGCGTTTAAACTAACATTTGAGGCCATATATCATCGATAGATTGCCACTATCAAAACGTGACGTTAGGATAGTTTATATGCCATCGACTATCTTATTGGTCTAGTAGTAGCATACGCCGCCTAAGAACTAAGGGGTCGCAGGTCCAAATCCCAGGTTAGGTCAAAAATTTGTGGCTAAGTATTTCTATATGGAAATTACTCAGTAGGTAAAAGCCCCGCGTAAGAAACCTGTTTAATCACCCCCGTACCTCGGAAAACACGTTAAGCCGTTGGTCTTGCGCCTGACCTCTATCCGGTAATGTCGAGTTGCCGTCTCACCAGACTATGAGAGTGAAGAAACATAAAGTGCACTTGTGTTTGCGCAGACACTTGTGCACTATAATAATCTCCTGCGTAGCGGGCTAATCCTTGTTGATATTGGCCGCCCTGACCGAAATCGGTTAAGATTATCGTCACTCACTATCATTTAACCTTTTTATAATTTTTCAGCACTGCCCAGCCTGGGACAACTCTGGACCATGTGAAGGAATGGCCGATGCTGCCGCTGAGTGTGTCAAATTGATCGAAACTGCATAAGAAAGGAATTCACTGACTCTAATAAATAGCATGCTATTTTCATGATACGGCTGTTATGCACTTTTGCACTAAACACTATTTGCAAACTTAAAACTAATTTTCCGATTGTTAAAAGGGTTGTGTATCCAATGAATTGTTAGGCATTTGATTTTAGATGGTCATTGAACATTCTTGTAATAACATTTATATATGATGTTAATTGAGCCGTATATGAAAATCGTCTGACTTAAATCTGATGGGGTTTACTAACAAACTTAATGGATTATTGTGCAAATGTGATATGCATTCTAACATTAAAGCGAGTTCTTAAAATAAAATGTTTTATTTTTATACCATATTCAGAGTTCGTACCCATTTTTTTAATAGTGGACAATAATATTAAATATAATTATCATAAAAAAAATTGCCATTGCTTGACATGAACTTGTCTCTTCGAAATATCGCCACTAGTTCGTATTTAGACCTCATAAATATTACACTATAGTAAGCAATTATGGGAGCATAGAAATCACTTGTAGGGTTCGCCCAAATTATCGATAGTCTCTTAACGTATATACAAATAATTAAAAAAATAATAATAACACGGGTTTCTGTGTGGTCGTGCTAGGAAGTATTCTTCTCAGCACGACCTTCGTATCTCCTAGATCTAGTTGGTAGACATTTTCAAAATAGTGGTAAATAATAGTACAAAATCTTGACTATTTTTTACCGTATAAAGATATTTGAAAAACATCCATGGTCGTGGCAGGGAGTACAACACAAAAAATATCAATATAATAAAATCTATTTATAAAAAATGTTCACAATTTTCCACATTGCCCAGCCCAGTTTTGTTTTTGGCTGAATGTGTGTGGGCTTGTTGCTCCTGATTCTGCCTACCCCTTCAAAAATTGCGGGCGTGATGTCTGTTCGTTTGTTTATAAACAAAATGTATGACTTTGGAATGATTGGTCTTTTCGGGATAAAATGGATTCTCATGAAAATTAAAAGCAAACTGTTTTTGGCTTATTTTTTGGGTTTTTCACTAACTCGACACAAGAGGCTGGACACACGTGTGTCTGGTTGGTGAAACTCAAAATTAATATAGCTTATTATTTCGTCACCTGGACACGATTTTTACGTATGTCCACTACAATCCTTTAAAGTTCCCTAAAATAATTTGTTAAATAAGCTTATTATTTTAAGGAGGTAGGTAAGAGCTTTGGCATAGGTATACTGAAAATACCCTCATAATTATATATTTTGTTGATAGCTAACAAAAGGAAGACCATCCATTCATTATTTAACGTCGACTATCGTAAACGCTGATCTTGCTACCTAGAACATATTCTAAATATCAGTGATCAAATGGATTATCCTTGTAACTCTAATTTATGGATTAGGTTTCAGTGCGAGCCAATATACTGATATTAATAATTTTGCCACGATGGATGATATTTCCACTGTATATACTACACATATTTTCGATCAATCAATTTCGTATCACGATTTGAGGCTAATTAGGAACAAGGTTACAGTAGAAATGAAATATGTTCTTGTATTACGTAGAAATTGTAGTTGCTAGTCAATCTTATTGCCTATATTAATATTCTGAGAAAAATATTTCCAGGATATTGTTATGGCTTCTTTTTCGCCTACCTACTATTAGCGTAGATTTAATTGAAGTTTTGCCTAAAGCTAGATGTTTCTAGCATTGCAAAAATATAAATTAACAAATGTTGTAAATGCGCAAGAGTGAATTGCAATAATCCAAAATATTACAAATTCTTCATAATTTTTTATATTTTGTTGGACATTTGAAAATAAATCTTTTACGTGGGATGCAAAATAACTTTAATTAGGTGCGTAAGTTGTTTAGTTATAGTCAAATGAATTGTTTTATATTTGTAAGGATATTTTTTCATTATTTTTTGAGGTTATTAGTTTCGGCTTTGGTTTTAATAATTTTATGATACTATTGCTGATAACTAGCATTAGAATTAGTCCCATGTTAGTCTGGGACTAAAAAAGAATGAGTGAATGTGTTTCTTGCCTAGCATGTCGTAAAAGGCGATAAGTGGCTGTATGTTAGCCACTTGATTATCAGAAAACTTCTATCTTCTTACTTAGAACTTGTTCCAAACAGGGTTCTGTATATCACAGCGATATAATCGAATCTGGTTATAGATGGTTTGTAAAGACTAAGATCCGATCAACTGATTTCCCTAATCCATAAACAGGTAATTAAATAAGGATAATTAGAGAACTTGCTCTTGAGCTAAAGAATGAAAAACTAAGAAACGTATGTCATGTCATTATATTCATAGTTACATCCAAGTCATGCACTTGGATGTAACTATGAATTCTGTACTAGTGAACTTCCGTAAGTGCAAATTTATTATTATTGATCACTTATTCCTTTTTATTAAGACGTCATTATTTATCATACCAGACGCATAGACGCATTGCGTTTATTTGAATTAAGTTGACTATGCATAATTATCTGTTCGGTACACAGTATGTGCACTCACAATACATGACTGAGCTTAACTATGTATTAACCAAAGCTAAACTATGCAAATGCCATCAAACAAAGCCGATATCAATAGTCAGTAATTGGTTCAAATAGGTGCCATGTCCCGAGTAAATCTTGTAATTAATCCTGTACTAACTGTTCGCAGAACAATGAGGTCTTCATAAAAATATAGAATTTGTTTAATTTTTTTTGTCTTTATCGTCATCTTGTTAATAATAATAATACCCGACAACATCACATATATACATATCCGACGACATTACATACACTTGTGTTACGGATATCAGATAGTCGTATTATAAATATATACTTAAATATTGGATATTAACACCCAGACACAGAACAAACACAGGTATTCATCATAGGAATGTTTGTCCTGGGTGGGGATCGAACCCACAACCCTTGGCGCATGGGGCAGGGTCACTACCGAATGCGCCATCGAGTCAGTCGAATAAGTCTAAGTAAGTATACAAATAATATTTCTCAAAGGAAAAATTGTCATTGATTCCTTTGTTAAAGGATTCGCAAATTTTTATCTCTAGTGACTTTTACACTAACGTTTACATTTTTATATACAATCTCAAAAGTCTAGTTAGCCTAGCCACGCAGAATTAAGTTAAGCCGAGAAGATAACTTGTTCCTTTAATTATTTGTCCCAGTGCGGGGATCAAAATCGCTTCTTTACCGTTTGATACCAAGCCAGAGTCATTGGACTAAAAAAGTCTGTTTTTTGATAGGCGCAGTTTTATGGACACATTATCTATTTGCGCCTTTTCATCGGGCACAAGTTGTCACGCGCGGGTTTCTCATAAAGAACCGAAATGACCCCAGCACCTTTTCACAGTAGGCGCTCCTATTTGTTAAATTTATACATTTCAATTTATCGGCACCAACAAAAGATCAGCATTACAATAAGGAGCCTGGGGCGTCAAGTAGGGGCTTGTAAAGAGGAGGGGGGCGTCTTCATTCGTTCTTAGGAAGGGGATACAATGTTAGCAAACTTTTTTGCAAATATAACAATCGGTGAAGAGGAAAATAATAACCGTCTTGGTTTTAAGAAAACGAAGTGACTTGCATTTACAATTTTTTTTTTATTATCAAAATAAACGATATCAATTTTGACCCATGTTGGTTTAGAACTCAAAGAATGTACCAACTGTGTTTCTTGCCTAGCATGTCGTAAAAGGTGACTATGGTATATGGAGTTCTGGATTTGTGATTACGTAGGCGACGAGCTTGCTACTTGTCATTGTTTTTCTCACAATTTTCCATCTAACCGAACTCAATTTTCGGCTGAATGTGGTTTAAGGAGCTTATTACTCCTTAGACTCTGCTTTCCCCTTCGGGGATTACCGGCGTGATGGTATGTATGTGTATAATTTTCAAACGTAAAAGATGCAGGAAAAATCGCAACATCCGGATTTTGTTTAAAATCGAGGTATCTCAATGCTATTTTGAAATCGAAATATATTTATTATAATGAAATAATGATAGTTTTTACTAATATTTACTTCAAATGAATTTCATGGTGCCTTAATATATTGTAATCTTCATTTTTAGGGGCTGCTGTGTAAAAAGCGATGAAACCAAAGTTGTGTTTGAATAGGTTTAAAGCAGATTTACAGTGATATTCGTAATTAATATAGCATGCTTAGTTTGCACCATCTTATTAAAATAAAATCTCAATATTTTGTAACTAGCTGTACCCGCGGTTTTTGCTGCATTTATGGTTAATCTTATATAGCCTAGCCTTTCGCGATAAATTAACTATACAACACAAAAACATTTTTTCAATTCGGACCAGTAGTTTCTGAGATTAGGTTCAAGCAAGCAAACAAACTCTTCAGCTTTATATACTTATTATTATAGCTGTTCCCTTTCCGGCGCACTGAACGTTTCTCGTCAAGATTGGCTATGCTAGCCACTTACTAACACACGAAAGGGATGGCGAATAAAGAGTATAAAAAGTGGTCACAACAACCAAAACCGGTTGAGAACCATTATTAATATTATTAGCTGTTCTCGCGGTTTGCCGTGTTAACCTTGCATGGACTGCTTTATTTTTCCAGTATTCAGTTATACACAGCTTTAAAGATTATTAATATAATCATTGTTATATGTTTTTCACATCCTGTTTGTCACTGTTGTTAAGAATAATACGATTTAAATCTAATAATCCATCTCATTAAAAAAAAAAATTCTAAAAATTTCTTTATTCATGTAGGCCTAAAAAAAAGCACTTATAAATCGTCAATTTTACAAAATTTTTGAGCAATGTAAATCTACCACCGGTTCGGAATGCTGATTCTACCGAGAAGAAACCGGCAAGAAACTCGGTAGTTACTCTTTTCAGCGTCAAAATATACATGAGTAATATACACTTTTTTTAAATGTTCTAAACCAAATCATACAATCAATGACTGCGGGAGATGACATAATATTATTACTTACAATAAAAGTGTAAGATTAACCAGAGCAGAATTAACTTAAGATTATTATTCCTTACAATGGCAAGGGAATATGATGTGATATTTATTATTTATTGGTGATAGAATTTATCTGGTGTGATGAAGTTCGAATATGAAGTTAGTTTAGAGAAAGTGTTTAATTGTTATTACAATATTTTTTTAATGTTTTCTTCAGTATAACCCAGGGTTTAAGTTGCCTAACGCGCGAGTGCTTTTATTCAACTCCACGTTCCGAAGCGTCCTACAGCAGGTATTTATCGAAATTCGGCGTATTCATCGCGTTATTCTGTACAAATCGAACCGTCGAGAAGGAGACGAAGACTTGGAATGTAAACATTTTTTGCAAACTCATATGACGTATTTAGAGTCTACTTTTTGTCACGTTTTCGCGCACATTCTTTTCACATTTCTTACAAACCCAATTCAATTTATTGTTGATTAAGAGTGGTTACAGGACCTTGGTGCTCCTTGCACTCTGCGTAATGTTTAAAATATTGGCTATTAGTCCGTCAGGTTTTTACGTTATTTTTCCTATCAAAACAGCAAACTAAAAATGTCAAAGAAAGCACATTGAAATTTTGCATTTCGTCTAGCTAAATTATTTTAGGTTTTATTGACGTCAGTTTGCCCACATTCTGCAAGTTTAATACAGTGTGTCTTCGTCGATAATCGAGTAAGTATTAAATAATACCAAAATATATATTTGTGTTGAATATGTTATTGTTATTTTTGGATAATGACTGACTTAATATAACCCTCTATTTTTTATCCAGGGAAATTCCGTATTAAGGGGGTGACAGCATATATGCACGTAATACAAAGTTACCCGGCATTGTTCCCTACCACATAACTTATGGCACGTATCTCGTTTAGTGCAGCCAATTTCGGTGGTTGTTTTAACAGTTTTTACTCCATAAACAGGACATCAACGGGATATACACGGTACTCCAGCAAAATGGCGACGTGACAATGGCCGAGCACTAGGGTTTAATCCCGTTTTATTTATTTGCTTATACCTCCGTTGTAAAAGCGGATTTGGCGATAAAACTAAAGGCAACAATGGGCCAGTTTCAATTTAAGCCAAACTTTCTAAATTTTACAACGGAATAAATTTTGGTGGCTATATATCCGATCAGCCATCACTACCACTGAATTTACTGGTATGACATGGATTTTACGTTCCTGGTGTATTGTCCATGGTAATTAATAGTGACATACAATTTTAACATTAACATTATTTATATATTGATCTTACTAGCATCTGGGAGTTTAGCTACTTCACTTGTAGAACTGAGTAGGTAAGGTAAATAAATAAATAAATTCTTCAGACTGACACACCAATTCCCTAGCTCCAAACTAAGCTTACGCTTCTGCTATGGATACTAGACGAACGGATAGACATACTTAAATACGTTTATAAACATCCATGACTCGAGTACAAATGTCCATGTTTATCACACGAAACATTTGCCCCTAGCGGGATTCGAACCCTTAGATTCGTGGCCAGGGTCTCTGACCACTCGACCAACGGGCCCGTCAATTATAATTATAGGTATAGGTATTAGATTTATCCACCTTGTAACGATGCTAAGAGTCATATGAATGAACCTACAAAATAGTAATAGTAAAAGAAGAACTATTATGTTCTTCTCCAAGAAAATACAGTTTTTGATAATGATTTCATAATTTACGTCTAGATTGCAGCTATGAAGAGCCTTTTTGGAAATAATAAACTTATGTCGTCCGAGAGTTTAATTAAAGGTAGGAGCGACGCTTACAAATATTGCTACGACCATTTGTACATAACATACCATGCAACTTGTACCAGCGAAAGGTGAGGAGGTCACCAATACCCATCAAATGAATCTACATGTACATATATATATATATATATATATATATATATATATATATATATATATATATATATATATATATATTATATGTATATATGCATATTATATGCTGATAATTTTCAACACTTTTTGTACATTATTCTTATTTCAGAATATTATATTATACATATAATATTATAAGTATCTATTTTCTAATCAAAAGGTACGTACTCACCACTATACATACATTCTATATAAAGATCTATACCACCCAGGGTATTTTTTTTTATCCATAGCAAAAACTTGCTAACATTTGATATTTCTAACAACGAGTGATACAAATATATTATTTTTGTTACCTAATACATAAATAAAACACGTTCCACAGGCCACCTGAACATGGTAAATGTATATCACGTCACAAAATAGAAAATAAATAAATATCAGACTACATCACATATTGATCTGACTCCGAGGTAAGTAGCTTAAGCACTTGTGTTACGGGTATCAGAAACAACAGTGGTATTACAAATATATACTTAAATATTGGCACCCAGACATAGAACAAATACAAGTATTCATCATACGAATGTATGTTTTGGGTGGGGATCGAACCCACAACTCCTGGCGCATGGCGCAGGGTCACTACCGAATGAGCCATCGGGCCAGTCAAAATAAATAATATTTCGCCTTACTTTGTATTCAGTGTTCAAAGTAATAAAATAAAACAGATTATAACAGTATGCGTTGAGCCTTAACGACGGATCTCAAAACTACGCGAGTTGTCATTGGGCGATGTCGTAAAATGGAGTGTTTCCAAGGAGGGTGAAACTTAACTCATTTGGGGTCTCAAAGACCAGCGAAGTTTTGTATGACGTGTGGTCGAAATAACCTGGATGGCTCGGTCTAAAGTACCCGAGGTATGTCGACTCCTTAACTATTGCGAAATGTAAGTTCAAAGTTCTAGTTTTATGGAATCTTTGGGTCTACAGCGGCTAGTGATTAGGTTCCTAAGCGAAGGTCCCTGACAATTTAGTGTCTTGAGATTGTGTTTATTTAAGGACGGTCAGCTGTCAAAGGAAAACTTAATTCGGAATAGCTCTTTTAATAGCGCGCCGCCTCTAATCGTTTGAGCCTCGATAATGGCTTTGGATGAAACATAATGACTTGAATTTGGAAGTTTATTATTGTGAGTTCAGTAGGTCTTGTACATTGTGCCGATTTTGATAGTTAAGCGCATCTTGGCTATGTAATATTCACAGCTCACAAGTAACAATTACAAAATTTTGTTGCTATCTTTGGCTTAAAAGTTTAAAAAAGTCTGAATACCCGAATGAGCTATCACCTCTCCTCTGTTGTTATTTATTATTAAGTATTATTATATATTTATTAGCACCTAACTTTTAAATATATAATAATAATAATAAATAACAATACATAATGGTGGTGATGGATGTATGGTGGATAAAATATCTGTGACATAAACATGTATCATAAATTAGGTGTGACCTAAAGCAAGACATACCTAAAAAAATATTTGAGCTCAAGAATCACAAAAATGTTATCAAAGTAATATTTAATAATCCGGACGCCGGAAGAATCACAAAAATTTTATCAAAGAGATATTAATATCCGTATTCGCAGTGTATGATTTCAAGACATTTTACTTGAGCATACGCGCTTATATCCCTCTCTCTAGAGACGTATTTTCTCGTGATAGTGGTGGAGAGACAACTATCGAAACTTTTTAGAATAATTCCTCTCTGCACATTTTATTAACAGTGCTGTTTTTCATTGTATTTCTTAATATATATACACAATAAAATTGATAGAAAAATGGGTTCTCTAAAATATATTAGGTGTCTTTTTTAGGTCCCACAAAGACAACGCTATGCTTAATTCCATTAACCACAAAATAAATTCAACATCGCGTTAAAAAGTTATTCTCACTGCTCAATAGTGTTAAAACAATTATTGCTAATTGGACCTTGGCGCCCATAGACACAATATTTAGCACAGGTGAAGTACTAAAACTTTATTTAATCAAAATCAAAATGTTGGTTTGAATATATTTAACTAATTCTACTTCTGATTAGAATGATATCTTACTTTACTCACGCGCAGGTTTCTCTATAGTTCTGTGCCTCAATAACAATATTAAATGACTCGAAAACTTTGCTGAAACCGATTGCATATTGGAAATAAGAAATGAGAGTAGGTCTGATTGAATCGTGCTTATCGATACCCGAACAACACTAGCATCCTCACAAGTTATAAAGCCGCTGCCTTTGCATTATAATGTCTCGACTTGCAAGTGCAGCTCTATTCGATATTTGTGTTTGTATCAAATATAAAATTGCACAAATGCAAGAGGTTATGCGAATGTTGGTTTAGACTTTAGAGAAATCCTTGATTCTATTTGTGTTTCGTTTTGTGTACACATTTAATTTTATAACGTAAACTTTTTGGAATTCAAATGAATGGATACGGTCAGCTACAACTGTAGTTGAAATTAATATTTGTAGATATATCGCCATGTAATTGCGCTAACTCATTTCATTGCATCGTTTGTGGAAATATATTCTACTAATACTATTAGCGCAGAGCTAAGTTGTCGTATATTTTTGAGTAGCAGTGCCCCGCGGTTTGACCCGCATAGTTCCCGTTCCTGTGAGAATACGGAGATAAAATATAGCTTATGAAATTTGTTAATAAAGTAGCTTTCTATTGGTGAAAGAATTTTTAAAATCGGTCCTGAACTTTCGGAGCCTATTCGATACAAACAAACAAACAAACGATAAAATCATTGCACTTTATAATATTATTCAGATTAAATTTTTTATATTCTGTTCAATATCTTTAGGATTAGAGTCAATAGTGTTCAGCTTCTTTTGCTGACCGTAGTACTACTACCTTTTTGTAAATTTGTCTCTTGAATTTTATAATGCGACTTACCTTAAAATTGCCTCTTTTGAGCGTGATGGCGACAGTTTTTATTTATGAAGTTGAAATATTGTAATATAGGAAAATTATTTTTGAAAGCCATTTATAAGAGTGTGCTTAACTTTCAAATTTGACATTCAAAACAAAAGTAATTTATTCTTATTTTTAAGTAGCAAAGAATAATTTTTTAATTAATGCTGTTTTGCAGAAATGCTTTTGCAAAAAAGCGTTAATTAACAATACACAAAATAAAAACAATAGTGTTAGTGCAAAATAAAACTAATTATTTTGAAGATATTCTTACAATAAAAAATCTGTCTCCTATTCTTATCCCAAGTTACGGCGACATCCTGGTTTTTGTCTCGAAATAATCTCTTTTTAATTAACAGCTCGCACATGCTAAGTGCTCATTAGAACCGACACTTCGGTCACCATTCATTCATTCCGGTGATATTGTTTCAACAAGCCTCAGTTGCCATTAAAAAGAAATTATGGTGAATTAAAGTATAATTTATGACAGCCTATTAGTAAATGCATATAAAAGTTTTTGCCTGTCTATCCATCTTGCTTGAATTACAAGAAGTTATTGCCAATTTTTTTTGCAATATTTGTAAACTGCTGGCTTATTTATTTAGTAGACCTAAAATAATATAGTCCCATATTAGTCCGCGGGGACTAAAAAATAATGTGCCAATTGTGGTTCTTGCCTGGCATGTCGTAAAAGACGACTAATGGTATTTCGGGGTTTTGGGTATGTGATTGTGTAGGTGACAAGCTAGCCATTTGTCACTACTTTTTAACCGACTTCAAAAAAAAGGAGGAGGTTCTCAATTCGACTGAATTTTTTTTTTTTTTTACCAATTTTACATCTAACCCAGTCCTGACCAGTTTTGTTTTTGGCTGAATGTGGTTAAAGGAGCCTACTGCCCCTTTGACTCTGCCTACCCCTTAGCGGATTATGGGCATGGTGTTATGTATGTATCTATGTAAAAGTATATATACATGTGGGATAGTTTTAAGTTTATTTAGTTCTAGTATAACGAAACGCAGCAATGTTGTAAAATTAGATTAAAAAAGTAACGTATCTGTCAAAGATGTTTGTGGTTGTCACTTTGGCATCTCGGCAATGACGATGTAAAAACGGCTTACCAACTTTAATTTAGAATAAAGAAAAACATAGTTAATTCGCGTGTGCTTTGATTGCTATCCCCACATACATATCAAGACGCCCGTAATCCCAGAAGGGGCAGACTGAGTCAAAGGGGCAGCTAGCCCCCTTAAACCGATTCAGCCAAACAAGAAAACTGGACTGGGTTAAGAAAATGCCTTTAACGACATGCTAGGCAAGGAACACAGTTGATACATTCTTTTTAAGTCTCAGACTAATATGGGGCACATAATATTATCTAATATTTTTTAAATATTTCTAAATATTAAGAAATATTTTTTTAAGTACCTGCTATGGCCAGATGATGGAGTATGCCTTTTTCACAACTGTTCTATGAAGGAAAATATGATGATACATAGGTATTAAGAAAAAGAGGTTACTCTGAATTACTTAAAAAAATAACGTGTTTCAATCGATTGCTTTTTTTAATGTTTGCCCTAAATGGAAATACAAGAAAAATGTTTTTTGTTAAAAACGTATTTGTCTTTGACGTAAATAAACATCCAAACATTTTCCACCCGGATATTACATCAGAACCGGATGCGGTCTGAATTTAAAGGAAAATATAAAACGTTACCGTCGTTCATAAAGTACGATGTATTTATAAATAGCGATCGTCCGTAAGTTAGGCAGCGTAGACACATTTCATTATTGAATAGAAAATTAAAAAGAAAACGCTTTTTTGTTTTCATAGATTTCTCATATATGTTTGTTTCTTTTTTCCACGTTTTTTTATATGCTTCCAATAGTATCAACTCCTATCTAATTCCTGAAATAGGAATTAATTTAGATCGATCAATAAGTGTCCATACAAAGGACAATACTACAACACTCATTTCACCTCCTTTTGATTTTGATGATAATTTAAATAACCTACCCAGAGTTTGCTTTATGCTATTAATAAAGTCTGCATTCAATGTGATAATACAAATCTATTGTCCAAAATTCCAAAAAATCTGTAATCGCTTCTAAGGTTTTTAAGTTATTATTATTAATATATTTTTTTCAACAGGCTTTTGACCGTCCAGCTAATATATAAATATATTTAGTTTGCAAGATCCTGTCGCAATAACGGCGTTTGACTATGATCCATAAAACGGGTAAGTCGGGTAAATATTTATTTCATTGTGATTCTTGGCAATGTAATGCCCGGAAAGGTAAATCTGAAGTCCGAGATCATATTACAAATCTGCAGATTTTATATATATTATATATGTTTCGTTTTCTTGCCATGTTTTCCTCGATGGTAAATTTTTGCATATCATTCTCATAAATCATATAATGTATGTAAGACTCAGAGGAAGACGCGTTATAGTATTTTTTACATAACAAATTTTGAAAAATGTATTTTATTACGTGGGCTCCGTAGCATGCTCTCTTAAGAAGCTCTTAAAAGAGCTTCAATTGATGTTTGGATTATAAATTATAATGATGATTCAGATAGTTATTTGTAATGAGCTATCTAATAAATAAAAATTCGAGACTATTTGAATCCTGTAAAACCAAAATTATTATTTTTAAAGTAATTACCGGAATAGGGTAATTTCTTAATATTATTGTAATAGAATCTTAGGAGTAATAGGACTTCATTAGCATGTCCTGAAATTATATTTTAACATACATAACAGCACGCCCATAATCCCCAAAGTGGTAGGCAGAGTCAAAGAGGGCCCCTTCAACCATATTAAGCCAAAAGCTGGGTTAGATGAAAAATTGTGAAAAAGTAGTGACAATTGGCTAACTTGTCGCCTACACAATCAAATACCCAAAAACCCCACAAACCATTAGTCGCCTTTTAGGACATTTTAGGCAATAAAACACAGTTGGCATATTATTTTTAAGTCTCAGACCAACATGAGACATTTAGACAATTAAGTAGATTTTAAATGTGCACTATAGTGTTTTTAAAAATCATCAAAATCTGTTTCTTTGTAATTGTATACAGATAAGTCGAGAAAAAGCCTCGTAACAATACAGGAATCGAGTTTACGTATTTTCTTATAATAAATAATTATTAAACGACAAAGTTTCTCAACTCGTCTTGTTAGTAAGACATAATATATAAACGAAAAGAACAGAAACACAAACAGCTGCCCCTTAAGCGTTTAGTAGCAAAATAAGCCAGCTGTAATTAAAGTAATAACTTCAAGGGGAAGCTCTCAGCCATTAACAACACATTTAAATCAGAGAGAACATTATTATTTTCCTTACAATTTGGCAGCTACGGAATGTTTACGCCAGATCTGGGAACAATGAGTTGTGGTAGGCTGCGTGGGAGAGAATGAGCAGTGGGAGTAATAGCTGTCCTAATGAACACTCTCTATGTATAGTGGGGTAATTAGGTATACCTAAAGATGTTTCATGATTACAAAGGTTTTCTTTGGCTGTGTCAGTGGTGTTGAGTTGATGGCGTTGATTAATTAGGTCTAGACTGTGAGCTGAATAGGTTTGTTTGCAATGAAGGAAAGTATTGTACGGAAAAGAATGCCTCTTTTAAGTCGTTTAAAATGTTGCCTGTTATCTACTAATATACAAAGCTGAAGGGTTTGTTTGTTTGCTTTCTCAGAAACTACTGGTCTGAATTGAAATAATATTTTTGTGTTGTATAGTTTATTTATCGAGGAAGACTATCGGCTATATATCATTAACCGTAAACGCGGGTGAAACCGCAGGCACAGCTAGTCCAAAATACCTATAATAGCATTTTGATTCCAAATGCTTTCACAATAGTTCTGAAAGTTGCTTAGGTGTTACAGTGGGATATGTTAATTTAACATATACTACTAGAGTTACATCTTTTCCTTTTGGATAGATAAGTAAAGAGAAAATGTTACTTAATTTCATAACATGCCGAATTATGGAAGAAAATTGTATATTCGATACGATATGTTAAACACTGTTAATTTAGATTTCTCAGCAGTCAAATCAGTATACTCACTATCATAGTTTTCGCAAAATATGCCTTATTTTCCATATTTACGTTTACTGACGTCACAAATGTCGCACAAACCTTTTTTTAAAGTTTTCTTGCGAACATGTTGTGAAATTCTTGTTTTCCTACAACTCTACCGTTACATTTTATTATGTAAATTATTCCGTTTTGAGCTCGGAATAGGAACGTGCCCTTTTGTTACATTTGCTCAAGAATTTAATAAAGTGAAACTCCCGATTGGCTGCCTCTGAATAAAGACTGAGCCTCAACCCTTATGGCTGGTGTGTCCTCTTTAGTCCTCTTTATAATGCCGGGATCCTCTTTATAATGCCCGAACCTGACGCAATAATGCTAATCGCGTGCTATTTCGCGCAAGATAACCTTTATTCCCCTTTTCAGGGATCTGCAGAAAAAGTTTGGACTGAAATAAAAGTTGAGTAAAATATTCCAAAAAGGAAAGAAAATAATTTAAACTACTACTAAACTAGTACCAGGTTACGTAAATAAAAAAAATACATTGTTATTTATAACTTAGTAAGGGACTAATATATTTTTCGGAACGGATTCCCGATAAAGAAATAGTTTACTTTGTCTTTTTGTAAGCATTGAATTTGAAAACTGAAAAATCAATACGTTCATTGATTTTTTTATTAAATTTTGAAGCTTAGCCATGATATAGTATAATGCATCATAATACAACACTCATAGCGCTGACACTATATTTGACGTATTTAATTTACTAGGTGTATTTTACTTCTTTATAGCACCATTCAATATATTATGTTGATCATAATGACACTAATAGAAAACATATTAAATGTATTAAGACCTATCAATCTGATTTTTCTGCTAAAACGTTTCGCCAATACCCTGTCAATTCTACTGAACCATATCATTAGCACCCAACGCACCTGGCTCGCCCCTATCTGCCACGCAAAACGTTTCCGGGCGCATAAATAATATTTTAACAAAAATTCCTGAACGCAAGGGCGGAATACAAACTATATGGGGACGGCGACGGTTCACGAGATATTTTAAACAAAATGGTGCCCGTCTCGTCTTAAATAAGACGTCGGGCGCTGAATTCTGAGTGACGTACATACGTGTGCTTAAGCCGGGTCCACAATTTTGTGAGATATCACATGCGGGGGAAATTTCGTGAAGAAAATTGTGTGCGAGTAGGATTTTGACTTAGAATGTTTGTAGTGAACACTAACTTAGTGGCGTATATGGCACGTTTAATACGTCATTCAGAGAGTGGCACGAATATTATTTGCAATGCTGTTATAATATATTAAAAAAAAAAATTGATTTGTTACTGTTTTGGTGTAAAGGGTATCAATAAATTTAGCAAATTAGAAGTCTTCATAAGGCGCAAAATAACATGTCCGTTACCGACAGAATTCCATGTATGGAGTTGCGGAAAAATGCAGTAGCTTTTTTAATTTTTAACTTGTAAAACTTTAAATAAAATTAGGCAAAAGAAACGCCAACTATAAGTCCTTAAGCGGTAAGATACTCCGTCCATTAAATGAGGTCGTATTTATTAACCGTGGCCTGCACTAAGGACCGGGGAAGGCTAAAGCCGAGTTCCGACCGCCATCTGATATATCGCGACGTTAAAAGTACACATTTTAGCTGCTCCCACGTAATCCTTGAGTTACAAGATTTTCAAGTAGGTAGGTGAAACGCGCTTAAAGTAGTTTTACAAAATGTTGATGCAGCGAATACTTGCTTATTTTTTGTACTAACATGTTTTTGAAGTATCTATGTCTTTTAGTAAATAGATTTTTCCATCGTATTTTTGTTAATTTAGCTTTGGTAACAGATTTAAAGTTACGCAAATGTTATCTGGTAATACATACATCTAGTCTGAAGAAGATGAAGAGGAAGAGATAGATAGAATTCAAGGAGTATTAAGCTTCATAAACCATACAAAATGGCCAAAAATAGTTGGTTAGGATGGAAATATGTAAAAATTACTATAAATCGCCTTTTACGACGTGCTGGGCAAGAAACAGACTTGATACATTATTTTTGAGTTACGTCGAGAATTCGAGAGCTAAGCATCTCTCGAATTTTTGTTTCATGTGTCATCAACTAATATTTGATTACTGTCGTAGCCAGAATTAGCGTTTATAATATTATTTTATTTGACCCTACGCATTGTTTTATTGTTACTGTTTCCCCATTATAACAGAACTTTCACGCCTCTAAAACCAAACAACATGTAAAACCAGAAATGATCCGAAAGAACGACCGCAACTGTCGTATCGTCCGACAACCACGTATTCCCATCCGAGCTGCGAGTATGTGCAGCCAGAACAGGCTTCGGTTACATTAGCATACGCCTACACCCCGCCGTTTGCGGTGATGAGTATTTGCATAAATACGCGCGCTAAACATTGTGGAAGCTTCATTTTTATAGTCAGGTAGACTTAAAAGTACTTGGTTGGGATCATATGAAAGCAATAGGCTATTTTACTCAAAAAATAAATTTGTAATGTAGTTAGTTAATTAGATTTAAAAATAAATTTAAAATTGGTATTTTTTTTCTTTATCTAATACTCATAAAATTACAAAGAACGCTTCAAAGATCTAAAATGGGGCGCATTACGTCACTAGGACGATCAAATTTTACGCACCTAGTGACATCACGCGATACTTTAACAGGCTGTAGCTTCAGCATTTTTTGTTACTGAAAAAAAAAATGCCTAAGCAATATGTTATTATGATCCTAATAAGTGACTAAATTTTTTTTTATTAAGTAGCCAATTTGTTACACAATAACTATTTATTGTTTTATCTGCTTCGAAAATCACTCTCTATTAAGACTGCTGAAGTATTTTTGTTCCACATGCAAAACGCACTATGTAATTATTAAAAAATAGTTATTATTAAGTATTTTTAAATGTTGGTCTGAAAATTAAAAAGAATGTGCCAACTTTGTTTCTTGCCTAGCATGGGACATGCTAACAGACGATGTTGGGTTTGTGATTATGTTTTTGTAATTAAATTTTTAGCTGAATGTGGATCGTGATGGAATATTTGTAATACTATTATTATATACTTGATATATTTTTTGTTTTGTGTATTTGGTTTATATTTATTTTGATCTGAAAATTTATAAAAGTGTTTTTTTTAAGTCGAAAGAAGAAGTCATTAAATTTCAAATTCAAATTTCAAATTCAAAATATCTTTATTTATATAGGCTTCAAGAAAGCACTTATAAATAGTCAATATACAAAAAAAAGAACACATAATACTACCACCGGTTCGGAAGGTAGAATCTATCGAGAAGAAACCGGCAAGAAACTCGATAGTTACTCTTTTAAATGCCAATTATACAATTTTGTAAACTTAATTAATCCACACTTAAGACTAGATATCACTGCAGATGAACAATTTATTATGAAGATAACCATAAATCTTTGTCATTGAGGAATTCTTCGATCTTGTAATAGCCCTTACTCATTAAAAATGATTTAATGCATAATTTGAATCTATGTAAGGGTAATGTTAAAATACTTTGTGGTAGTTTATTGAACATTTTAATACTTATATATTTTAAATATATGTTATTGTAACTCTGTCTTTTTGTTTGCACGAACCACTCGAACTAACCTAATTTTATCACAAAAATTACGTTATGCCTAAACTATGGACCATAAAATGATATAAGATACTTTTTTCCCTGGAAAAGTTGATAGTTCCCGTGGGACGAACGATAATGTCTCTGTAGCAGATCAATTTCACGGAGGTGCAGGCGCCGTTAAAAGCTTATTATAATATATAATATTTTCCTATTAGTGGTTAACTTTTTTTATATAAGTAAAATAGATAGGAATTAACTTTGAAATTAATTTGAGCAGCAACAATAATTAGGATTAATGAGATTATTGAATCCATTACACAATTATACAACTCAATGGAGAACCTATAATTTTATCTCTTAAAATAATGCGCATTTAATCAGAATATGGATACAACCTACTATGAAAGTAAATTAAAAAAAAAAGTTTGTTCCCCAAACTAAAATAATTAAGTTGTTACTCTCATTAAAAATAAAGTGTATAATATAAGTAACGCATGCTGATAAAGTTAGACTGACCAATTTCAGTTAACCACATTCAATGCCTTACCATGAAAATGTTGATAATCATGGCATTCAATGCGGTTAACAATTGCAAAATTATTCATGAAATCAGTATTTATGCAGATGTTATACCCACTTTAGGTATCAACATACATCAAATCTTAGACGCGTACACGAAACGTTATAATTCGTATTACGCATACGCGTCCGTAATTCCGTACACGATAGAATACGGCTAGAATACCGGTGGCCCGGCCGCATTAGCATACGATTTCACTCCACCGCTTGTGGCAATGATTATTTACATAATTAGGGAGCCGGCATTAACTGTCTGTAGGGTTCGACTATTGAAATTTCGAAGTGGAAGTTACGTGTATTTGTTTGAATTACTGTTTTCATAGCGCCTATGACGGTTCATGTGATAATATGGAGTTGCGTAAGTTTGAAATTGGTATCGAGTTATGCGTACAGTACATACATATATTATGTACATATGTATATAAGGTAAAGTCTCACGTTATATGTCCAAAACCGGTGAGGTTGTAAGGAAACATATTACGGTAGAAAGATAATTAAATGTTGGTTTCATTTCTTAATCCAAAATTAAATAACACCTACGAGTAATTTAATCGGCTTTAAGTTTTATACAATAAAAAAAAATAATAAACTTAGTTTTTGTGAAGAACCATAATTTTACTTATCATATTCATCTTCTTAAGTTATGGTTATGTCCCGTTCTTTATTGATATTCGCTGGACTGTGGTCCTAAAGGTAAATTTGGAAAATCTATAAAAAATTCTGAAAAAAGGTGTGGATAATATATAGTCTATAGATATTTGCAACACCAGGAGTACAGAACGAGCAACAAGTGCAATTTAGATCTTGCTGGAGATCCCGTAAACCTTTGGTATGCATTCTCTAAGTAGAAATTAATATGGAGTCATTACCAACAAAAGCCTTCAAGTCTTACATTTTAATTTTATTTCATAAGCGAAAGCACTTGTTTTGAAGGCTCAAAGCGTTTATGCTTAACGAACCTTAAACTCTCTATATTGTTACAGCGTTGCGAGAACTCTTACATCGAAGATATTCAAACTCGATGTAGTTACAGAACTTCGTCAGCGTCTTGCTATCTTACGCAATTAATTTTTGTTGCAAGCTAAGGCTATAACTTATACCTACTAAACTTAATTGCTAAAACGATGGAGATACCAATACTACGATGAAACTATTGAATTAGGTTAGTGTTTACATTTTATTAATGTTGTTTGAAGTTAATATTTTAAGAGTTATTCGTTATCCCAACAAACTGGATTTTCATGGAAATAATTGTCTAAATAGGATTTTAAGTGTGAGGATTTTCTTTTTAATCAATTGCACATTGAAATAGACATTCCCTTAATATGTCCAGTCCTGGATGGGGATTGGGCCTTCATTACGAGGGACCTATTTCCCAGGAGTGGACGTAAATAGCCTGATGAATATGATTTGACAGATTTAACTGAATCTGATATTAAAATTAATCTTATTTAAAAGTTTAAGACAAGGATGAATCACAGAACTTACTCAATCCACCTGTCCAAAGCTACTTCCTAATTTCAACATTATACCAGCAACAAGAGCCGACTTCTCTTCTGACCGATAGATCATATTGCCAAAGGCCATTCCATGGAAAGTTTTACAAGTAAACCCTAAAACGCCTCCATAACTGCACCGGAAAATAGGAGTTATGGATATAAGAGCCCGATAATGGCCGTGTTTTCATCGTTGCCTGGAAGAATGGGAGTCCCAATGAGTTTTTAAGCCGCTAATATCGTATTAAATTATGTCTTCAAAGAATTTGGTTTATAATTTTTGGGATCGCAACGAGAACGCGATCTGTTTCGAAAATTGCGGTTAATTTTGTTATATTATGTGATGACGGGTTAGGCCCGAGTATCGTCATTGCTGCGTAAAACGATAGTGAAAGTAAATTATTAGATAATAAAATATACAACATTACACACAAATTGATCTGATTACAAAGTATGTAGCTTAAGCACTTGTGTTATGGCAATCTGAATGAATAAAAGTACCATCAATATTCAGATCTTAATAAATACTTTTTTTATCAATAAGTATTTGTTTCGGTGCAGGGTCGTAAGAATAATAATAATAATAACTCCATCACACTCTCATATTAAAACGTCTCAAGGGGCCTCTACATGTTGGGCCTGTGCCCCCATGCAAGCCTTCCAAAGGACCGGGAAGGTAAAACTTCCCGTGATACCCTATAGGAAACAACAATAATAATAATTCCGGTATTCCATCACACATTTAGATCAAACTCTCAAAAGGCCTCTACATGTTGGACCCATGTCCCCATGCAAGCTTGTCTCGTGATTGTGCCAAGAGACATAATAATAAATAAATAAATTCTTCAAGCTGTCACACCAATTTCCTAGCTCTAAACTAAGCTTATGGTTGTGCTATGGATACTAGGTGAACGGATAGACATACTTAAATACGTTTATAAACATCCATGACTCAAGTATAAATGTCCATGTTTATCACACAAAACATTTGCCCCAAGCATGATTCGAACCCGCGACCCTTGGTTTCGTGGCCAGGGTCTCTGACCACTCGACCAACGGGCCAGTCAGAAAAAGAAGGTCTAATAGCAGCCGCTTCAATGTAACAACAGAATCATTAAATATAAAATTATGGTCTGGTTAGATCCCGATGAAATTAAACATAGATAAGGTTTAGTTCATGCTGTATCTAGTTAAAGTAACCTGAATTAAATTTAGAATAAAATATTATTCTTGCACGTATTTGTTAATGTGAACAGTTTAAATACAAATTTTGGTACAAAAGTAAAATTAAAATAAGCAGTACAGTTATATGAACAACACAGTTATTCTTATAAATATCCCCTTTAAATACCGCTTCATCCATTAATCTTGACTGTACGTAAAAATGTCTGCGTAAGTAGGCGTAGAATTAAGTATTTCTTCCTTTTTTATTTATTCATGGCTACTTAAGCACTTTGCAGAACTTTTGGAAATCGTTATTAGGAAAATATCATTTATAATCTGTTAATGGATATATATTACAGTAATATACAAATGATAGTATTTATCTTGATTATTTATTTATTTCATGTTGGTCCCATGTTAGTCTGGGACTTAAAAATAATATGTGTTTCTTGCTAGAATATTGTAAAAGGCAATTCATTGTATATCGGGTATTGGTGTGTGATTGTGTATGCGATGAGCTAGCCACTACTTTTTTACGGTTTTCCACATAACCCAGCCCATTTTTATTACTTGGCTGAATATGTTAAAAGGGGCTTTGACTCTGCCGACCAACATACATAATTTTCGCATGGGGGTAGACAGAGAAATATGGTTGACATAATCATTACAAATCCTACATTATCATTGGACCAACATAATTATAGTGTCCTGTCATATTAGTTCATATCAACCCTTTTCATAAAAACCCTTCTATGCGCGTAGAACTACCACCAATTTATTTTATGATGTGCCAGTTTGATTTACACAGTGATCAGAATCGTGAATAAGATTTAGTAGCAGTAAAACCCTCCCCAGTTGTCGATAACTAACCATAGACGCGATTCTCGGTAGTTACCACTAAATTTAGGATACGGTAAAAGGGTTTTTTCTCGATCTCATTGCCTTCAATTCCTGGCGTTTTGTATACAGTAATACTAAATTTTTAGTCGTGTTGATTAAATTTAACTACTTTTATAAATATATTCAATATTGTATTGAATTGTAATAAAATTTATCGAATACATTTGACATCCATTTAAACCATAAATATTATTACAGTTGTTAATAATAAAGATAGTGAAATTTTAAGAAATAAAATAAAGACGGCGTTTGAATTTTAATTTTTTCAGTAAATTTTTAGTTCCAATGGTCTTTGCAATATTTATTTTATCGTGATCGGCAATACCATTTTCTCCGAAATTATAAAATATAAAACTAACAGGATTAATATTAATCGAAACACTTCTGCAATATTCGTATGACACATTAATTTAATCTGCGTCTAATTAATTTAATATTTGAAAAATATTTATATTTATATATTTTTAATAAAAGTTATAAAGCGTCGGTTACGTATGAGTATTTTTTTGTTTAACTATGAACTTTTAGGTTTTGATAGGTTTCTGATAATTGAGTTTAAAAATATTTCCCTAAATTTTCCTGTGATAAAAATTGTATGATAGTATGACCTTAGTTTTATCTTTTGTTCCATAAATACCTACCAACAGATTGTTACTGGTACAAACATGACTCAAAAAATACTTTTGTCTGCAACCTGCACTCTGTATTTGTATGAAATAATTAGATTTTACTACTGTATGTAAGCGAGTCTGGTAATTACTGATTGTAATTACCTATTACGCTAATTCCTGGATCATGGTCAAAGCGGACCCCGTCTAAGCACGGGACATAACGCTAGGAAGATGATGATGAATTAGATTTTACTAGAAAATTCGTTTTGTATGGAGCATAGACAATATTTTTAATTTGATCCTTTTTTAGAATCTATGAACTGTATAATTGTTTTATGTCAACATTAAATTTTCATCTATCCTTAATTTTACTAGCTACGTCATTTTCCTAGCGGGGTAGGCAGAGAGGTGGGGGTACTTATGGCCCGATTATAATTCCACATGGGATTTATTTTATTCCATTTCCCACACATGAAGCTGTTTCCATATAATGGTACAAAGGCCGAACTTTTCAATGCTGTTAGAAATTTTCACGTTATTTAATTAAAAAGTTACTGAATAATAAATATTGTGCGTAGGTTCTGGCGGGAGGCCAGAGGCTACAATATCGTAGGGTGAGCACACTGGAGGTGAGTCTTGGTACAAAAACATTAGGAGAAATATTCCATATTTACTTTAAACACATAATGGTGAATGTAAACAAAGGGTACGTCAGTAATAAGACCGGTATCTCTACATAGTACTTGTCTTTTTATATTTAGGAAATGATTTAAGAATGTACACGTACTGTAAAAAAATAAAAATAAATAAGGGTTTTCAAAAATACAAAAACCGTCAGATGGCACGAGGGAGTCCCGTGGTCTTATCACTATCACTATTGGCTCCTTGTTGACAGCATGTCAGTTTGTTCGGACAACTAACCAATGAGGAGGGTGACAAGATCGCAAGTCACAGTTACGCCATCTTTTGGATGTTTTAATTTAAAAAACCCTCATTGCCAAATTCATGAGTTTAAATTGCATTTGTATTTAACTAGAAGAACGGTGCTTATTTAATTCGTCCACTGAAATGGGAGAGACCCTTGGTTTTTGATAAATATAAATAGATAGATTATAAAATAACATATCTAAATTACTAAGTGGTTAAGACTGTTGGTAAATAAAATAAATTTCTTAAATCTACATTAATTCATTAAGGTTGTCAGTAAATAAAAAGATCTTTTTCAAAGTTCAATAAATGAATCTCCTTTTCATGTTACTTTATTTATCTTACAATTTCAATAATCAAGTAAGATAAATAAAATGGCCACCCTGTTTTCATAAGGAGAAAATTAAAAACCAACCGCTTTGACCGTAAAGTAGCGCTGGCAACTTTCGCCGAAACCACTACAGACCTGTTATGATGTATGTTGCTTACTTAGTGTCGTGATAAACGACCTAAGTCTTGTAGCTTTCACGCGTTTAATAATATTTAATGGTACTTACCTACTGTGTTATTAAATTAATTAACGAAAGGTACCTACATATCATGCTATGCAAGCTATGAAAATGATCTGCTAACCGATATCGTTCACGGCGGCCAATCTCAGCGAGGATTAGCCAACTGCGCAGGAGATATTATAGTGCACGAGTGTGTGCGCAAACACTGACGTACTCTCTGTTCCTTCACTCTCATAGTCCAGTGAGACGGCATACGACATAACCGGAGAGAGGTCAGGCGTAGGACCAACGGTTGATTAAACCACCAACTTCCTGACTCCAGACTGTTACTGAGTAATTTCAATATTGAAATAACCAGCAACAAATTTTAGCCTGAACCGGGATTTGAACCCGGGACCTCTTGGTCCTTAGGCGGCGCATGCTACCATTAGACCAACGAGGCAGTCAATCACCTACCTATTATACATCTAGCATCTAAATGCCTCATGTTGGTCTGGTCGAAAATAATGTACCAAGTGTTTTACTTGCGCAGCATGTCGTAAAAGGCGATTGATGGTATATTAGGTATTATTGGATGTGATTGTGTGGGCGACGAGATAGCTACTTGTCACTACTCTTCAACATTTATCATATCGCCCAACTTGATTTATAACAAAATGTAGAAGACTTGGGATTAGTAAATTTATTAATAATAATAATAAATTCTCAAGACTGGCACACCAATACCCTAGTTCCAAATTTAGGTTAAGCTTGTGCTATGGATAATATACTCACCAAAAAACGAATGATCAAAATTTACTCACTCTACCGGCACTTTTGAATTCTCACCAGCACTCAGTTGGACAGCTTACAAGTGACGGCATAGTGCTGAATCTTATTATTTTATGCTCTTATATCGTCCTATATACGTCACCTGGTGGTTCATATGACCCATCCATTTTGGACATGGGCCAGTAATCTATAGGTGAATGGATGGACATACTTAAATATAAACCTCCAGGACTCGAGTACAAATAGCCATGTTCATCACACGAAACATTTGCCCCTAGCGGGATTTGAACCCGCAATCCTTGGTTTCGTGGCCAATGGATGGTTACACTACATTTTTTAAATGCAGCGATCAAAATCACTGATGGCAATGCTGTGAAACATTTGGTTTCATAAATTTTATATGCGCAGATAAAAATCAGTGTTTGATTTTTACGGGATGGTGATAAAAATAAAAACAAAAACCATTTGTGGTTGATATAATTTAGTAACTCTCCTTCTAGGGAAGTGGCGTGAAGTTTAGTTAGTTAGTTAGTTAACTCTTCAAAGTGCTATCCACAATAATGTCAATTATATAAACGAGTTATTTCATAAGAGTTGTCGCTCATTTATGTAGCTTATAAAGAGACACAATTTAAAGGCATAGCCATTTATATGTCATTCAAACCCAAAATGTATTTTTGTAATTGATAACCTCAAAAGTAACTTAAATTATTTTATATCTATTTTAACTTTGAAATTTGAAACACTACAGCTAAGTGATTTAATTATTAACTTATATAATCAACACAAGATTACCAGCTTACTCCTATCTTTTGAAGTTCCAGACACGGATTTGCATGTTCACCAAAATTTCCACTCAACTATGCAGTTTCAAAATATTTCTAAAGTTAATATAAATGCCACAGTATTGCGGTAGCTTAGCGGAAAACCGCTAGTTATGCAAATAAATGGATTCACTAACCTTATGCTAAGTTTGGTTACAACTTTGCACCGCAGAGTCAAAATCGCATTAAAGCCTATACCCCGATGGGGGACTATTTGATGGTGTTGATTTTGATCCGTAGAGAACGTTGGACTAACTGACAGATTAAACCTTGTTACAGCTATGATGGAACTCAATTTAACCAACTAACTAAACTTCACGCCACTTCCTTAGCGGGGTAGGGTCCACGATCCTTATAGACCTCACTTGCTTTTACAACATTAATGATCCTTATTGTACAAGCTCTGTGGTTTTTATGGCTCCTAATATCACCTTCTGCTAACACACGACCAATCTGGTCGTGGTAGGTGAGCCTGGGCCTTCCGCGCCTTCTAATATGTAATTTATGTTCAAGTGAATGCCATCAGTGGTTACGCTTGAATAACATTTAGATTGCAAAGTACAAAATAAATGTAAGCAATTCTTTAAGAACGATCAATGTTTTGCAATTAGTATTAGTCTAGGCATAATTTAACTTCTCCGAAATTGGCATGAATAACTAGGCAACTAACTTGGATCTGTGATCATAAAATTTTTGTCTTGTATAAATTGCTTTTCACAAGTTTTGAACTAAGTAATTGGTTTACTAATGGCTTACCCACTACAGACGTTTCAATCGTTAATTAGGCCTGATTTTTCAGTATTGAGCGGCCTTGACCAAGCACATAAGTCAATTGACTTAACAAATTTCTTTGTTATAGTGACAAACAACATTCAGTCAAAGTCAAAGTCAAAGTCAAAATACTCTTTATTTATATAGGTTTGAAACAAACACTTATAAATCGTCAATTCAACAGGAAAATCAACTAATAATATGAATCTACCACCGGTTCGGAATGTTGCTTCTACCGAGAAGAAACCGGCAAAAAAAAGTATCCATAAATACCCGAAGCAAGAACCGGCCACTGTGTAATGATTGTAGCGACGGCTTAACGAAATTTTCCACGAATAAGCGAGTCCCGGCGACCCGCATCGTAAACAACACGCGGCTGACATTTCCGACCGTATCAGTAATCAGATTTAAACCCGACAAGCGACGCAGCGCAGCTCATTGGGATTACGCGTTGATTATAAGCGTAACAATAATATTGTACGCAACAATTATGATATTTGGGCCTTTGGTTGTGGCTGATTGTGAAAATGGCAAAGCATGTTAGACTAGGATTAGTTGGCGGAATTAAAATGCAACGGCTTGCTCCAGGCATCTGAAATTGTTTCTTATCAGGAGTAGGTGCAGTAGCGGACTAGCCGGGGGGCGGAAGGGGCGGTCCGCCCCAGGCCTAAAACAGGCTTAGTCCGCCACAGTGTAGGTGATAGGGCAAGCAAATAAATACTCCACAAGAGTGTTCTAGAAGTAAATGGTCAGATCCGTGCTTGCAGGAGCGGCTCAACGAAATTTGCCACGAACATGCGAATCCCGGCGACCCGCATCGTAAAGAACACGCGGCTGACATTTCAGACCGTATCAGTAATCAGATTGAAACGCAATAAGCGACGCAGCGGATTACGCGCTGATTATAAGCGTAACAATATTAATTTTCACGACAATTTTTATTTTCGGACCTTAGTAGTTGATTGCGAAAATTGTAAACCATGTTAAATAAAGATAAGTTGGCGGAATTAAATTGTAACTGCTTGTGTAAAAAGGCAATTGAAATTGACTTCTTAGAGCGTAGATTAAGTAAACTTTGTTACTAACCATAAATGGATCAATGTTATCTGAATAAATTAATTTAATCTAATATATGAAATTCTCGTGTCGCGGTGTTTGTTACCAAACTCCTCCGAAACGGCTTGACCGATTTTTGAAAATTTTATATGTATATATATTTGGTATGTTTGAGAATCGGTAGTAATTTATTTTTCATATCCCTAATTCATAAGGGTGGTCCACCCCAAAGTTATCACTTAAGAAAGACTTTACCGATTTCGCTAATTATTTTTTAGTTGTGTTGGTTATTGTTAAATTAAGGTTCTTATAAAAGAAAAAAAAAAAAATTGCGCGGTAAATAAAAAACAAGGTATTGAAAATCCGGGAATCGGGCGTTACGAAGTGCGTCGGGTCAGCTAGTTACATTATTATTTATTATTTATTTTTGAAACATACACATTACATTATTATTTATTTTTGAAACATACAATGAAATAGTTTCTTTTGTCTTGATTTTATTCGTAAATTAAGTTCAGTTTAGTTAGAGTTTTGCATTAAGTGAAATAAGCAACATCAACAGCCAAACAGCTGCCAAATGATGTTACTAGAATATTCCAAAATCTAAATTGAATAATCGCAATCATTGGATGATTTGATTAAACTTTGTGATATGACAATAAAGCAATCATTATTATAGCTGCGACAATACTATAATAGAATATTGTTGATTATTAATTAAATCTATCATTTTGGCTTTGGATAGAAATAACCATTAAATGTGAACATTTCAAGCCAAAACTTTGACTAATCTTTATTAGTAAGGTAATTTGTTATATAGTGTCTACTTTTTTTTTAGTTTGGCTGGCACCGACTCCAAAACTAACTGATTATTGTAAATATTTAAATACGTATTAAAGATTAATACTTTCATCGAAGCAGTCGGAAGAATTTATTTTATACTTTTTAGTGTTTGGACATTTAAATAGCTATTAAGGCAGGTTCTTGCTTGTGCTTTTTTCATAAATATTTTTTGCGGGGTTTTTTGAAGTCGGTTTTTATTTTTTGTAACCTACAGTAGATGTGACGAAATTCGCTCATGGTTATATATCTATAGTTATCTGAGTGCGCAAAACCCAGTCGCTCCAATATAATGGCTAGACGCATTAGATCTAAGATGTTGGTCCGAGTACCTCCTTCCACCCTCTTCAGAAACTAGAAACTCCACTAAGACAAAAGTTAAAAACCAGATTCTTGGATTTGAATCAGCACACATCGCATTTGAGCCGCCCTCCAAACCCATCGCTCTTAAAGACCAAACCACTATACGATAAACAAAATTGCCCATATAAATATGTACATGCTCATTTAATCAGGACATAATCCCGGCGGAGTAGGTCCGCAGTCGTGTCGCCCGTCGGATTTAAACCTGATTACTGATACGTCTGAAAATGTGTGTAATAACGAGCTTTGTGAAAATTTGCGTGGCCTATATTTTTCTTTGTAATTTTTAACACATATTTTTTTTTTGTTTCGTAACATAAAATTCTATTCAAATAACTTCTCTGCTATTACGGCTTTGTGTATCGAAGTAACTTTAAATGAAGTAACCTTGGTCCAGACGAGGACCTATTTGTACTAATGGAAGAACCTTAACTTCCTCACTCAAGGCATTATTTAAAGAAATAAATATACTAACCATAGCTTCTCAATTCATTCTCGATTGCATCATCTATGTGCGTAGAAACATAGATGAATTTCATAAAAAATCGGATATTCATAGTCTTAATACACGAAATAAACACAAACTTGCCGTCCCAAAACTCAGACTTGGTAAGATAAGTAGCGCATTTGTGGGCCTAAGCATAGAAATGTTTAATAAATTGCCACAAAATGTTATTGAATTACTTATAAATTAATTTAAAATTAGCAGACTATCTTGTCCAAATATTTTTGCACTAGCATATGCACAGTGAAATTTATATTCTTAATTTATAATGTCACTAAATTAGATATATAAGTACATATGAACGTATTTAAAAAAGGCCATCTGTTTGAGTTTCTTGCGGCACCTCTTGTGTTTGCGCACACACTTGTGCACCTGTGTTTGCGCACACACTTGTGCACTAGGTATAATATCTCCTGCGCAGATGGCTAATGCTCGTTGAGATTGACCGCCGTGACCGATATCGGTTAGGAGGACATTATTATTGTTATTATTTTAGTTAATAGTATTATAAGGACTCTGGCATAAATTGTTACCAGAGAGAATAAATAGTAAGTAGACTATAATATCATAGTAATGTATTTTAATAATATGAATACTACATAGGAGATATAAAGATTTTGTACTTGTATAAGGCTCGTGTAAAGTATATGCTGCAATATTTATCACAACAAATTCATATGCAAGTGCCCAATAGTTTCTATTAAACAATATTGCTGCCGTATTTGCCCGATTGTTGTCAAGAAAATACTAATTGGAGACCTTAATGTCTGTAACATCTCTAACAACAGGCTGTCTCAGTCATAACTGATCACAGATAACAAAAACTGTAAGGACAATTTCGTACCAAACACTTTCCCACACCGATCCTTGCGGCTTATTACCAAACTTGGACCATGGAAATAATATCGGCAAATAATGTAATTGAATAACGCACAATAGCAGAACAAGATAATGGAGTGGGCAAACGTACTCATCTAATAAATCAGAACTTTGCCAATAAAGTACGCCTTCCGCAGACTGCTGTTGGCAACACCAAACTGTCGGGATTAGTGACACGTGTAAATGGTAGCTGTAGTTGTCATTGTTCAATCCGAATAGTGAAAAAGTTATATTATGTCGATAGCCGTCTATATAATATCAAACATCATTATATATACAGGGTCATTTGTAAAACATCAACAACCTCGCAGGAGAAGATTACTGACATTATAAATAAAAATATTTGTTCTACGATTTTTCTTAAAAAAAAAAAAACGAATTTTCATACAAAAAAAAACGTTAGTTAGTTTTTCATTAGCTGTTTGGTCATTTAGTATGAAAAACCCTTTTTTATAGATTTAGAAAAAGTCGTAGAACAAACGCTGTTGTTTGTAATGTCAGTAATCTACTCCTGCGAGGTTGTTGATGTTTTACAAATGACCCTGTATGTGTAATGATTCTGTCCGTGCAAACTTAACGAAAATCGAAACATCGAGCGATGTTTCATCTTCATCGATATTAATAAAAAAATATCGACGTAGGCACATCCCTAGTATGCGACAAAGCGCTTAAATCCATTTCATTTTCCAAACAATGCAGGCGTTGAAGTATTACTGTGAAATTGATCATTTTCCAAAGTACCTAGACAATTATTGATGGGCCGATTGTGGAGATTATTTTCGCATTGTTGTTTGTTTCGATCGTTTGTCTCCTTATTTATGATATATTTTTGTTCGTGATGAACGAAAAAGTTTAGCGAGCGGAGGGTTTTCTCTGTTTTCAGCTTTGGGCTATCAAATACCTAAGTACATATTTTATATTAATGTCAATTTGCTACTTTCATTTGTTACGTATAAAAAGGGGTCTTTACAAGCAGATATATGTTATTATTTTGGTGTACGGACGCTAAGTAAAGACAATATTTTTTTATATTAAGACGCAAGATAAGCTATATAAATGACGATGTGTGACAACTTCGTCTCTCAAGTAAAGTAAAACATTTAGGTCTACTTAAGATGTATGGTAGTCATTAACAAAACATCAATAAGTCGACGACCTGGTTAGATGCTACATGCTTATGTTTAATTTAATCTTCATTCTCCTAGCGCTATATCCTGTGCTTAGTCGGAGTCCGCTTTGATCACAATCCAGGATGTTGAGCTGAGCTAGTGGTATAAATCAGTACATAGATTTGATAAGCCCAAAGGTACGTGCCCGGGGTTGAATCTGCGCCCTTCAGTTAAGAGACGCGTGTCCTTACCATTGAGCTACCATATGTTTAATTTGGTACCTTTTTGGTACCTTTTGTTCTATTGCTTTATCTTTTTTCTCTGCCTGCTGTCTGATAAGATTTAATAAGATTTCATTCATACAGTTGACATTTACATTAACAGACATTTCACACTACAGCTAATTTGTTACCCGGCTGCAACACTCGCTCTTTGGTGCACTACCAACAAATCAATTGCACAAATATTTTGTTATATTCATTTGAGATAGTTGAAAGATAAATTGGATAATAAATGGATTCAACTGATATACGGTTGACCGAACTGCCACTGTTTGATTAGTCGAGTTTTGCCGAAATAAAAATACGTTCGGAATTATTTCGCAGAATTAGCTTTTTGTGTCTCACCGCGTATATTTCTATGCACCGAGCATATAATATAGATGAAATATGGGCGTGATGTTATGTATGTATGTATGTAAATATGAATATGAATTGAAGCATACGTGTTCTTTGTAGTTCGCAGTAGCATAATGCTGAGGCAGGGACCCAATCGGCGCCAATCTGTTTTCTTTTTTCTTTTTTTTTTACTGGTTTTCCTTTTTTGTACTATTTTGTCCTGTGTCAAATTTCGTTTTCCTGTGTATGTATTAGCAATTGTGCGTCCAATAAATGTTATTTCTTTCTTTCTTTCTTTCTTTCTTTCTATTTCTTTGTGTGATTTCGAAAGCGCTGAAGAGATATTTTCATTCACTTAGAGTTTTGAATAATACTGGACTTTCCTAGAACTCTTTAAAGCTGGTTTTCGATACTATACGAGTATGATGAAAATCATGATAATTAAATACAACACGGGATTCTTAATAATCTTAACGTCCATAGATAATAGTGACTGCTTACCATCAAGCAGATTCCAATCATTCTGTATAATTTTAACCATGTTATCATTTAAGTGGGATTCACCATGGGTTTAAATCCCACTAGGGGAAAATGTTTTGTGTGATGAACATGGACATTCGTACTAGAGACATGGATGTTTATAAACGTATTTAAGTATATATATCTATCTATCCGTTCATCTATCCATAGAACAAGCTTATAAGCTTAGTTTGATCAGTCTGTAAAATTTAATTATTTGCTTAGAAAATAATTTTACTTACAGACTGCCTCTGGTGTAGTACATACGCTTAGAGCTTTCAATGGTTGTTTGTTTCACGTCAGCTACACTGTTATTCTAGTACACTACTCGATATCATAAACTAAGTCTGCAGTCCAGTTACAATTCTGTAATGTGCCGCAATAAAAGCCGGTGATCTCCGGCTTACGCGGCGTTTAACGGTCATCTCGACACTGGAGGCGATGTCACGCACGCACGACACATCTGATCTGCGCGGCGAGTACATTTATTGGTTTGTGTTAATCTGACTTGTGCGAGTATTCTCAATTGTATGGCAAATGTGAAGTTGATACTATTGACTGCTTGTTGGCTGAACCTTTAGCATAACATGGTGCAATATACTTCGGCGCAGTAAGTACATTTATTGATTTTTCTTGTTTCAAATCTGGTATGTGATCTGGATTGTACTCGTACTTCTGTGAGTCCATTCAGTGGTTAATAATATGAGGTTGTCGATTCTATCGGTTGCTTTTGTTTGAACCTTCATAGAATTGGATGGAATACATACAAATCATCACGACTACAATCCAAAATGGGTAAGTCAGAGTCCAAGGTAGAAGTAAGGTCATTTGATTACTTTCTTCGTAACATGCGATTATTTTTTGTAAAATACTAACTATCTATACAACTTATTAATAGCTGATTAATGTCACGTTAAAATAGCTTAAATGCAATAATTATTATCTAGTGTCCATAGCATAAGTGTATATGCTTATTGTAATTAATTAAAGAGGCAAATAATTGCTCCTAAACGAAACTAAGCTAGTCTGGATAAAATAATAAAAAAATATAACGTGATGAGCTCATGTTTGTTTTGATCGTTGTATAAATATTTATCAAAAACATTAAGTCTTGCCTCAAAGGTTTATTCCACTCAGAGCTACCTTCTCCGAATTCATAGTGTATTCATCCCAAACGCTCCTCTAATTCAAAAATATTATCATAACGTATCGAAGGCGTCGCTTCAAGCGTAATAATTGAGTTTGCTCGGCGTAACTTCATTTGTGTTTGCAAATTTCGCTAAAACACAAGCCTATCGACATTGAAGTGTACTCACAATTCACATGAAGAGGTTTTACCTTAGGCAAAAGTCTATAGATTAACATTTCCAATATTCCCAAAGGGTCAATGCGAGAGGTTGGATGTGATGGTGGAGTAGCTTTTTCTTGGAAGCTATCTCACCGTGAACAACACAATACGTTAGGGGATTTGTAAGCCGATCTTAATGCGAGACGTGAGTTATATGAATTGAAAAGTAGATGTTGTGACTTGCGTAGGGCATTACTTTGAATGCGAGTTATGGGTCACGTTGGACTTGTTTTGTGTTGGATTTCATAGGAGAGGTTTTTGTTACGTTACATTTGATACGCTTGGGGTGAGATGGTTTAGATTTTTTTAGCAAAAGTCGAATACATTTTAATGATATTTCGGGTGGAACTCAATGAAAAACGTTTAATCACGAAAATGCACGTACGTATTTAATATTGACTTGACAGACACAGTACACGGAAAAATGGCGAGCGACAGAAAAAAAAAGTATTGCCAACATTTTACAAATTTATGGATGCGTTCACATTCTAACATATTTTCCTTTTTACATGCTAAAAAGATGACGATAATACTGGTCATAAGATTTGTGAGTCACCATATTTCATTTCGTCCTATTCAAGTTACAAAATAAAAAGTTAACAGGTTTACGTAGATAATTATTTCTATGTATCACTGATTTATAGTGATGTTGCCAGATCGTTAACACATACTAGATGTAAAACTAAACAGATTTAGTTTATTCCGATAGGTAACTGTGATCGGATCAGATTTATCTGATTAGCCTGACATTACCGCTGTCAAAGTACATACATATTTAAGCTGACTGTAATGCATAAGGAAGCACATATTATCTTTATTTATCAACAGGATTCCTGCCAAAGATTATTTATAAAAAAGTATGAAAGTATTTACTAGCTCGCTAAAATGGCTAGAGTAAATATTGCGACAAATTTAGCTTTAGATACATCAAATTTATCTGCTTTCTCAGATTAGTTGCGGATGTCAAAATAATCCAATTTGTCTGCGTTCCTCGTTTGACACGTCAGCTGTCATAGTACGCGTGACATTGCATAAAGAAGCACATAGTATCTAGTCATCAACAGAGCGTGCCACGCGGTGACGTCACGACTTCCCAATTTGTCGCCTGCCGCCACTCCGGACGCACCGGCCGGCGCCAGCTCGCCCAATTTGTTTGCGGTCGTGCCAGGTGCGGCGACTACCTCATTCTGCTAACCGGATTAACAGACGTACTTACCGATAGACTTACCATTGCTACATGCGTAGTGGAAGCTTAGTGGATAAGGATATGCGTTTTTCATACGAGGCGCTGGTTCAAATTGAATTCGTACCTCTTGAGTTACAAAACTTACACATTTATATTGCTAGCTTAACGTTCAGAGTAAACTCGGTGAGTAAACTCGGTGAGTAATCCAGAAAATTCAAATAGCTATTTGGGTATTATGTAGCTATGATCCAATTCGTCTGCTTTTCCTGAATTATTACGGCTGTCAAGATGATTCAATTAGTTTGACAAGTTACGGCTGCCAAAGTATAAGTGACATTGCACTAGGAAGCTTATAGTATCCTTTTAGGAATATAAGCATATGTACTTAGAAACTGAGCGAGTCACGTGACAAACCGTGACGTCACGACTTCCCAATTTGTCGCTCGCCGCCGATCCGGACGCACCGGCCGGCGGCAGCTCGCCCAATTTGTTGCGGTCGAGGCAGGTGCGGCGACTACCTCATTCTGCTAACCGGATTAACAGACGTAGCCGGGTCTAAATGACCCGGTACTTACCGATATACTTACGTACAATTAATTCACGAGTTAATACATAAAAGGTATGTCACTGTTTGAATAATGTAGTGTTAGTGTGTTAGATAAGTTTTTGGGTCTTAAAATATCAAGTGTACTTTTTATAACACTAGCTCGGCCGTGAGAGTAAAAATCCGCGAAGAAACCTGTGTTTTTTTTAAAATAACTATCGAGATGAGTAACTGTGATGCAATTTTTCGCTTTCCCTGACTTGTGACCGTTTGACCGTCAAAATAATAGATTGTTTGTCGCGTTACAGTACCTAGTTATATTGCGAGTGACACTGCGTAAGGAAGCGCACAGATTAAACTCACAGTATGTATTATACTCGTTTAAACGAAAGTAAGTCACATGGCAAATATGACGTCATGACTTCTCAATTGGTCATCGCTTCACCGCTTTGGACGCACCGACCGGCGGCAGTCCAGCCAATTTATTTGCGGTTGAGTCTTCCTCGGCAAATACCGTATTTTCTAATCAGATAACTAGAAAAGGTGATTTTTCATGACTAGATCTTAAACCAAATATAAGCTAGGAGTACATTACTATGTGGCTAGGGTCAGTCTGCACAATTAGGAGTGGAAACAGGCTAATATTATATCTTAATTATCAAATTTAAATGACTCAATAACGTATTTGTATCTTGAGATACTTTCGTTCTGCTAGTTATCAATAGATCAAATCTCATCTCACTATTGGTACATCGATTCGCAGCTACCAATTATACTAGTGGTTACCTCCAAACGCACCAACTAACGCCAATCCGCATATTTCTTTGCAGTCAAGGCAAATCCGGAGCCCATGGCCAGTGCAATTTACTATGTAATTAGTACATAAGTTGATATATATTACATGTGCTAACTGTGTTCCTTGCCTAGCATGTCGTAAAAGGTCACTAATGGTATATCGAGTTTTGGGTGTGATTGTGTAGGCGACGAGCTAGCCACTTTTTCAAATTTTTCCATCTTACCCAACCCAGATTTTATTTTTTGGCTGTATGTGGTTAAGGCTAGCCAGCTGCCCCTTTGACGTTGCCTACCCCTTCGGGGATTACTGGCGTGATGACAAGTATACATACTTTACAACTTATCGATAAATCTCCACAATGTGTCAGCATTATGCGCCCATTCGGCACCACTGTTGATCCGATCCCCGGACGCACCGACCAGCGACGCTCAATTTGTTTGCGGTCGGGGCAGGTGTGGCGTCCGCCACTACTTCATTTTACTAACCGGATTAACAGACGTACTCGGTTCCGGGTGAATCGTGAGTTGATTAACCTCTAATAAGGGAAATTGATGTTTTATTCCATTACATCTTATAAGGTCTGTAAGATGTAATTACCAGACTCGCTAAATCCTGGATCATGGTCCAAGCGGACCCCGTCTAAGCACGGGACATAACGCTAGGAAGATGATCATGATATCTTATAAGGTATGTATATCATTGATAATGTATTGCCACCTTTCTATTCCGTTCTAAGTCAATATCGACGTAATCATGACTTTGGAGCGATTGTGGCTGGCTTCATAGAAATTTCAGAACAATAAATTTAGAACTTAAGTATATTATGACCCTTCGACCTCTTATTTCTTCAAGTATCGGTCGGGGAAGGTGCGGCGTCTGCCATTGCTTCATTTTACTAACCGGATTAACAGACGTACTCGGTTCCGGGTAAATCGTGAATTGATTAACCTCTAATAAGGGCATTTGATTTTTATTATTAAATCATTGATAATTATTACCATGTACTTTAATTTTCTGTTTTAAGTCAAAGTCAGCGTGATCAGTATCTGGCTGGATACATTGAAACTTAACATTTCATTAATCATAAGTAACAGAAGCAGACTCATTGTCATTTTACAACGCTTACATCACATAAATTGAATTATACATCCATAGTTATTAGGCTAATTTCATCATGACGTGTTTCTTGATATTGAGTTAGTATAAACTTTACATAGATTCGAACTATTCAGAAATTTCGGCCTCTAAGGAAACTTACTTTGATATAACAAACATAACATAACAACACGCCCATAATCCCTGAAAGGGTGGGCAGAGTCAAGGGGGAGCAGGCCCCTTTTTAACCACATTTAGCCAAAAACTGGGCTGGGTTAGATGAAAACATTGTGAAAAAGTAGCGACAAGTACCTAGCTCATCGCCTACACAATCACATACCCACAACCCCATATACCATTAGTCGCCTTTTACGACATGCTAGGCAAGAAACACAGTTGGCACATTCTTTTTTAAGTCCCAGACCAAAATTGGACAAACTTCGATATACTAACCTAACTAACTAACATCGATATACTAACTTAACTAACTTCGATATACTAACCTAACTAACTAACTTCGATATAGGTACTCACCTAAAATTACACTAAAGAATTTTTAGCATTAATCATGTCGGTACAGAACTATAAGCCGTAACATTAGGCTTTGGTGACTAGACACACATTGTAGACCCGTTTGTAAGGTCAACCGGTGAACATCGTAAAGACGCAAGATGGCCTCATTTCCAGCCGCCAATACTCACTTCGGGCTAGCCTGGCTGGGAATAGTCTGGGGCCAGTCAATTTGTTGCGGTCGGTTCAGAGAACACATTATGTATGTATGTATCTTTGCTATGTATAGTGTAGAAGTTGGAAGAGTATTTTTTCAGTACAATTTTTTTAATTATTACAGAAGGAAGTTGCTTCTTCTGTCTTAACTACAAATAATATAGCAATTAATGCACAAAACTTT
The DNA here is from genome assembly GCA_951394215.1 of Glyphodes perspectalis. NCBI lineage: Eukaryota > Metazoa > Arthropoda > Insecta > Lepidoptera > Crambidae > Glyphodes > Glyphodes perspectalis. The sequence goes on along the minus strand of OX596208.1, from coordinate 4,664,847 downwards.
GTAATTCGTGCGAAGTCGGGTCGGACACTAAAACACTGTAACTCAGTTTTTATAGAGCTATAGATATTTATTCATGTTTTGTGAATCCAATATTTTGAAAATACCTTAATACATGATAACTTTACTTTAAGTCTTCTTCTGAGTACTGTTGGTTGTCAGAGGACGAGTTCACCTAGTTTGTTTGCGGGAAACTGGGTGCAGTGGCGACGCGCCCGCATGCACCTAATTTTACTGACGGGGTTAGCTCCCCGTTAGCTTAAAAGCTACTATCATACTAATGAAGCAACGTACCAGTGTTGGTTAGAGTTCGGTTTCTGTATCCATTACATCTTGTTTTTTTTTAAACTGTTCTTTTGTACATACTTTCACCCATGTTGGTTGGGACTTTAAAATAATGTGCCAACTGCGTTTCTTGCCTAGCGTGTCGTAAAAGCCGACTAATGGTCTAGGGGGTTTTGGGTATGTGATTGTAAAGATAACGAGTAAGCCAATTGTCACTACTTTTTATAAGCCAGCTCAGTTTTATTTTTTGGCTGATTTTGTATAAGAGGGCTAGCTCCCCCTCTGATTCTGCCTACCCCTTCGGGAACTACGGGCGTGATGATATGTATGTGTGTTCTTTTTTTATTCATAAAGAGTTGACTTTAGAAATTCAATTTGTATAAAGTGCTGTTGACTGACATTGCACTCCTGTGAATGTGAAAAAAAATATATTCAAGTGTTCGAACTTAATCAGAATTATCTCAGTTTATAGCATTAGACTGAATACGTTTAGGAGCGTTTCCTCATGAGAAAAACCGTAAAATCAGGCTTTTTAAAAATAACAAAAACCCGATAATTGTTTAATTAAATATTCTCCATCTTTTGTAATACCAGGAAATTATCATACCCATAAACTACATTTCAATATCTATCTACCCAAATTTTCTCAGCTGCAACTGTAATTCAAGCACAAATCCTGCATTTTAGTCAGTGCTCCCATTATTACCTGTTCCTACCAAGTCTAAGTAGATTTAACTGTATGCAACTGTAATTATAAATTTCCGTAATATTCCCAGTACAACACTGAAAGTTAATCTAACTAACATTCTGGGAGTACAGATCTGTTTGCGGTCAAAGCAGGTGCAACAAACGCGTGACTACCTAATTGTACTGATGGAATTAACTTCCGTAGTCAGCTGTAGATGGTTGAAGCTAATGAAGCTAGTGTTGTAGTAAACATGTAGGTACTGTAGCAGTACACGAATTGTTTTTCTTACTGTTTTATTGATTAAGAAGTGTTCTCAAATAATAAAAGGAGGAAAAGTCATTGTGTCAGTGTCTGGGGACATTGATTTGATTTTGAAATTGTATGGTTTGATCAAGGCCAACCGTGTTCAGAAAAATACGACGAAGTTTTAACTCAGTCTAAATATTAACTAAGAAAATGAAAATATGTTACAATTTTATTTAGTTTTACAGTGATAAAATTTTAATTACTACAGCTCTTTTTCATGTTTATTTATGTTTAGATTGGACCACTAATATCTTCCTACTTTTTCCTAATAAACCATAAAATTCTTTAATTTTTTTCATCTTATCTTTGGAGCATCAAAATTAAAAAAATCCTCTTACAGCAATTATTAACTCAAAACTAGGGTATTTTTTTATACTCTTATAGTTTTTATTATGTCTAGCTAACACAGTAAACAGGTCCTTAAAATGTAACTGTTACTAAGCAATATTCTAGTTTCGTCAAAAACACGTTTCACTAAACTAGGTCAAGAAGCAAGAAAGGCGTCTTTCAAATAGCTGAAAAGGTCGTGTCTCTATTTTATGTTGAAAGTGTTATCTCCGCCTGAATCTAAATAACAACTGTAAATAACAGAACTTAGCTTCGGAAAGTATGGGTTTGCATAATTTTTCAAACCGCTAGGATCGGAGTTGCGGAGTAGGTAAGTACAGACAACAACAGAATTTTCTTTTACGCAATTTCGGTTTTACTACAAAAAAGTTTGTACTTGGTTTGAACCTACTTAGTCTAGAGAATTGCTGAACATTTTTTTAATGTTGTCTCTGTTCAACTAATTAAATTAATGGACCATTTTTGATTATTCGTTATTATTTAAAAAATAAGTCTAGTATTAGTGTTTAGTTTTTTTTTTCTTTGAGTGTAAATTAAACGTTGAATTGTAAGCCTAAGAGGGTGAAGTATGTTTGTTAGGGGCTTAAAAAGAATGTGCCAACTGTGTTCCTTGCCTAGGCGACTAATATAATGTACATATGTATAAATATCTACTAAGTATAAATGCTTCACAAAATAATAAAATAAATTTTGCTACAGATTCTATCAATAAACAAATCTCTTAATTGTCTATGCAAACCACATGATAGGTTAACACAAAAATCTCCACTAAAGAACTGTTATAAGAGCAGTAGAATGAAAAAAAAAATCTTATATCGCAATGTTTAAGACATTGAAAGTTCTTTTTAACGCACTTGCAGTGAAAATTCACGGATTCATCCGTGCTATCTGTACGATCAACGTGTTTCTATATTCCTTTGCGATCCGCTAAATTATTTAAACTCAAAGCAGCGATAAAAGTTTACGAGAACCGAAGAATAACAGGGATCCACAATTTTACCATAACTTTGCATGTTTTCCATAGAGGTGGGCGGGTGTTTGGAAAAAACACAATCGAGCGCTTGGATAATCGATTTTCAATTAATCGTTTGTCAACTGAATGAAAATGTTTACATAAGTAGTTAAATTAACACATGTTGTATATTTTTAAGGAACTTTACCCTATTAAAAAATTGTTTTTATGAAACTATTACTACCTACCTCTGTTTTTATTCTTAGAGAAAATTATTAAAATGTACTCAAACACTAACAGTTCTATGCGCTAGGATTTGTGTCTTTAAACAAATGGAACAATATTAAATTATAACTTTTTTCAATTTCGTTCACATCAACGTATGTACATGTAACATAATTGACTGGCCCGTTGGTCGAGTGGTCAGAGACCCTGGCCACGAAACCAAGGGTCGCGGGTTCGAATCCCGCTAGGGGCAAATATTTCGTGTGATGAACATGGATATTTGTACTCGAGTCATGGATGTTTATTAACGTATTTAAGTATGTCTATCCGTTCACCTAGTATCCATAGCACAAGCTTATAAGCTTAGTTTGGGACTAGGGAATTGGTGTGTCAGTCTGAAGAATTTATTTATTATTATTTATTTATTTATTTTAAGTACTTACCTAAATATTTAACACTAGCTGTGCCCGCGATTTTTCCCGCGTTTATGGGTAAAGTTGTTAATGTTACACAAATAATCCTAAAATATTATTTTTAAATAACAAACATATAATTTGGTTTTAACATGCTTGCATAGCAATTAGTAATAAAAGTATGAAATAGTTTTTTTTTTTGTTTTCAAAATAATCAGCTTAGACAACTCACATAGGTACTTATTTTTTAGTTTAGTGTTTTACTACGCTATTCGATTGACGGAATATTCGAATAGTCATACAAATGATTATTGACATTCGCCCACCTCTAGCCAGATGTGTGGTAACAAAATGCGGACAATATTGTTACGTTTTCGTTCTCAAGGTGGTGTATTAATAATTCGCGATGGTGCGACGATGTCTTTTGAGCGCGCACACTGCGTTGTTTTGATGAGATGTCTCGGTACGTATGTAAATCGTTGGGAAGATGCGATCGTGAGTGTGCCTTTAAAAATAACCTGCTTGTATTTCGTCGGTGTTACGGTTAATGTATTTATTTAGATGAGATTCAGAATTAAGTATATAACAAAATTAGTTTCTTCAATACGAGTGTGCTATGTTTGGTTTATCATAGTAATGTGAATTGTACTGTCTCGAAATAATTTGAAGTCGGACATGTCATACTAATATAAAGAGGATAGATTTTATTGTTTGTTTGTATTAAATAGGCTCTGAAACTACTTGACCGACTCAAAAAAATCTTTCACCAATGGAAAGCTACTTTATCAGCGAGTAACGTAGGCTATATTTTATTCCCGTATTCTTACGGGAACGGAAACTAGGTACGCGGGTAAAACCGCGGGGCGCTACTATGATCTTATAATTTAAAACTTTCCAAAGCACGTTTGTAGTAATGGATAACTGCATGTTTAGAATCCGTTGGTTCCGTTGTTTTGTTTGCTACTTAATAAAATTCCGATGGTGGTTGAAGTAAGCCTACCTTTATTTTGTATTAATATTACTATTTATTATATTTTGACAATATCGAAAAATAAAAAAAAAATATATTGGTTAGAACATCTAACCGAACCCAATTAAATTTTTCGCCAAAAGTGGTTAAAGGGACTGGCTACCCCTTCGACACTGCTTACCCCTTCAGGGATTTAGGACTTGATAATATTATGTGAGTAAGTCTTCTTGTAATTTTTTTATTTCCTTTTTCCAAAGGAAGAAAACAAAAAACGAAAATCGGAACAGTTGAAGGAAATCATTTTACTTCCAAGGATTTATTGTACATTTTTGTTTGAAATTTACAAAACTAACATGCAATAACGATAGTTATTCGTTTTTTGCGTGTCTTCAAAGTACTATAACGATCCCATTATTGTTTTGAACCATGAAGTTTTTGATGGATATGTGCATATTATGTACGCATTATATATAGGTAGAAGCATAAAACACGGATCCCATAACAGATTTCTTGATTGATCACGACAATACTCTGCCTGCGCCTTTGATCTCGAGATTATCGATCAAATCACTACTTTTTACACCTATCTTCATTCACCAAACTAGGTACTAGCTAACTGACTAATGATTGATAATGACTATCTGAAATCCTAAAGGTTTAAAACTAGATTTCACTAAAGAACAATGTTTTATGGAAACAAAACAATTAGTGATTGTTTTTAGCAATATGATTAACCATAATATAGCTTCATGCCCCTAATCCCCGAAGGGGTAGGCAGAGTCAAAGGAGCAGCAGGCCCCTTTAGTCACATTCAGCCAAAAACAAAACTGGGCTGGATTAGATGAAAAATTCTGAAAAAGTTGTGATAAGTGGCTAGCTCGTCGCCTACATAATCACATACCCAAAACCCTATAAACCATTAGTCGCCCTTTCGTGAAACTAGACAAGAAACAAAGTTGGTACATTGTTTTTATGTCCAAGACCATCATGGGACAACATTTATGATAATTCAATCAGTTAAACATTATTAATGATATTTTATGAACATAAAGTGTTCATTTACTACTTTAATATATGTTCATGTGTACTAAATATACTCGTTTAATAACAAATGTAATAGACTTCTGTTGTAATTACAGCCAAATTTTATGTTTATAAACACCAAAACGTTCCCTTTGAGAATGTGCCGCTACATTTTCTCAATACTAAAAGTTTTTAGGTCACGTTCTAGAAAGCTACGCGTACTAATTGTACCGCCGTTAGTACTCGATAGCTCCACTTGCCAGCAAACTCCGATAAAATGGGACCTTTGAGTTCAGATCTCGTTTCGTATTTTGTTTTGTGTTTAAAATCCCTTTGGTGTCTGTCTGCAGAATTTTTTTTAAGGTACTTAAGTTTGCAAAAAGCGTATTGACGGTCTGAGTAATGATTAATATTCTTACAATATCTTCAACTTTGTTTTCTTACTTAGTAATAGTTTTAGCTAGAAATAAATGACCAGTCAAATGTTAACAATTAACTGAGAAATAATGTAGGTAAGTACATTAACTTATTAGAATATTAACATCAGATTCTAGAATTTTCTATGTACAACTTAATTAAAAAAAAGTGATTAACGTTAAAATGGCCCTAAGTGTAAAATCATCTATAATAGATATGATTGACAAAAAAAAACAACATTACAATTTTCACTGTTTTTATGTTCTCAAAATCTATACTTATAATAAATCTGTAGAGAGGTCAATTCTGTACATGAAATATATTTTCAAAATAACTATCAGGGGGTGATTAGTGATCGATACTGATGCCAAAAATGCAATCAGTGAAATTTTTGTCTGTCTGTCTGTCTGTATGTTCTTTATAGAAACAAAAACTACTCAACGGATTTTAACGAAACTTGGTACAATTATTCTTCATACTCCTGGGCAGGTTATAGTATACTTTTCATCACGCTACAATCAATAGGAGCAGAGTAGTGAAGGGAAATGTTGGGAAAACGGGAGAAGTTACTCCATTTTTTAAGTTTCCGTCGCGTGTGCAGCCTTAATGGTTAAAGTTATATAGAAATAATGTTGACAAAAATAGTCTTTGTAATATTAACCATAAACGCGGGTGACACCGCTGGCACAGCTAGTATCTAATAAGAACATTTTTAATTTAATTTGATACATGTTATCGTAATCGGCGATCTCAAAAGGCTAGACAGGGTCCAAGGATCAGTTAGATTCTTCATTTCTTTCAGCCCAAATTAAAATTGAGATGGATTAGTGTAAGTAGAATAATTAGTATTTTGACTAGCTTGATGGCGCATTTGGTAGTGACCCTGCCCCACGCGCCAAGAGTTGTGGCTACGATCCCCACCCAATATAAACATTCGTGTGATGAACACTTGTGTCTGTTCTATGTCTGAGTATTTAATATATAATATTTAAGTATATATTTGTAATACCACGTCGATACTGATATAAGTAATACAAGTGCTTAAGCTTACTTACCTTAGGATCAGATCAAAGTGTGTGATGTAGTCGAATATTTATTAATATATTAATAAAATTGCAATTCGAATTACAAATTCTCTTTGTAACTTATGTTCACGCTTTTTATTCAGTGATTTTTCGTTCATATCCCTTGAAATGTTTATCCACTGCGCACGAAACTGATCGCTCCACAATTGTACACGGTTAGCTTCACCGCTTTGTCTGAGCTAATCCCGGCGTATAGCACGCGTGAAAATTGTTCATAATACATTTCTCTCAGCAATTAGTTTAATTCCTCCTAAATCAAATAAATTAATATAATAAATATGTAAATAAATATCCGACTACATCACATACATTGATCTGACTCTGAGGTATGTGGCTTAAGCACTTGATTACAAATATAAGTATACTAAATATATATATTTGATATAAACACCCAGACTCAGAACAAACACAAGTATTCATCATACGAATTTTTGTCCTGGGTGGGAATCGAACCCACAACTTTTGGCGCATGGGGCAGGGTCACTACCGAATGAGCCATCGAGCCAGTCAATTGTCATTGGTACTTCAATTTAGGACTACCAGTGTATGTATTTAAATTTAGCGTAATGTATGTATTGAAATTTCATATTTTCTTTCCACGAAACTGAACTGATCATTTACAAATAAAATCATTTAACAGAAGACCAGTTAGAGTGGAAACAATGTATCTCAAACGAGCTGCAATATCGGCAAATTTAGGTCTTTTATTAATAATATACACTTAATAATAATAAATTATCCAGACAGACACTTTAATTCCCTAGATCCAAACTAAGCTTATAATCTTGTGCTTTAGATACTAGGTAAACGGATAGACATACTTAAATACGTTTTACAAACATCCATGTCTCGATGTCCATGTTCGTCACACGAAACATTTGCCCCTAGCTGGATTCGAAGCCGCGAATCTTGGTTTCGTGGCCAGAGTCTCTGACCACTCGACCAACGGGCCTGTCAAATTATTTCATTATTAACCGTATCACTAAATCACTATCCCGTATCATATTATTACTTAATGAAAATAAAAAGTTTTTCTATTGCATCTAGCGCTGGACAATAAACCTGTTAAGTGTTAGTAAATAGGCGTGGCAAAATTATATAATCGTCGCGAAATGGCCCTCTGATATTGAAGTACATTAAAATAAAGTAAAAATGCCAAATAACGATATTGCCCTAAAATTGCAACTAACCGAAGGCCGTTAGAGTGGAAACAACGTCTGTCAAACGAGCCGCAATATCACCGACGTGGGCCAGCGCCGGCTCAGGACTGTGACGGCTCAAACGTTGGCGCTTGCACATTTCAAGCTCACCAATTCGCAGTCGCTCGAAACACCGATTAATGTTAAGGGTAGCGGAGTTGGAAATATCTCGGGACGGCTTTCGACTGAGTTAAGGTAGAATTTTGCCAGTTATGAGTGCTGCAGAAATGCACAGGGAAGCTGTTAAATTGAATGTTACCATTAAGTGATGCTATACACCTAACAAGGTGAACGTCACTGACTTGTATGCGTGAATTCCTCTCACAATATAATTCGCAAGTGGCGTAGTACATTCATATATATCATCACAAATGCAATCCCCAAAGAGGTAGGCAGAGACCAAATAGCATTAAAGCTACCTGAAAACCGCATTTTGCTAAAAAATAAGTTTAAATTGAGTTAGTCAGAAAATTGTAAAAATATTTTACAAATGGCTAGCCGGCGCTTACAAAATCATCACAACTCAACACTCTATACACAATTAGTCGCCTTTTACGACATGATGCAAAAAACACAATTGGCACAGTTGAGCCGCAGACCAATATGGGACTGAGTCCCATCAAAGACATGAGTTCTATCAACCAACCATCTGATACATTCACGATAATGAACTTTAATGAAGTCATGGCTCCACAATCCAGGTTTTCTAACATAAAATATCCGAAAGATGGCCTGCCTGATACTTCTGACCCGTCGACATGTGTAAATAATGCCTATTCCTTCCGAAAACAAGCCAATCATTATGAAGGCAAGAGGCTATGTCACAGTTTTGCCACCTGGAGAATTTTTATTTAGAAAACGCTTGTTGCATTGGAAACAATAAATACATACATGGATACATAATATCATGCGTTTTTCCCATGCAGAGATCATATCCTTCCATTTCTCATCATTTCTCTTCAATCACACACGATGTCTAGAAACAATGTCTCTCAAATAGCCCGCAATATTATTGACGGGTACTTTGAGCTGAAACTGGACAGTGATAGTTCAAACGGTTCTCGCTTGCACGTTTTGGAAACACTGACGATCAATCCGAAAGACAATAGAGGTGGAAATATCTCGGATTCCGGCTGAATTAAGGCAAAATTCTACGGAAGATGTTCACGGATGTGTTGCTGGAAGCCGAGGCAAAGTTGTTTAATGGAGTATTGTTTGAAAACAACGTCGACATACATATGTTAGCTTCACAGTCTCGTTAAAGTAGCACATTCTTACACATTTTCCCGTTCACATTTCTTTCACATCACTTGCTTTGAATTCATATCTCGCATACTTATGCATGTTGTTAATGTAAGAAGGCAGCTTGGACTTATAGTAGCAGAACTATACAGTTCTGCGAATAACTTATTCTATAATACTATAGAATAAGTTATTCGCAAGGTATGTGGATAAAAACTGCTCCCAAGAAGTTTAGTTTTTTTATTCGGGTCACTGCCACCTTGCTAACGGAGTTAGAACAGCCCGCTGCTTCCCATCAGCTTCATTAGAACATTATGTATAATATTCCCATGGATCAAAAAAGAAAAATCAAATAATATTACAAACAAGCATTAAATGCATCGGAAACGTATGTATAATATATATGTACGTAAGCGATATTCATACAAGCTTTTTTTTTATTCTCACGAAAAACTTATTCAATAAAGTTGTCGAAAACCATTTTATACCCATTTCATTATATTATCTATATACTTTACTGCACGCGGAAGCAAACATCAAACGTACAGCGAAGGCTGCTTTATATTTATTCCAAAAACAGTAAATTATATAACTTACATCAAAAGAAAAAAATGTGAAAAGAGAAAAATGTGATTCTCTGAACTTGATCCAAATACGGTTGTTTAGTTGAAGCGCAAAGGTGGCTCACTAATTGACTCGAGGACTTTCAAAGGAAGTCATGACAACTCCATAGAAGAGTTCTTTCATAATTTTAGAAAGGAACGATTTAAATATTTTATTTTTTCTACTTATCTGCTCGTGGAGGTCGTTGTTTTTATGTTAATGGCAACGTTGGAAAATATTAATTGATATAAAAAAAAAATGTTTAGATTAGACAATTTCCTTGACCCAATTTAAGGCCCGTTGGTCGACTGGTCAGACAGGCCCGTTGGTAGAGTGGTCAGAGACCCTGGCCACGAAATCAAGTGTCGCGGGTTCGAATTCTACTTGGGGCAAATATTTCGTAGGATTAACATGGATCCATTCACCTAGTACCCATAGCACGAGCTTATAAGCTTAATTTGTGTCAGTCTGTAGAATTAAAAAAAACAAAAAAGTGTAGGTAGGTATGTATACATACTATGCGTTATTTAACTTATTTAATGGACTAATTCCTGTCCGCGTGAATTTGGTCTTTGTAGACTCTATTGTGTACTTAAAGATATTTCTGGGATAAAAAGAGGCTTCTCCTTTTTGAGGGCTTCAACTATAGACGTCCTAAATTTTATCGCAAACAGATAGACACGCAGATAGAGTTACTTCCGAATTTATAATGGTAATAAGGACAGTAGTATAAAACTAGAAGTATCTTACCTTCGTCGATTGACATTGCTACAGTATTCGTGCTAAATCTGAAACTCGATTATGGCGGACCTTCGAATAATGTACAAGGTGCATTGTTCCAGCACCATCCAGCCGTGTGTCGGTGATGGTAAGTCACACAGTGTATCAGTTCCATACACCTACAATACTAGACCTGTTTGTGGCCTGTGTTGTGTTAGAATTTCCAATCGGGGTAGCCAGCCGCCCATCATCCAAGAGTTGTTGATTGCCCAAGTTACGGTCAGACGTACGATATATCACTTGAAGCACTAAGTAATTTGGGAATCAGTGCGATGGTATTTGTGTACCTACGTATTGTTCTATTTCTAGGGTATTAAAATGGTTGTGTACGATTTTTATGATAATTGGTACAGTTGATTGTTATTTGGGTGGGTGTCCTACTATCTACTTTGGTGTTTATTGAAAAAATATTATAATAGTTCATAAAATATCAGTGGCCATGCATTTTGATTGTGTAAGCGACGAGCTTGCAACTTGCCACTACTTTTCCTAATTTCGATTTAACCCAACCGAGTTTTATTTTTGACTAAATGTGTTGAAAACGGTGCCCCTTTGGTTCTGCTTACCCCTTCGGGGATTATGGGCCTGATGTTATATATGCATAATTTTTTAATTATTAAAAAATAAGTTTGAATTATGTTAGGAATAAATATGGAAGCTCTATCTAATGTGAACTTTCAACTAAATTATCAATAAGGACATAACATTAGGTCTTGAATATTTTAAGTCGTAGTTAATGTACAAGGGAAATGAGGATCTTTTAACTATATGTCACCTCTATGACCGTCCATTGTAAGTAAAATTTTTTTTCCAAAGAACTGTCAAGCGTTTACCAAAAAAATCCAGTACTAAAGTTATGATTTAAATCATTAACTCTTTCAAGGCAAATATTTAAAACTAGCTGTGCCAGCGGTGTCACCCGCGTTTATAGTTAATATTATAAAGACTATTTCCGTCATATATGATTTCTATGTAACTTTAACCATTAAGGCTGCACACGCGACGGAAGCTTAAAAAATGGAGTAACTTCTCCCGTTTTCCCAACGTTTCTCTTCACTACTCTGCTCCTATTGATTGTAGCGTGATGAAAAGTATACTATAACCTGCCCAGGAGTATGAAGAATAAATGTATCAAGTTTCGTTAAAATCCGTCGAGTAGTTTTTGTTTCTATAAGGAACATACAGACAGACAGACAGACAGACAAAAATTTTACTGATTGCATTTTTGGCATCAGTATCGATCACTAATCACCCCCTGATAGTTATTTTGAAAATATATTTAATGTACAAAATTGACCTCTCTACAGATTTATTATAAGTATAGATAGATGTAAAAATCTTTTTACTAAAATCCATACTTTTCAAATACAGCTTAAACGCCTTTTATTAGTAGAGAATTCAAAAAATCCAATAGGTTTCTACTTGTTTTATTTTTTTATCTCCGGCCAATGAGTCGTGAAATATTTTATGCAGAAAATTGTCTCGACAATTATAAAGAGAAGGATTTTAAAAAGGTTTAAAAGTGTGACGTGACAACTAGGACAAAAGACTTTAGCGACGCTTTATATTTCTTGTTGGAACGTAGGAAACTAATTTTTCACGGGGTTCTCAAGGTTTAACGTGGGAGATTTATGATACTTTTAAATTGAATTTATGAAAAATCGCATGTTTAGCAGTACACGGGAAGAACGGTTGTAGTTTAAGGACGCGCGCCTCTATCGCATTGTGTGTTAGTTCGAACTAGAGCATAAACCTCTAGATTTGAAGAAACTACGTATTTATACTAGGATCTCCGCAGTAAGGGGAAACCTAAAAAATCCAAAATTGATTTTACCTTTGGTCACCCAAATTAAAAAAAACATTTTTTTTTTTTAAATATAGAAACGCAAAATATTTGTGGCAATAATTTTTATTAAAGTGATAGGTACCTAAGTCATTGTAATATGTGACATTTAATTCAATACAGTGTAAAGGTGCTATCAAGGTGCTTTCAAATATTTATAGACCTAATGTTACATACTATTCAAGATAAACACAATTAATTTGCAGTTCCATTATTGAGCATAACGTAATAAGAAAATGTAGACTTGAAAATCTGGAAACAAACAAACAAATTAATTATTTATAAATATTTTTTGCTAAACATGACAGAGCAAAAAATTATTGAAGATATTTTTAATTCAATTACCCATCCTTGGGTTAACCGAGAAGAACGTTTCTAGATATAGCCTGAAGTAATATACATACATACATATGTACATATCATCACACTTACAATCCTCGAAAGGGTAAGCCGAATCAAAGGATCAACTAGTTCCTCAAACCACATTTAAGCAAAAACCCTGGGTCAGATGCAAACATTTTGATTAGTAGTGACAAGTGCTCGTAATAATATACTCACTGAAATCATTGGCCGTACTCCAGTATGGAGTCCACCAGCTCCCTTGAAAATTAGAGGAGGCTGCATTTTCACCAGGATCATCAGCACTGTAGTTTGATTCCTCTTTGACATGTCCTCCCATGGTAAATTGTACACCAAATCACTGAAGGATTCACTCTTAAATTAAAAACATACATATATTATTTTTTAAATATTGCCATAAGAAGACACAGAGTCTCAGGAGCGGTAACTATGCTCTTTTAACTACTCATACATTTTATTATTAGTAAAGTGGTGGTAGCTCAATGGAAAGGACACGCACCTCTTAATCGAGGGGTGCGGGTTCAAACCCGGGCACCCACAATATTTTTTAAATCTATGTACGTATTTATACCACTGGCTTGACGGTTAGGGAAAACGCCGTGATGAAACCTGTAAATTCAAACAGCTTTGAATTTGTAACCATGATAAAAAAATTGTCTGGTTCCCTTATCTTAGGGTTACGAAGGTTAGATCGGCTGTCGCTTCATGCCAGACTCGCTAAATTCTCGATAATTGTCTTACTAAGCGGACCCCGTCTACTCACGGAACATAACACTAGGATGATGATGATGACATTTTATTAATAGAAAAATAAAATTGATTTTGCTTACATATATTTATTCAATATACCTAATATACGCTCTTACATGTGTTGTATGTAATAAAACTTTAGGAAAAAAAATATCGTACCTGTCTTCTTATTTCTTCCAATACAAAGGACATAAAAGTAAGTCCTCCCATATATGCCAGAAACATAAGTCCAAAGAGTAACAGATATTTCATCTCCTTAAAAAACAATCATGTTAATCGGTCAATAAACTTTTTCTTGCAACATTAACTAGTTACTTATGCTAACATTTAATTTTATATGAATAAATCAGAATGATTTGAAAATAGCCTTTTCTGAGATAAAAAGTATCGTAGTATAGGTTTAGCGTTTCATTTGAAATATTATATGTAAGTATTTAAATGTGATGCAGCAGACCGTCAGAGTTACTCTTTGAAATATAAATTAGGACTATATATACTCCGTTATACATACTCCGTTAACTCCAACCATAAGCTGATACAATAAAAGACTGTCTATAACCAAATTTTGTATGTAAATGGCTGTGATGTTCAACCCAAACACAGCTTGTATGTCTTCGAAATATCTGTAAAGTTTAAATAATAATACATTTACACATATCAAATACATAATAAAAATTATCACCAGATATAATTTTTACTGACGATATATTATGTATTCTAGGTTATGTAGACTTTTGTGTGTGCAGTAATTGCATTAATAAATGCAGTCAAATTACTTTCATGATTATAATAATGTCCTCCTAACCGATATCGGTTACGGCGGCCAATCTCAACGAGAATTAGCCAACTGCGCAGGAGATATTATATTGCACAAGTGTGTGCGCTAACACAGTCCACTCTCTATTCCTTCACTCTCATAGTCCGGTGAGACGGCAATTCGACATGACCGGAGAGAGGTTAGGCGCAGGACCAACGGCTTAACGTGCTTTCCGAGTCACGGGGGTGATTAAACCGCCAACTTCCTGACTCCGGGCTGTTACTGAGTAATTTGGATATTGAAATACCCAGCCACAAATTTTTGGTCCGACCCGGGATTTGAACCCGGGACCTCTTGGTCCTTAGGCGGCGCATGCTACCACTAGATCAACGAGGCAGTCGATTATTTCATGATTACTAGTATACTTGATCAACAATTTTCAAATCATACTCACTCAATAATTTGCGCGTGATAATGAATAATCTCGACTAATTTTTTGCTCACATCTTCTTGTGACATTTTACCAGAGCACATAGTTTCCATCTTATGTCTTAAGATTTGAAGGTGTCCGATCAAATTGAAAATGAAGATGAAGCTTAAAGTATCAAAGAAGACGAGAATGGAGATTCCTCCGATGTTGTAGTAAGAACCACTGATATGCATTATGACCCAGTTGCGAACGTTATAGGTGTAGTCAAATGGAGCGTAGAGGTAAACACAAGTTTCAAGCTTCCTCTCTCTGCGTTCAACCAAGTCTTTGTTCATCAAATAATCCACAACGGGAACGAAGGTCCATGCAGTCCAATCAGTTAAAAGACACACTGATAGGAAATAAATGGCGAAGCGAGTTAGTTCTTCCGTTTGTTGCACTTTCTGTAACATTGTTAAAAGATAAGAAATAACTGAGATTTTAAGGCGGTTTATTATTTGAGTTAATTAAGAGAAGGTTTTGTTTTTTAACTAACGCTTTGGCAATCATTATATATTTTCAAGCATAGCTCATAATATTTTTCATTAAATATTATAAGCTTTAAGGTCTGAAAATAGAAAGTTGAGAATGTTTTTTATACTTTGCTTAAAATCAACTACTACTACAAACAAACTACTTTTTTTTATATTTGGGAATAAAACAAAAAAAAGTAGTTATGAATCTGGAATACAATATAAGTTTGTAAGATAGTCTAATTAATTTTTAAGTTTGTAATCTGTAAAAATATACACACATAACATCACGCCCATAGTAAAAAAAAATATATATGTACATTCAAAATCAAATCTAAGAAATACATTTAATAACTTTACCGCTTGAATGAACGCGTTGTTTGGCTCTTCCAAATGTTTATTGTAGACGTGTATTTTGTCCATAAAGTTGCACATTATCTTTTTGAAATTGGCAGTTTTTGTTGAAAACACTTTTATCTGGAAACGTATTTTGTATATGATACAAAAATAATTTTGAAATAAATACCAATAAATAAATGCAACATATAAAAATAATACCGTAATAGAATATTTACTAAATAACCTATTTAACGCAACATATAATAATGTTATGCAATACATTTAACAGAGTCTATAGCTAGTTTTTTTTATTCTGGGGTCTAAGGGCTATAGAAAATTAAGAAGTAAATTATACATTTGTAATGTACTTACAGAAATTGTAGCACTTATTGGCAAGACTGAAAATACCACACCTAGTGTATAAAATGACAGATCATTGAAGTTGACATAAACGTATATTATCTGAGATGTTAGACACAGCGGCGCAGTGTAGACCATCATGCCATGTATTGTGTAGAATCTGTTCACACTTTTACTGTGAGGTGGAATACCCCAATACTTCATAGGTGCAAGACCAAATAAAGCAAAGACATTTGCAAACATCTTGTATATCAGCCGCTGTCTTGGTGGAGTGCTAAAAAAAAAAAAATCGGGGAGAAAATTAACCTATCCGTTGTGATGCATGCATAGGTCAACATACCTATAATTGGTCAGTATTTAAGGTCAAACATATATTACCTATATACTGATAAAAAGGTGTATGTTAATATTAAAAATAAGAGAGGCAACATTAGCATTAACAATTACTAAAATACATGATACTTACATAATTATATTTTCCGAAAGGTTTCCTGGAACGATATCCATTATGTTATGATTGTAATCCTAACTTTGGGATATTGAAAAACCAATTTTAATAAGACTGATTAAAGCTACAGGCTTTTATGATATTCTCAGAACTGTGTAATTTAAAACTACTGAAAATGTAGCCGCATTTACCGTTCAAGAAAATCTGAAACAGTTTATTTAGTATAAGAAAGATAATTTACGAGTAAATTAAACATTAAGTTTTAAAATTCATAATTATTATTTCTTGACGTTAATAAAAACATAATAGTCTAGCATCTAGCAGCGTCTAAGATAAAATAAATAACTCGTCTCTCTTTTTAAGATACTTCTATATTATATATTAAATATATTTACAATATTAAGAATAAACACGGAAAAACTAACATTTCGGGATATTTATTAAAATTAAATAAGTTTCTCCGTCACAGTTCCGCTTCTTGAATGGTTATGTTATCAAGAATTGCTTGAGGATATATGAAAGAGAAATGATATAACTTCGTCAATGTTTAATGTTTACATTATATTTCCATAGACTGTAATAATAATGGTGATACCTTTTTATAGAGGAAAATAGGCAAAATTTAACCTCACGAGTAGTTGATTTTGCCTTTATGAAAAGATATTTACTGACGAAATTTTTTTCTGTCTGTAACACTTGTTCAAAAATTACTTTTCTAAGACGTTCTGGAAATTGGTCACGTATTAAGAAATATAATGCTATCAATATCTGTTATTGCTAGAAATGGTAAATGTTAGAAGTCACGACTGAGATTATTGAATGAAATAGAACAATACTTAAATATTTTTGACGAGCCAATTGGTTGAATAGTTAGAGAGAATCCCAAAAAAAGAATATAGTTATTTTGTATCCCAGTCAAGTATGTCCATAGGTATTTATGTGACACACTTATCAGTTTCCTGGTATCTAAAGCAAAAGCATACATATATGGAATTGGTGTTTAACACACCAGTATGAAGGATTTTTGCTACATAATCATCCCTCAATGGACATCTGGAATGGATTTATATCTTATATTTTGTGACGTTCAAAGTAAATTAATTAGCCGGTGTTCCTTAAGATATTATAAACAATAGTATGTTTCATATTGAATGTTGTTTAATTTAATTAAATCACTGACTTGTTTCAGTCATACCGACTCAGTAAAATTATTTTCTTAACAGGAATCATATTTATTCTATTACTATTTCTTATCTCATTAAAGTAGATTATTATTTACTTTCAACATCTACCAGTTATTTTCATAAAAAAAATATCAGTGATTTCTTGTAAATGAAAATGAATATACTTAAAGCAGTTTTCTGTCTGACTGTTCATACTTGTATAATCTACTAATAAGTATTTTAAGTCACTAAACCCAAAAACATTCAAAAACACGATTAATACTTACCTAAATTTTATCTGCCCTGTTCACTCATTTTTAACATTCCAACTCAAAAGTTTTAATCCTTTTAAAAGCTAAGTATTCCAATGCAGCTCTCCAATTTAATAGTCATAGTGCAATATTTCAATCTACAGTTTCACAACTTGTCTAACTGTCTGTATTAAAAAGTTTTTTTCGTTCGTGTCGTGCGGAGTATTTCAATGACCGTTTGAGCTCGTCAAGCGGCCATTCAGTTTCGAAAGCTGTCATGTTATGTTTTTTTAAGATTTTTTTTACTGCGCAATTTTTGCGTCAATCTTTTTTGGAATGTTAACTTAATTGTTATATGTGCGTCAGCTGTGCATAGAATAATTTTATGCTCCAATATTATAGTCCAATTATTCGACTGTATCTTAAGACTGTAGTTACTTTTAATGGGAGCTTTATCTTATATAAATTATTTATTTATATTTTTAGGGAATTTATATTAATATTTGCTTCTTCTCAGTTTCATATTTTCAGTTTTATTAGTGGCCGCAAAATTATTTACTTCACATGGTTAAAAAATAGTTTTTTACCTTCTATCGTATTTTAAAGGTCTCCTTCTATGTACCAACTCTCTCGTAGTTTATTAAGTATTAATACATATTAAGAGATTTTATTTTATTTGTGTAGGCGAATCCTTAAAAATCAACTACAAGCTAAACTTATTAAAAACCTGAGATTAGTTCAAGATAATTAAATAAATATTAATTTCATTGAACAAATAAAGTAGATTTACTTGTAAGAATTATTCATTGTAATTGTGACTAGTGATATAAATTGTTAGTATATAAGTATTTAAGATTATAAAATAAATGCTAAAAGTAATAAAAAAGTTATCCGTGCTTCTTAATGTTCATTTCTATTATTAAGCATGACATAATAAGAGAATGTAGACTTGACAATCTGAAAAGAATCAAACCGTTTATTAAACTGACGAATATTTAAAAATGGCTTAAGATTGTCTTCTTAATAATATATTGAAAAATCAAATTCCATCTATAAAAATGCCTATCCCTAGTCTTACTAGGATATATAATAATCGGACTAAATCTTCTTATGTACATGAGTACTTACAGCTTTACGTTCTAGCTGTGTTGCAACGACGGTGAATAAAGCAATGCTAAAGTTTATTATCATCATTAGTATTATTTAGTCCCGTGTTGGTCTGGGACTTAAAAAGAATGTGCCAACTGTGTTTCTTGCTTAGCATGTTGTAGAAGGCGCTAATGGTATATCGGGTTTTGGGTATGTGATTGTGTAGGCGACAAGCTAGCCACTTATCACTGCTTTTTCACAATTTTCCATCTAACCCAGCCCAGTTTTATTTTTGGCTGAATGTGGTTAAGAAAGCCTGCTGTTCCTTTGACTCTGCCTACCCCTTCGGGGATTATGGGCGTGATATTATGTGTATGTGTTTTCAGATCTATATTAAGTATAAGTTTCTAAACTATACTGAGCCGCTTGTTAAAGTTTCAAACTTACTGCGATCATGGGCCGGACCCCAGTATTGAGTCCACCAGCCCCTTTGAAGATCAATGGTGGTTGCATCTTAACTAGAATCATCAGCAACGTGGTTTGGTTTCGCTTTGTCATGTCCTCCCATGGCATATTATATACAAGGTCACTGAAAGTCTCACTCTAAAAGCAAAGAAATTTTGTAAAATGTCCATTTAGTGAACGTGCGCTAGGAAAGTAGAAGTCAAATTTACGATTCAGAAAGACAAGAAAATATGATTGAGATATGAGGAAATAGATCTACTTCCTTAGTTCTTCCTAACTACTTCCTAGTTTTGAATTGTATCTATATTCCACGGAGTATATTCGAATACTTTTGAATCTAGACTTAAATTGTCAAACTTTTTATTTCCTTGATATGATTTCTTATGATCATATAAAGAAAGATTAGGGAAATTGACTTCCAATTACTGTATAGTATAAGTACTTATTCTAATACGCATAATTTCTCAAAATATTTTTTTTTATCATAAAGATTTTTTGTATCTGCTAAGAAATTAATAATATAAACCACCTTGCTTACACTTAGCGTCAATAAAACATTTAGATTTGAAATCTTTGTTACATACCTGTCGTCTAACTTCTTCTAGCACAAATGAAATTAGCGCGTTACCTCCCAAGTATGCTACAAACATTAGTCCAAATATAATTAAATGCGCCTTCTCCTAAAAAAAAAACAAATTTAATTATTTCCCTTAATCGGCATAATTTCATCATATTATCACTTGTATCCACATCAAACTTCCTTCTTAGACTAGGGGACGGTCTATGTGTCCAATTATACTGATTTTTGTAGGACTGCGCCACAAATAAGAGAGATAAATACATTCCGCTCAAAAAAATAAAAACATTAAAAACTTGGAAGCCCGTAGATAAATATGAGTTTTTTGTATTTTTCTTACCATTGGTACTGACTTTTCCAACAACTACACGTTTGAAAAAATCTTTTGCCATTATTTTGTAAGTGATAACGTATAGACATTATTTAATAATCTACGCACCCCATTCACTCCACTCATCAATTGGTAAAGTAGAAGGCTGTCTGCGAATAAGTTTTGTATGTAAATTGCTGTTACATTAAGCCCAAATGTACTTTGCACGTCTTCGAAACATCTGCGAACAAAAAACTGGTTTCTGGGAAATATTCTACACATCTTAATGTATATGTAGTCACAAAATACAGTAAAAAGTGTATTACATGGATATAATTAGTTTCACATTATGCTTGTTGACTAATTTATTTTCCATTATTGAGATTACAAAAAATATTGCTTACATATTTTTTCATTTGTTCTACAAAATAAAAATGTTGAAGATACAGCGTGTTAAAGGTGCTTTTTTAACCGACTTCAAAAAAAAGGAGGAGGTTCTCAATTCGACTGAATTTTTTTTTTTTTTTTTTTTTTTTTTTTTTTTGTATGTATGTTACTCGATATCTCAGAGAATTGTTAACCGATTTCCAAAATTTTTTTTTTAATCGAAAGGGTTTACTCCCGAATTGGTCCCATTGCCACCAAGTCAGGATCTGATGAAGGGATCCCAGGAAAATCGAGGGCAACCCTCAAACTTTATAGGCACGTACAATGTGTTTTAGACATTTTCTAAGATTTTTCAAGTATTTACGTATGGTACTTATCAACTTATGATGGTGAGCTGATGATGGAAGGTACAAATCCTTAACGATTAGGAATTAGTTTATGATTCTTTAAATATTGATATCTTCGAGAATTGTAAGACGATTTTTAGAGTTCTTTTTTTTATTCAAAAGGGTATATCCTGGAGTTGGTCCTATTGGTACCACATCTGGATCTGATGAAGGAATCTTAGGCAAATCGAGGGAAACCCTCAAGTATTATAGGCGCGTACAATCTATTTTAGTTATTTTCTAAAACAATTCAAGTATTTACGTCTGGTATTCATAATCTCATGTTGCTGAGCTGATGATGGAAGGTGCAACTCCTTAACGATTAGGAGTTCGTGGATAATTCTTTCAATATTACAGGGCCATATTGAATGTTATTCTCGAGATAGTCTCAATTTCACCAAGTCTTGGTCTAGTGATGGGGTTCCATGAAAACGAGGGCCACTCTTAAATTTTAACGACATGTTAAGTGTTTTATTTATTGTTTCTAAAACGATTCCAGTATTTGCATCTCGTACTCATCATGTTATGTTGCTTAGCTGATGATGAAAGGTATAACTCTTTGAAGATTAGTAGTTTTAAGTAATTCTTTAAATATTAAAGGCTCGTTATACCTTTCGTCTTTAGTCTCATAAGACCGGCACTGTCTCATTAAAGCAGCTCGTTTTGATTTGGTCTACCTACCTATTAATAAATTTCACTAAAAAGTAACAAATAAGTTAAATTTTAACAAAAATAAAAACCGACTTCAAAAAACCCCGCAAAAAATGTTTATAAAAAAACACAAGTAAAAACTGCCTTAATAGCTATTTAAATGTCCAAACACTAAAAAGTATAAAATAAATTCTATCGACTGCTTCGATGAAAGTATTAATCTTTAACACGTATTTAAATATTTACAATAATCAGTTAGTTTTGGAGTCGGTGCCAGCCAAACTAAAAAAAAAGTAGACACTTAATAACAAATTACCTTACTAATAACAATATGAAACAAATTAGTTAAAATATGAGTATTAACTTACTATTGATTTTGTATATTCAAAACCTATTTTACCACCCTTCACCGAGGAACCAAATAATTGCAAATTCCGAAATGATATATAATTACGCGCGCTGGCACCGACTCCAAAACTAACTGATTATTGTAAATATTTAAATACGTGTTAAAGATTAATACTTTCATCGAAGCAGTCGATAGAATTTATTTTATACTTTTTAGTGTTTGGACATTTAAATAGCTATTAAGGCAGTTTTTACTTGTGTTTTTTTATAAACATTTTTTGCGGGGTTTTTTGAAGTCGGTTTTTATTTTTGTTAAAATTTAACTTATTTTAAATTAGATGAAGCGAAAAATTCTTATTCAATATAGCATTCGATAGTAATAACTTAACGAATTCGTGTCGTTTTCTATTCTTACATCATTGTCTCAATTTATACTATTACATTGTCTTTATTTTCGTTATTTGCCGCTACAGGAATCGAAGGAGCGGAGGGAATTGTTAAATGCTAAATTTGTGCCGGAGATTTTAAACAGCCAAAAAATTACTTAATGTAGTGATGAGATACTTACTCAATAATGAATGCATGGTATCTTATAATCTCAATCAATCTTTTGCTCACATCCTGTTGTGTCATCTTGCCTCTTTTAAAAAGCGTTTTCATCTTATGCTTCAAAATTCTGAGATGGCCGATCAAATTGAAAATAAACATGAAACTCAATGTGTCAAAACTGATGACAACCGTTATACCACCCATGTTGAAATACGAACCGACGCAGTGCATTATCAACCAATTACGTATATCATATGAATAGTCGAATGGTGTGTACAAGTATACACATGTTTCAAGCTTTCTTTCTTTTCGTTCTATTAGCTCTTTATGCCTTAAAAAGTCTACGAAAGGCATTGTAGTCCACGCACTCCAGTCTGTTAGAAGACATATGGATAGGAAATAAGCAGTATAAAGTGATAGTTTTTCTGTTTGATTTATAATCTGTAAAAAATAATCCTGGTGTAAAAAAAAATATAAAAACATTTAGACATAGCTTGAGGACTCGCAGTTTATAAATGGAATTGTTCTTTTTTACGTTTTTAAAAAAATAAAAACAATTTATAGATCTGAAAACATAATCTGATTTGTCTGGTTCCCATGTCTATTTGTGACGAAAGTCAATTGTAAAATGCTTCAATTTATGTATTAGATCATGTTAATTTTAGAAATTTAGAATTTATCTTATATACTTTAGGTAAAATCGCATTTATGTTTTAAAATTACTTAATATTCAAATTAAAAAAGGACAAAGTCTAAATATATTTTATTCAACAGTCCAAAATATTAATTTTGCGTAATGTATCGGTCAATAAAAAAATTATATTTTTTTATTTATTAATTTTGCGTAATGCATCGGTCAATGAATATTATGGATTAAAATAATTACATATATCATTAACGTTTACCGAAATTATGTCTGCATTATTTGGTTCTTGTAAATGCTTGTTATATACGTGAATTCTTTTCATGAAATCACACATACTCTTTTTGTAGTTTGCAGTTTTTGCTGAATAAATTTTGATCTGAAACATAAAATCTTATTAAAACTTTTTATTCAAGTTTATTTCTAAGCAAATTTTATTAAACGTTACATTTTAATGTTTGTACATTTTAATGACTATATTTACCTAATAAACGTATTTAAGTATGTTTAGTTTGGAACTGGGGAATTGGTGTGTCAGTCTGGAGAATTTATTTATTTTATTTATTAATATCATATTTGCCTGATCACACAACATACAATTTAGAAAGATATTTAGTAAATTTGCCCCATAACCTTAACAAAACATAGCCATTTGATAAAGCGTTGTAAAACGCGAATTGAGGGTACAAGGGACAATACCAAACGTCCCGAAACTTAAAAATACTTACAACACTGCTCGTGTTTATTTTATTATATTTTTGTAGTTGTATATACTTTATAAATCAACATTAAAATACTTACACAGATAGTCACTGTTATAGGCACAATTGAAAATATGACGCCGAGAATGTAAAAAGACAGATCGCTATAATTCGCGTAGACATACAACATTTGGGATATCAGACATAGAGGTGCTGAGTAACACAAAAGTCCGTGAATCTTGTAAAACTGTTTCAAGGTTTTATTGCAGGGTATTTCCCAATAATCCATTGAACCAATACCGAAGAAACTTAAAACATTTATGATGATTTTGTATAACAGTTTGTCTTGTGGCGCGATGCTGAAAAAAAAATGCACAACTATTTTTAGTCTATAAAATAAAAAGCCTTTGTAATGGCGAATAATTTTTCACACTAGTAACATAATTTCCCAGGTTTAAAAACTAAGCAGTTAGCCTACATTAAAAACGGCATGTAAAACGGCAACAGCATGAAAAATACGTGAAGTATATTAATAAAAAAATTAACGATCACTAGTTTAAGTAAATGGCAAATCGTTCTCCTTAGTATTTATGTTTAAACTAATAAAAAATAAATAAATCCTTCTTAAATCAACAAATAAATTTAAAAACTTAAAAACCTTTTATTTAATTAAAAGTGATTAAAAAGTCAAAACTCTACAGTCTGTTTTTTGGAATTAATATAAGAATGTAAATAATAGTCTTTTAAAATTACTTACACGACGGCAAGTGCCTCATTGTTATTCATTATAGAAATGTCTTGCTGTGCATCCATTATTTTGAATTTAAGAACTAAATAAATATGGGTTCACCAAACCTGAAACAAAAACTTAAATATACACTTGATAATGATTGATTGATGATGCATATAGCATCAGCGATATAATATAAAGAACATGTTGTAAATGTCTTCGCAATCTCACATGATCAAGATATTATTTTGATGTGCATCGTTTTTTACGTAATCTGAAATTCAAACTTGAAGTTCTACATTTTACGGCGATTAATTTCCGGATTTAATTTAACGGATTCCTTTGTTTGTTTTCTTCCATGTTAATGGCTTTAATATTTATCAAGCACGATTGCTACCTGAAATTATTTAGATAAAATAAGAAAATCTTGCAATTGTTAAGAAAAAGAAAACAAAATTCATACAACTAAAGCCGTAGAAAGCACGTAGTTAAAATTTCTATTATTTTTGTATGACAATGTTGATTCTTCATCGAAGTTTATGCCTTAATGAATTGCATATAAACTTTACTTGGAAATAATTATTAATAATACATGATGTGTGTTACTTTCCCACGGTAATTATTAACCATGTTGTTTACATTTCATAGAGTAACGTGGGGTTATTTTTTTAATCCACATAACTTAGTGTTAAAGTTTTGTATAGGTAGAGTGGAGTCAGGTGAATTTTACTGATCAAAGCTAGACAAATGTTATCGTATTTTAAAATGCAATATTCTGAAATACACACCAGTTTCGTTATCCCATTTTGAGTGTGGTTTGATATTGATGATGGTAGACAGACACATATACTGTGTAACCCAGCCAAGCGGCCAATAATACGATTTGAGCCACTATGCATACAAACATACATACATAAAATTACATCTATAATCCCCGAAGGGGTAGCAAGCGCCTTTAATCACATACAGCCAAAAATTAAACTGGGCTGGGTTAGATGGAAAATTGCGAGTAAGTTACGTTATGCATACATACATACAAATTCATACCTGCACCATTCTTCATAGCTAATCATGACTTATGTATTCTGTAATTTGTCATTATAATAACAATTTAATTACATTGCTTCTTTGATGTGTTCCACTCGTTTATAATTAGCTATTATTGCAATATTACTCTGAACTAATAGCTCTAGTCATTGTTTTTTATTTATATTTCATTATTCATATGTAGTTATATGAATACCGTACATGCAGCATTTCTCGGATCCAAAACTAAATAGTTTATTATCGACGACCTGTATTTATTTGAAAAAGCTTAAATGTCCCATTTGAATAAATATTATCTCCCTTAAAAAACGTTAAAGAATATTTAAGAAACGAATTTTTTAAAGCTGTTTGAAAGCCTGATATTATCCTTAATACCAATATAATTAAATGTCTATTTATCATCGTCTTTTTTAATATCCTGCGGTTATTAAAGGCGTTTATATATTCAATAGTTAAAATACTTCAGTTGACGTTATAATTCGTCAGTTACACGCTTTTGAGGCTTGTAATAACATTGGTTTAACATGTTTCAAGTTTGTAATTTCTGATAAAAAATTGAACGTTATTTCTCGTAAAGTCGTTTTCGCTCGGTCGCTTGACATAATATCAAATTAAAAGCCGACCTGTTTTTGTCGTGTACGGTAATGATATAAGCACTGCTGTGCTGTTTATCTATATTTTACATGTTTTTCCTTTTTGTCTTATGTATCTACATCAAATAATTTTATAAAATGATGTTGATTAAATTAATTAATATCATATTCAAATGCTATGTGCTGGTTTCACCGCAACCATCTTCTGTGTGTTTTTTAAATCTAAATACTGTTTAATTTACCTCACAGCAAAAAATGTGGTATACATTAAGGCAGTTGTTTTCACCATATTGTCACTTAATACATAAAACGAAACGTTCTAACGACATAAAACTAAAATGATCACGTCCGTTTATGCGAAATGTTTCACTGTTTCAGTTCGTCACTCACGATAGTCACGATTCGCTCACAGTCATGTTTTTCATTTCTATGCCGTTCGCGCTACATTTCGATTCCGAATTTAAATCAAATAGTTTTTTCTTTTCGAATGGCTTTCAATTTTTCAGCTGAATGAGCGTTTAACTCTGTCATTAGCGTCTCTTAAATGAAAAGGTTTCGCTTGAATGGAAAGGAGGCCTTAGATTAATTAATAATTTTTACATTTTGTATAATAAACGTAAATGGTAAATATTGTCCATAAGTAAAAGTTTTTAAGGAATTTACTATGGTATAAATTAGGCCTCTTTATAACTAGAGTGTTACCGGAACAATGATATCAATTTGATTACGAATCGAATTAACGTTAAATTTTTTTTCATGGTCAGATAAATGAAATTTTAATGTGATTTTCAAATCAAGTATTCTTAACAGCATTAAATTAAATGGAAACTTGTACGTACGACATTTATATTTTAGAAAAAGGTATTTTCTGCGACTTTCATTTCTTTCATCGAACATTATCCAGTCCTTTTGATCATAAATATACCGCAGTTGGACTCAAAGTGTTTTAAAAAGGGCGAAATTCATCGAATCCCGACCCCCTTTTCTTCACTTAGGACCACTCGTGTCGACCTCGAGCCATTTACTCGAGGACTCTCTGTAAAACCTCGAAAACGACTTTCAACACTTCGCTGTAGCAATGCTAAGTCCGATGTGACTTCAAAAGTATTCGGATTAATCATGTGGTAATTTGATACTTTAAAATTAATTTCTCAAGTACACTTGGTACCTTATGTATAACTTTTCACACTAGATCCTTCTTTATTTGAATATAGAATGGAGAATGACATGCATTTAAGTACGTGAATATCGATAAATCATTATAATAAATCTAATAGATACTTTGTAAAACGTCATCTTACGCGCATTTATTTTCAAAGAGTGTTTTGTTTTCCTGTATTTGAAAAATTCGATATTCAAAAACTTCTTAACTTAGATATTGAATGACATCCACGATTTTCAAGATTATGTCGACTTCTCTGATCATTAAAGCAACTTGGGCACCGAATTAGCATAGAAATAGGCCGGGGTCCGCGTGAATGCTATCATTTGTAATTAAACTGTCAGCGGGGTGGGTAATTTTAGCTTACGTAGCCGGCTAGTGCTCCGTTATCAGTTCACGGATATTAACACGTCTCGTAGGTCAGCTTGGAAGGCGTGAGGACTTAGCAATTGACTTTTGATTGACTATGATTAGTAAAACGCCACACAACTTACAAAACACAAAAATTACTGTGCTCGAGATAAATCAAATATTTTCCAATAACCATAATCGTTCAATATGGCATGTGATTCGTTGTATTTACCTTTATTTTTAGTTCAAGTGTAGGTAGTAGGTACTATTTAAAGTAAAATATTTTTTTTAATATGATATACTGAATGTCTGTATGTACGTGTAACGTACCCGTAAATTGTTTTGAAGGTTTCTTGGAAAAATCGTATTTACATAAAATTGCTTAATGTATTAGGATAATTTACTTAACAATATTAAACGGAAGACGATTTTTGACCCTGGAATGAGAAGATAATCTTTTCAAATTTTATAGAGGAAAGATTTGTTTGTTTGTTTGTATTAAATAGGCTCCGAAATTACTGGATCGATTTGAATAATTATTTCACCAATGGAAAGCTATTTTATCAGCAAGTAACACAGAATATATTTTAGCCCCGTAATTTTCCGGGTATGGGAACTACGCGGGAGAAACAACGGGCCGCTGCTAGTCTTAATAATAAAGTTTAAAAACAAATCGGCATAACATTGCACAGAAAAAAATACTCTTAAATAGTTTGAAAAATATTTTGAAAATTTTCATCATCAAATCCATTCTTCAAATCAAAAATTATATGCAAAAAGAGTAAATTGGCAATGACAATCAATGAAAACCATCATTTTGTAAATAACTCTTCAACTCGTTGTAACGTTATTCGAAAATTTCGAGCAAAACGCTTCCTTAAACTTAAATTACGGAACGTCAGGTAATTATGGGGGTTAATTAAGACAAGCCCGTCCCAAAGTGACTATGTTCAGCTGACCCATTAACCGATATCGTCCGCGAGCAAATAAGCGGGTGCTATTTAGATTTACAAAATGCGGGTCTTTTGAAAGTAGATAATGTTAAAATGGTTAAGAGAAAGAGAACATAATTTGTATTTCGTACATTTCTGGTTTTTCTTTGTTATAAACGTATGAAATACGAAAATGTGTATTTTTTCATTAGGAGAAATGAGACCTTCGACCTTGTCTTTTTTTTTATTGTCTAGATAAAGTGTCTTGCTAAATTAAGTATGACTAATATAGTCACACTATATGTGTCTGTTCATTGCATACATATTCGATTACTATAATTAATATTTTGATAAGTTTGGTACCCATCAAAAGATTTCTGACTCGATGTTAACAGCAGTTTGCAGCCTGCACGCATGCATGCATTGCATATAAATGTTGTTATCGAAAGCATTTGATAGAAATTGCCAATATATGTTAAGCACATCAAAATAAGAATCGCGGCTCTAAAGTGACAAATACCGTTTATTCACAGACTGGGGTGAACACTGTGGACTTAGCTACATAATTCTGATTCTGATTCTCCAACTTTCTGCCGTACACAGATTATGGATTTCGCCACGAATAAATATTTGAAGTAATATGTTTTGTGTGAGTTTCTGTTTGATGTGTGTATAGATATCTTTATTTTTTCTTCTTTCACTAATAATCGTTAACGCATGCTGTGTTTCCTTAGTTATGTACTTTGTACGAGACATATTGGAATTTATTTATTACTGTAAATGTAGTGTGTTATAACTGTAAGAGAACCTAATAAATAAATAAATAATTAATATATTGCTGAATAACCTACTACATTACTTAAAGATAATATTTGACCATTAATAGGAACTTTCGATATAATAATATTATCAAAATAAAAAGAGCTTATGGTCGTATTGAACAATAGAAACAGAGTGTTCTTCAGGGAGCTAATCTAGGGCCGCTAACTTACCATGTCGTTGCGCTTAGTTATAAAAAAATGTACATCACAATAAGGGCTGTCTTCATCTTCAGTCCCTTTAGGTAATAGAATAACTAATCTCCTAACCCCATTAGCAGCGCTGTCTGCCTTGAGACAGCTGTCTGCAGCGGGGAACATAGGCTCATTATTTTTACGCTACATTATTCATCGTGTCTTGCGGGAGATAATGCTCAGACACATACGATACCGTCTTCCTGTGCTTAGTCACTGGGGATGGACGTTTTTTGTGGTAACTTGGATAAATTGAGTTAATATTCTCTAATAATAACGCTAAGCGTTGTTAAATCTAGATTGGGTATGAAATATAACGTTTGTAATGAAATGTCCTTTCTATATTAGATGTGTTAATAGCGACTTTCTTGATAGGATAAGTGATTTTTGCATCTCACATTATATACATATTAGTAGTAACTGAAAAATAATCACAGTTCTATTGTAAAGAAAACTGTAAGCTCGCTCGAGGACTAAATGACTAAAGACGAAATATTTATTTAATTGTCTATGTAAACGTCTCATTGAAAATTATATCTCCTTGGAATCATTGTAACTACTTTAGATTCTGAAATTACCGTCTTTTAAAAATGGATACGTTCATGTACTTATGTATAAAAATAACTTGACAAATGGCATCCCTGAAAATAGAACGATAAAAGAATTTGGGTCTACCTACTTCCAGATGAATGACGCTACGGGCGGATATAGTTATTCAGGTCCTTTGTAATAGTCATCTTTAATGTCCCTAACAGATTCAAACATCCCATTCAGACCCAAATATTTCTCCACAGGGATAAAAAGTTAAGTGAAATGTGCATAATGCGTAGATATCAATTTCCGATAAGCGTCGGAGCGACCGAAGTGTATTGGGCAGCGATTATGAGCCTCCTGCAGATATTAAGGTTTAATTCCTTAGTAATCCCTGGAGGGCGGCATGGGCAAAATGTAATTTGTAATTCAATGAATCCTCTCTGATCTTCGGTTTTGATTGATTTCACTGCGCGCTTTCATAGGAAATCATTATGGGTTCTTATGAATTGTTATTAATAATAAAATATCGTTTGTGAATAAAAGGCCCTTCGTTTTATTCATAAGGGTATTTCGTTGGAAACTGATACGTAAGATGTAGCATTTAACGATGCATAATTTTTCATGATCATTCTAGATGCTTATTCATGAACCCGCTGAGGAATGAAGAGTTGCCATTTTTCAACATTGTCTTATACAAGTTAAGGCTTTTCGTTGAAAACGCTAATCATATTTTTAAGTATCTCTAGTACCACACCGTATTTAGGATGTAATCCTATGCGATCAATATCGATAATTTGTTTAGGGAGATCGTTGTTGTTCATCAACATTTGCGATTTTCTGTACTAAGAATGCAAAATCTTCTGGTCGCTGAAATTTTGAGAGTTCTCTCATGCATCTCGTCGTCTATAAGCCTTAGTATTGCGTTTTAATCGTCTCATGTTTCAGACATCCATTTTGAAATATCACATCGAATTAATTTAATATTCTTCAAAGACCTTGCGGAATGCTAATTCACTAATAAGCTCGTTAATGTGTTAACCAGGTAATAACTGCAGTCGACTTCTTGGACGATACCCAAATGGTTTCGAGATAGATAACGATCCTCCATTAGCAACTGGATGACTCGAGACACTGGTGCTTCAGGCATAGTGAAGGTAACGGCCCGTTAGCAATGCTGCAGTCCGATTACGATGTGGTTGGTTAGCTTGATGACTGTGATGACCAAACTTGGTGACATTTATTAGGAGTATATAGCAAGACATACAATCCAGATGGTTCTAGCTAATATTAAATGTGTTTTTTCATTCTTTTGCTTTATAGAGTGGTGGTAGCATGTAGCCTAGTATTAAGATGCCTTATTGAGACAGGCGTTGGTTAAAATATTATATTAAATGTAGCCGAGATCCAAGTGGTAAAGTGGTAGGTGGTTACCGTATGGGCTCCGGAGCTGAAAATAATGAGGGTTCTTTGAATTATAATAAAACATCCAAAAGATGGCGAAACTATGACTTGCGGTCAAGTCACCCTCCTTATTGGTTAGTTGTCAGACCAAACTGACATGCTGTCAACAAGGAGCCAATAGCGACAGTGGTAAGACCACAATACTCCCTCGCGTCATCTGGCGGTTTTTGTATTTTTGAAAACCCTCATTGGTTTAAAGTATACTAATTGCTGAGAAATATCCGTTTCTAGCACCAGCGTACCCAAATTGTTGTATTAGTAATAAACTTTTAATTAACAATTGAAAGTGATTTTCGCATCGTATGAAACTACGAGTTTGTCTACCCCTTTTTAATTATAGTTGATGCGATGTTTTCATTCAATATCAGCGGGCTTTCAAACTACAAAATCCTCTCAAGGCTCTTGATGTCCTCTTAATAATTCAAATAAGGGCAGCAAGATTTCACAACAAAGAGTCAACTCATCCGCGCTCTGCATTGTTCTCAGTCCTCAAATCGTATTTTTTACAAAAAAACCGTTCTTATTACCATGGCTTTCATAGCCAACTCGTTTATAATAGTCGCTTATGGTTCATAAAGATGAACAAATATAGACTTGTGCTCTGGTAATGTTGTACAGTGGTGGAACGTACATGTTCGTCACTTTTAACAACGATGACGTTTAGATAAAGAGAAAGATCTTTAAGTATAGGTATAAACATTTTTGATCAGAGGAAAAAAAAAATATTGTGTGATTAAAAGAGTAGAGTGGTTATAGATTAAATGCATGTTAATAAGAAAAAATATTACAAAATAAAATTATATCTTCAACATCCCATTTTATTCCTCTAAAAGCTTAAGGGTTTAGGTCATGATTTTATCTTCCAATTTATGTGTAAGATGATGTGTTGTTATGCAATTAAGATTTCAACAATATTCATCTCTCATTACCAATTTCAACGCAATGTTTTCAATACTAAGGTAAATTTGCACTTCGACACTTTTATCGAGAAAAACATTTTCGGAGCGACGCGGTACCTCCATCGCTCTTTCAAGTTGGCGACTGGAATTCTAATGAAATTTTAAATGCAGCCTTTTCATTTGAAAACTTGTCATCGCTTAGAAGCGGAGTGAAACAAACAGTACATTTACAAAGTATAACCTCAGTATATAATATATAAGTATTATATTATATATAAATATATATATATATTATATTATAATATATCAGTAATATATATATAAGTATTCCTCTAAATAACTTTGTTTTCTAATAACTTACTGCAATGTATTGATATGTTATTTAACAGGTTTTTTCTGTTGTTTAATTTTTTTAGGATAAATTAAGCTTTAATTTGCGTGAGAAATAAATTAGTGTAGGTTTTTAAATCGTTCTAGTTGAGTTATGTTTGTATACAATTTTTTTTTTAAATTACACTTTCAATGTTTCAACTATGTTAATATAAATAGTGTCAATATAAATAGATGTATTCAATAGAAGAAGAAATATTGCAGTGATAAGAAGCTTTCTTCTTATCACTGCAATATTTCTTCTTCTATTAGAGGTTATTTCTTACCTTATTCAATATAAAGATATTGAATAAGGTAAGAAATAACCTCTTACACTTTCTGCGCAGAAGTTATTTTATTGACCAAAAATTTATTTATTTATATAGGTTTACCAGTGTTCGTCTACACTTAAATCTTACGGTAATATTAAATTTTAAATACTAAGCGTAACAACCATGTAAGGTAAGCACGCATACGTTTTTTAATGAGAGAAACTTAATTAAAATACAAAAAAGGAAATTCAATCACGTATACAACCTTTTTATGAAAATACCAAGCTATGTCTAATTTGTTCCAAGAGGCAACTTAACTCCTTAATGCACCCGCGCTATTCCCATTGAATTCCCGCCATTATGTCTCTGTATTCGGTTCGAGAGCGTGTTTGCTATTACTCCGGTTATTTGATTACATTGCATTTGGCTGCCTGTACAAAACTAAGAGCGTGCTCTGCCTAAATTCTAATTTTGCTCACACCTGTGCCGTGGGGTGACTGCCTAAGGCTGTGTGTAGGTTGAATGGAACGTGTCAAAATAATATGTTATTATTATGTGTTTAATATTAGACAACATCAGATAGAAGTGATTGAGGTAAAATCTAAATTATTGCACTGAAGTGGCTATGTGACATTTCACCTTTTTTTATTACATATTAGTGCTAGAAGCTTTATGAGCTGTTAAAGAGCTATTCTCTATAATTTTTATTATGTCTATTTTAAACTTATTCTTTTTATTAGAACTCTTAAGTGCGGCGAATAAACATCAGTTTTTTTTCCTTGTCCCTCTATTTGCTTTTCAGAAATTAAGCATATTTCAATACAGCTAAGTTGCAAAAGAGAGAGTAAATATTACAATATCATGAAATGTACATAAATGTTATTTGTTTCCACAGTTCGATTAATACATTTGAAAATTGTTAAAATATATTCATACTTAAGTAACTTGCCGGAATCAATTTTTTACTTAAAAATATTTCACGAAGAAAATAAATTCCTAACCAATCGATCCCCGAATTTCCTTCATACATGTAAGCTGTTACAAGTCTGCAAACTGTACTTAAAGTAGTTTGAGCGATTTTACAATACCAGATAAAGATAAGACGTTAGGACAAAAGACGTATGGTTTTGAGCCAAACTCGTTCAGGCATTTGGCCAGGAAAGTTTCAAATGTACAGCATGTTCTTGTAACCCTAGTAGTAATATCGATTTTGCTACTTTTAAAACTAAGTTCGCGTCACTAATACCGGAGGAACAGTTTTAGAATTTCAAGCAGAAGATTGTGTTTTCTTGAAACGCTGTCAGTTCAATTTGTCTCTGCTGCTATCGCGCTGACTTTATTAAAAACTTGAGTGTATTCTACGCGCTAGTAATGAGTTGTAAATAAACTTCGCTCCTTCATGGTAGTGTGTTGCACTCAATTTAAAACACCACTGTATGTTGTACAAACTAAATTTATTATTATTTGATTATAGTACACTTGCATTTTTTGCTTTTTTCATCCAATCAGTTTTATAGTATTAATTATTGAAAATGTGTCATATATGCACCATATGATGGATCAAAAAATTAAACTTAAGGTATCCTTTGAACTAAAAAGAATTGAAACTATAAAGAAATACTGTTTACGCCGCTGAAGCTATCTTTATTTCACACCATATTACCTTTGTTAGGCCTCGTTAAATTAGCTCATCAATCATCATCATCCTCTTGCCCTTCTCCCAGTTCATCTGGGGTCGGCGCAGCATGTCTTCCTCTTCCATACGTCCCGGTCAGGCGTCATCAAACTATCCACTCCCATTTCACTCATATCATCTTTCACACAATCCATCTATCTCTTATTTGGCCTTCCTCTTCCTCTCCATCCACTAACATTCATACTCATCACTCTCTTTGTCACATGTTCTTCCTTTCTTCTCATCACATGCTCATACCAAGATAAACGGTTTCCTCTCATCTTATCTATCACTGGTGCCACTTTCATACTTCCTCTAATATATTTATTTCTTACTTTGTCCATTCGCGTCACTCCACACATCCACCTTAACATTCTCAAAATAGATAAATTAGCTCATCAATATAGTGCAACAAATATACTAGAATTCTTTCTACGAGTATGCAATTAACATTATAATATCAGAAAAATCAATACGCAGTATGGACTATTTACCTTTTAGCAGTCTGCCTGGCTGATACGTTGCTCTCAAAGAAGAGGGAATAAAAGCTACATGAAAATGCTCATACCTTGAAAAATATAACTATATTAAGCAATTTAATTTACAGTTTCACGTACAAGACGCTGCGGTCTGTCAACACAGTGCCTTATACAGAAGGCCCGCTTTGAAACCAACAACGAGCCACGCTCGGAACGCTTTTTGGCTTGAAACCAAAGTGTGGCCACCGTGTAATTAAATGGGACTTGTAGACCGTCATTTAGCAACCAGGAGGAGATATTTTAGTACATTTTTTATAAACCAGATCCGTTGTTTTGATTAAAAATGCCTTAATTAACGATAGTAACGTAAAAAAAAATATGTAAATTATGAACAAATTTTGATATGTTGCGACGGTCCATATGTCTATAATTACAAAGGCAGTATAATAATTTTATATTTTAAATAAGATCTTTGGAATAATACCCCGACTATGTCAATTATAATTTAAAGTATACAAATTTATTTCGATCGGCTTATGTGTTTTTGGAGACGACTCAGTATTCCTTTCCGCGCTAGATTAATATCTATTGAATATCGAAAGCTGTTATTTATCTCTGTATGTTTCGTGACCACAAGCATCTAGTTTCTACTCATACTGTGTATTCAGAATGCATAAGCTTCTAATATAGATGTAAACGCGAAAAAAAAACTAAGGGCGACAGCATCTACAAGTGCTTAGAAAGTATCTAAGATAGGGTAAAACTGCCAGACAGAGTTGAAACGAATTTATCCCTCCCGCGACCTTGCCCCAAACGACCTTGATCCTTTGGCTCACTCTTAGTTCCTAGATGGAATTTGATTTACCTAAAAGTTAAGTGAAGGGATAGATCGAGGGCGAGAACTTTTTATCGCTAGGACATTGTTAATGTTAACTTATGTAGCCTGCTCCGCGCAGGAGTTGGTTTGCAACAGTGTTTATAATAGAATCGATGTAAAGTTCGCCAAATATCTGGACGTGTTTGCTTAGTGTTAGTCTTATGCAATAGAATGTATACAACATTCTGACTGATGACTGCCTCGTTGATCTAGTGGTAGCATGCGCCGCCTGAAGACCAAGAGGTCCCGGGTCGGGCCGAATAATTAAAATACATTGTGGCTTGTTATTTCAATATTGAAATTACTTAGTAACAGTCCGAAGTCAGAAAGTTGGCGGTTTATTTACCTCTGTGCCTCGGAAAGCATGTTAAGCTGTTAGATTTGCGCCTTTTTTTTTTTCTGTTTTTTTTTTATTACGCGGGGAAATGCGTTACGCACCGTCACCCTACCCAGGGGGGGGTAGGGTGGTGTGTGGGACTCCCGGGGACCTCAGCGAAAGGAGGTCCCTGCTCCGGCTGAAGGTGGAAGTGGCCGGGGTATACCCACTAAAAAACCCCGCGGTGTTCCGTCGCATCGCAGTAGGAGGGAGCCTGGGATCGCATCGCGCTCCAACGAAACCCCTCCCGTGCGATTGCCCCTTTCGGGCCCTTCTCAAATGCTCCATTGAGCGTCTCTCCGTGGCGCCCCGGGAACACGTCGGGACGCCCACGTCTGGGCTATAGAATGCTGGTGATGGACCCCCTGATCACATCACCAGCTAGCCACGGCTACGGCGGCATGCGTGCAAGGTGTTGAGCACGACGCCGACCAGGCCTACTGCGGCGCATAGGCTGGGAGCTGGGATCTGCCTCCCTTTCTCGCTCTTGTTGGATTTGCGCCTGACCTCTTTCCGGTCATGTCGAATTGCCGTTTTACTGGACTAAGAGAGTGCACTTGTGTTTGCGTACACATTTATGTACTATAATATCTCCTGTCCAGAAGGCTAATCCTCTTTGAAATTAGCCGCCGTGACCGATATCGGTTATGAGGACATTATTATTACACAACATTCTATTAAATAGTATATTTTCATTATCTTTAATTTCCTTATTGTAAACAAACAGTTATTTCACACCATACTTATAAATATTCTATTGAATACTTACGTAAGACTATTAGTCGATTAAATTATATACTAATCGATTTTTTATTCAATTTGTAGATTAAATAAAATAAAGAATGCTAAAGCCGTTTATTTTGGCAAATAGATTTATTACAATTTCTTTTGCTCTTAATTTTTTATCCTTTTAGCATTTCCACACGAATAACCTGTTGAAATGTGGTGCTTAGAAAAATAGCGATAAGCGTGAGTCCTTTTGTCGCTATATTCTTATACTTATAGCCCAGAAATCAACTTGACTCCAAGAACGAAAGTACACAGGACTAGTAAGAAGTGAGTTCGGGAAGACCTTAGTCTTTTCAAGACCCAAGTTTATTTCAACACTTATAAATTTATAGATTACTTATTTTATTTTTACCGTACGAACATGTCCAAGTCTAAGTGTGCTCTGCTTACAGAAAAATAGAATAGAAACTTCTATAAACTTAATTCTGTTTCAACATAATAAGCTTCTCTTTGACTGCAACTACATATAATGAAAGGCACACAAAATGTTATCTGAGCGTAGGAAACAGAACAAAAGAGTATTTTCCTTTTTAAACTACACAACACGGTACAAGACATGTGTCTTAACAATTTTCACTCTGTAGCTACGAAAATGACACTCTTTGGTGGAACAAGGATGTAGAGAGAAAAGCTGCACCATCTAAATCTGTATAAAAATGACTTGTAAAAAATACTACCTGTATTGTCATAATATACGTGTAATTGCATAATAGTAATATTGGCAACATTTGTTACATGTCAATCTAAAAATTACAGCAAATAATAAATTAAGCTTTCATTATGAAAAGTAGGGACTACAATAATTACTTTAGGTTTATATCTGCCAGTCAGACGTCTAAAAGTAATTTTTGTGTATAGAGCCGTTGGCAAAATACTTATGTTTCATATTTTATAACAAGATAGAACATGTAGGTATTTACTTTTGCTATAGAAATCAAAACCATAAGATACCACAAACCACATTTGCGACTCATAGTTGTTTCATTAATAACTATTTATCGTGTTGCCATCAACAGATTGGTCTGCTCAGCTGATCTAGTTAATTGAGATAAAAATAAACAAAAATCACATATTAATTCATGTTTCAACTTCAAGCATCCCTTAAACTAAGAACACAAAATATGAAATAATGCGTCGTGTTTGTGAGAAATCAACGTTGTTTCGCTTCCAGCGTGACAAACACTTCGATAAGGGCCCATGCACATTCGAGTCACGTAATTCAACCTATTTGAACCACTACAAAGTATCTACGTATAGAGCCGCGAGCCACCTTAAGGGGTTTACTCAGACTTAAGGGATCGAGGCGTGCACTCGAGAGTGTTTTCGTGTTGCGAACGATATTTTCAATAACAACCTTCCGATTCCTTTTTCCGGTTCAGTTCAATTAAATCAATTGGGCTTAGTTTGACACTAACTTTTTCTATCCGTAATATAGCAGCGCTTTGGTCTGATTGGCAGATTCCGCATAACCAATATCCATAGACTATAAATTTTGTATAAGGTAGAAATATTTTTTAGGCATCTGTAATTTTAACTATTCATGATTGTATTTTTCTAAACTTATTGTCTTAAGTGCAAAATAAAATTAAATTGAAATAAAATCTTTAAAAAAAAATTATATGTTAAAAAATATATAGTTATAAGTTGTAATCAAAAATTTAGCGACTATGATTAACTTCATTTCATCACTACTTAATTTAAACTATTATAAAACTACGATTAGCATCAGCAAATATTAAAATAGATTGATTTCGTCGGGTAGTTGTTATAGTTTCGGGTCATTTTATTTATAAATACGAAGTTTGAAAACAATAAAAGAAACATCTTTTCACACAAGCATTCAAACATAACCTTCATAAATATAAAATAATAATTAGAGCAAATCTTTTCAATGAATAAGCAATCTGCTGTTAAAAAATAGTAAATTGATAAAATTGTTGGGCATAAAATCATCCATATTATTTAGTTTTTTGACAAAGAATTCTCAAAAGACAGAAAGGCACAGAGAGAGATGGATGGAGACAAATAAGCGCTTTGAAAATGGTACAGGGGATTTTGCGAAATAAAATGACTCCTTAAAGGACTTTACTTCATCGACTCTAGAGGTATCTCAGATTCCTAGATCCTTAAATATTTTTTTTTTCGATAGCTTAATAGATTTTTTCGATAGATTCACGGTGTCGTTGTAAATTTTAGTGAGTGCCCGTCGTCTAACAAACACGAAGTGAATCTAAGCTCAGCTCTTTTTGTGCCAACTTCGTCTGAGCACTTGGTTGCAAGTCTCGTCGTCGGACTAAAGATACCGGACGCGACAAACCGGCCTGAGTGAAACTTTGGCTAAGAAAAACTCGACGCGCCGGAAGGGTTTTGACAAAGTTGCTGAGATCGATTCGAGGACGGCCAGTTAAGTTTTGTTGATGAAATTTTTAACGATGTTTTGTAACTTAAACTTTTGATACCTACTTCATTGATAAGGTTGGGGTGGTGATTTAATATTTTTTGTCATATTTATCAATGTTAGGTATATCAGTCGGTTATTTTTCTAATGTTTGAGTATACACGTGTTTTGGATCAAGCCAGGTTATAAGAAAACATCTTCAACTGTTTCTCAAAAAAGTTAACTATAAATTGTAAAAAAAAGAAACTTTAAAAAAGCAACTGTAAATAAAATCAATGAAAAGTAAATAATATTGAAAAAGATTAATATAAATCGCTGATTTAGTCTGAAAGAGCAGGTCACTAAATTTAATAATACCTTTTTTTTTGTTGTATAATTCTTATAATAAGCTCATAAAAACCGATAGTAGCAATTTATGGCCATCTATATAGGAAGCACAAGTCAATAGATCTTCGGAGTTCTTTAATCGTTAATTACCCTAACCCTTAAAAACAGGTTGGCGCTTCGATTTAGACGGCCGATGAAAGAAAACAAACCAAAAAACATATTTCTCACTATCCCCGAATTTGGCTAAAAGAGGGCTCGAGTTCCCTCAAATTGAAAATACCCGTATTTAGCGAGTGGATTTAGGAATACAAGCTTGAAATAAAACGTGTGGAGTTATCGCGCATTCCAGAACAGCGCTCCAAATTATTCGCTCCAAACAGGGATGGCGTAGAAAAATCGGACAAATGCTAGCAGACTCTAGTCCCGAGGGTTTCGTATAGATTTAATCGTGAAAAAAGGTTAAGTTTTTTGTTAGTAGGATTACAAAATAATGTTTGGTAAGAAATTATTTTTTTTATTGATTTTTATACTACTTTTTGAAGTGGTAGGTAGGTTAATACAAAAAATATGGAATTCAAATCCGTAAAAATTTTAACATAATCTCAATTATATTTATTTATTTAATATCGTTAAGAGATTACGAATAAATAGCTAAAAATATTATAGGAATTCCAAATGTTACCACTATTGTGAAAACGTAGACCAGAACTTGATATTGATTTGATAGGCTTTACACGTTACGATTACAAATGTTAAAATAGGCAAGGTGACTAATAAAACTGTTTAGTCCGTCAGTTAGATTATAAAAAAATATTGAAGTCGTATTTTTTATTTATTTGTCATACAAACATTGACGAAGATACATTACAGATACATTCAAGTTGCGCGTGACGTTACACTTTCGTAAAATTTTTACTCAATAGTGACGTCGCAAGCCTCCACTCCAAAACTTTGAAGCTCTTTATCTTTTTTTTTGTAAATTTGATAAAGCGAAAAATTTGTGTCGAGTATTTTTGTATAATCTAACTGACGGACTAAATAAAATTATAGTTTTTTTAATGCAGTCATCATCCCTATTAGAAATGTTGATTTGCGTATCATCTTAAATGTCAATTATTTTTGAAACATACAAACTGCCCCAATTTACATGTTT
This sequence comes from Glyphodes perspectalis, assembly GCA_951394215.1. Classification (NCBI taxonomy): domain Eukaryota; kingdom Metazoa; phylum Arthropoda; class Insecta; order Lepidoptera; family Crambidae; genus Glyphodes; species Glyphodes perspectalis. The sequence goes on along the minus strand of OX596208.1, from coordinate 4,623,558 downwards.
TTCACAAATTTTCTTCTTTACTGGGCTCTTTAAGTTATATCCATTTACAAACAATTTTAACATTTCTTTTCAAAAGTCATCACATTCAGCACAATTTGACAAAGCGATCCTAGCATTTTAATTTCGTTCTAGCCTAAGGAACTCCAAAAAGGTGTCACCTTTTTAAAATATGTCCGGCGTAAGGCCTGCTCTGCTGAGGCAAGGGGAATACGTGAGACTTTTGCATAATTCCGACCAGCATTATCTCGCCTTGGGGATCCGGTTTGGAATCGTGCCATTTTCTATACAGAAAAGTGGTAAAACGTTACAGTATCTTAACAAGAGACGGCTGAGTAACTGCGATTATCTGCCACCTTTGTGTTGAGTTTAATGCGATAGAATTTTGCTGGTGCATTTTGTGCGGTCGGATTAATGTGCACTCGGTTTGAATAATGTTTGTTTGGGGCTAGGAAGTTGCTGGAAACGGGATTAGCGCGACCAAGTATGAAATCGCGGTCAAAGTGGTTTCGTCTTGATTCATTTATTTTTTTATATTCTACATCGAATTTATCTTTCCATGGGAATTGTCTTTCTGTTTGTTAACATGCGAAAGTGAGTTTGTTTGTTAGTTATTTTTATTAGTTTTTAAACTTAGTCAATTCATCGTGAAATTTTGGAAATATTGTGTCAGGATAAAAATAACAAAATATTGTTTTATTTGTAGTTTGAACAAGGTTTATTTGAAAGTTTTGTTGAAATATTTAGGTTTATGGAAAGAAAGTTTATGTACTGGATAGTGTTAGGTCCAGTAGTTTAAACCATTTGACCTAATGCGAATGTCTTTGGGTCGGATTCTAGTGTTAGAATTTTCAAAATTCTAAGTCAGAATTTATTACTAGCTTGGCGAGGGAGGGAGTCTTACAATTAAACAAAATATGGACGTCTCACCATAATCGGATTTGTCTTGTTACCATGACTATGGACAATTAACTAGTCTCTTTAATGTGTAATTAATTTCCATTTAAGAAAAATACCATGCAAATGAACAGTGACCGTAAAAATTAAAATCCCGCCAAGGACGTCTAGATATAGGTATATTTAGTAAACAGTATTAAATATAAAGAATATATTAAACTGCAGCTACTTCAACACTCAAATCTGGATTCAAAGCAAAGTTAATGACGTCTCAAACCTTAAAAACACATTACTCCGCTAATGAAAGCAGACAACAACCTCGCTGCGATCATAAACTCCTACAGAAGTTGGCTGGCAAAAAATGTCACTATGCAAATTTCCATAATGACTGGCTTATACCGGGCTAAAAGACTTTAGTATTGTGTTCAGACTCCATTCATCTTTAGATCCTATTGTAGCCGAAGTTAATGCGCCCCTAATACTGCGATGACTGGCATAAAGTCGCGATATATCGTTATAGTTTTCTCCCCAGCGTGACAAGCTTTCAGCGGTATGTTATAAAATGTTGGAACAATATTCACTAAGTGATGTTTTTGTGACTTCTCACTTAGTGAGTGGTGGCTCGGTAATTGAATGGGAGAGGTTCGGAAATGATTATAATGTGTGCGGCTACTGCATTTGTTTATTATGACTCGTATCTGGCCAAGCCAAGTCGAAGCTGCACGGCCGTACCTTCCTTTTCTCGAAGCAGTTAAGGCCATTTTTGACCCCCTTATAATTAATATATACAGATAATGAAATATTATGAGGGTTATATTTAGGTTTAGACAAGTAGGGCACGTAAGGTTAGACAAGCAAGAATATTTGTTGCTACTTTCATGAGATATTTTTTAAATCTTTTTTTTTTTTCGTTAGAATTAGATAGTTAAATACGTACATACATATCACGATACCGCAATTCCAAAGGTAAAAAGAAAAAGAGCAGAAAAGTAATTTAAAGTTTTTGACGTATAAAATGTTGCATAATCAGTCTAATAGACAGAAAAATTTAGTTTTGCATTTACAATATTGGTATAGGAAGGATAATAGTATATTTTAAGGTTACTTGGTAACGATAGCTTTTATTAATTAATGGCTGATTATTCAACAGTCGGATAAAATATAACAATCGAATAAATCACAATCCGGATGATTGTAAAATATCATTGCTTGTTTCGTGAATAAAATACCGTATGAAATTCGCAAGTTAGTGACTTTATACTTTATCAGTCGGTAAATTTTTATCTGATTATTAAAAAATTGGCCCTAATTCGAAAAGTTTGAAGTTTGTAAATATTGATTGCCTATTGAGAAAAGAAAAAATTCAAATTCGATATCTGGGGCGTATTTTTTATATTTGTCCCATGTTGATCTGGGACAAAAAAAAAGACTGTGCCAAATGTGGTTCTTGCCTAGCATGTCGTAAGAGGCGACTAATGGTTTACGGGCTTTTGGGTATGTGATTGAGTAGGCGACGAGCTAGCCACTTGTCACTCCTTTTTCACAGCTTTCCATCCAACCCAGCCCACTGTCCCATGTTGGTCTGGGAATTAAAAAGAATATGCCAACTGTGGTTCTTGCCTAGCATGTCGTAAAAGGCGACTAATGGTATATCGGGTTTTGGGTGTGTGATTGTGTAGGCGACAGGTTAGCCGCTTGTCACTGTTTTTTCACAATTTTCCATCTGACCCAGCCCGGCTTTATTTTTGGCTGAATGTTGTTGAAGGGGCTTGCTGCCCCTTCGACTCTGCCTGCCCCTTCGGGGATCGTGGGCGTGATGTTATGTATATACATATATACAATAAAAAATACATACATACATATGTATGTATGTATTTTTTATTTATTTAATCAGGCACACAAAGCGCTTTGTGAAAATTCGTCTTTAAATTTTTAATTCACTGAAATATTAAACACTTTCCAAAAACCAGGCAGCAAGCTGATAAGTTACGAAAAGCACTACAAATTTCAACTTAAAAAGCTTACTAGTAGACTGAGTCTGAGCCTGTGGAGTTCTCGTTTCATGGAGATAAATTTTAAACGAGCAGATTTAGGATGTAAATTCTACCCTATTATAAAACGTCTGAGAGGGTTGCCATATTAAATAAAGCTTTCTAACTAAATTAGTCATTCAGATTGGGAACAAAATTGGTTTATATTAAATCAAATCTTACGTGGATGTGTCTCCAAATTCTGCCATATCTAATTTTAGGATACGTGTTAAACCAATGTATTCAAAATACATACGTATCATCACGGCCGTAATCCCCGAAGTGGTAGGCAGAGTCAAAGGGCCAGGTATCCCCCTTAACCACATTCAGTGGGCTGGGTTAGATGGAAAATTACAAAAAGTGACAAGTGGCTAGCTCGTCGCATATGCAATCGCATACCCAAAACTCGATATAACATTAGTCGCCTTGACGATATGCTAGGCAAGGAACACAGTTGGCAGATTATTTTTAAGTCCCAGACCAACATGGGACTGTTGTATAAAATTAAAAACATGCATTATTGTAGTTTTATTCACGTAATGTATTTCGATTATTAGATGTGCATATAAATGCGGTTCCTGAATCAATCTTACGTAGGTAGTCTAAAACTTCAACTTATCAAATACCATATTAGGGTCTTCTATAGAGTCTATGGTTTATATTCCGTACATTTACGTAAGTTGACTGAAATCTAATCAACTGTAACTATACTGACCGACATACTACACAAACCAAAATGCCCAGTGATCCCATTCATCCTCAATATAAACGTTGAATAGCCTGCATGCACTAACCTCATTTTTATTACTCGCCTCTTTAAATTCCCGACGTCGAAACCATTGATACGTTGCTTGTAAAACCTCGTTCAAACATACTATAAAAATATATAGCCGAAGAAATAAAAACACGGTCCGGCATGGCATATTGCCCAAGATGCTCTGGCAAATAAACTTCTGGAGATAGCCAAGTGATAAGTTGTTTGTTGAACAAGCCTTTTAGTCTATTTAACGTGCGTAATGCCTTCAGACTAGTGCGATTTCAGTGTTTTATTGTTCCTGAAAATAGAGCTGTTTTCTCGCGTGAGAGAGAAAGTTCTGTGTATTAATAGTGTTATACCACTGTGGACTGGTTTTTTGTAGACTATTTTATTTGTGCTCACAAATAATGTTGACTTCGTAACAGACCAAAATCCACATGGCTAAGGGCTCCCCTTAGCCATGTGGATTTTGGTTTGTTACGAAGTCGACATTAGATACAGGTCTCTCGACGATATTGTATTTTACAGGATACAATCTGAATGATAACACATTCATCCATGCATATATAGGTGCGCACATATACCAAGCTTTTTGATCTTACACGAACTAAACCTAATTATTTTAACTAGGCTTGCTTACACATTTGAATAAGTCTTTCTGAATTTATAATGTTTTAGGGGGTTCAAGAGGGTAATTTTGGCCACACATAAATTTTACAAGCTTATTATTTTTGCCATTTAACGTAATTTATCAAGAACACATTTTTTTTAGATTTGACATAAAACTCTAAAATCTCTAAAGTTGTTGCTGGAAAAATTTTTGGTAAATGGCAATGGCAAGTGAGTTGTTATTGATGAAAAATATCTCGATATAATCAGCCCAAGACAGTTTTTTTTTAAATATATTACGTAAATTTTACCTTATTTTATAAAAAGTCCTAAAAGCAAGATAAATTGTTCTGAAATCTAAAATAGCCGAATTAAAAATGTAGATATTCGGCTGGCTACTCGTTATTATGGAAATGTATTCACAAAATCCTTTCCTTTTGTCTCGTTAAGAAATTATTTAGCCATCTTTTGCTTTCACTTCAGAATAGATCACAGAAAACGAATAGATACAAGACTTAGCTTTCTTTAATTTTCTTACTCCAAACTTATGATCATTAAGATAAAGAGTTTTTTTAATAAGGATCTCTCTAAAAATTCAATATTTAAGGAAAAATACCATCGTTATTTTCTTTTATAAAAAGGCCGGCTTGTAATTTATTTTACTCTTTTTCATATTAATAAGACACATCATATTATTACATTATATCTTAATACAAATATAAAATCATAATAAGATTAAAGAAGAGGTGAATAAAAAAATGGCCATAACAAAATATTAGAGAAAGTGAAAATACACATACATACATACATACATAACATCACGCCCATAATCCCCGAAGGGGTTGGCAGAGTCAAAGGGGCAGCATGCCCCTTCAACCACATACAACCAAAAATAAAGCCGGGTTGGGTTAGATGGAAAATTGTGAAAAAACAGGGACAAGCGGCTAACCTGTCGCCTACACAATCACACACCCAAAACCCGATGTACCATTAGTCGCCTTTTACGACATGCTAGGCAAGAACCTGTGGTTCCATTGGCACATTCTTTTTTTTTTGTCCCAGATCAACATGGGCCAAGCCCCAGACCAACATGGGACAAAGAAAATGAAAATATCTGAAATTAACTGTCCTGCAAATAATTTCCATTGATTGAATAAAACTGGCTAAATCCATCCGTAAACATAACGTTCTTAAAAACTGTTTTAAAAAAAAAGAAGATAAAAAGTGAATGTTACATCGCTCGAAAACTATAGGCAGTAAAGTCAAAATCTTTCCTGGCCACGTCGAACGGCCGAAACATTTTTACGAGGAGGATTTTACGGCCAGGGTGTATACGTACACTTGAATTATAAATCTGGAGTATCGATTCCTCACCGGCTCTCAGAGCCCAAAAGTTTTTAGCTTATCATCATCGTTTGTGTGCAAACATCCTCATTGTTTTAACATGAACGCTGGCGTCTCTTGAAAGTTTGGGGGCTGCATTGTCGCCGTAACAAGTTGATTGGCAACGTTTTGATATATCAATATCAAGCAATGATGGACAAAATATTATTAAAGAAAGTGTCTGCGTCTATGTAGATTTGGAGGTTTCTTTTAATGAGCACATAGCATTAAATGGTATGCATAGTATTGAGGTAGCTTGGTGGAAAAATATGACTCTACAGACTAAGCTATAATTGCTGGTTTGAATCCAAACAGCTGAAATTTTAAATTCTTAGCTCAATATATTTAAGTATCTAGTGACTTAAGCGAAGAAGAAACAGATAGCAAGATAGAGGTACTTTTATAATACATTTATATTTTTTGCAAAAATAGGTATATCAAAGCCACGTCCACGAACATATAAAAAAAACTCAAATGCATTTACACGTAAATAAATATAATAATGACATTTGATAAATCTCTAAATATGCAACAAAACAGAACACCAGAAACATACATATAAAGATATATAACTGTAAGGAGTTTACAAATCTCTTATTTGAACTCGATACAAAATTGTTGCGTTTCTTAAAACCAACCATTCGGTTAGTATTCAAGAATGAACACCGAACTATTTCAACATCCCATTCCTGTAACAGAATGGATGGTTCTTACATAACTCGGCAAAAAGTTAACTCCGTCTGTACGTTCAGTGATGAAAAGCAAACAAATTGGAAAGTCAAGTAGGTTCCGTAAACAGAACCGCGAAGCACGAGCGGCGATGGAAACCCGTTGAGCATTTGCCAAAAACGTGATTAGCCCGCGATGGAAATGCAAGCGTTCCCACCAAAAAATTGTTCGTAGATTTAATACGAGATGTTATTTTCAGAAATTTCATAAATGTACTGCGGAAAGTAGCAATCACTGTTAGCTCTAAAGCAAGAAGCTTTTAGAGTTCTTTACACTGCCATAAAATTAAAAATACAACCTTTACAAGATCACATCGTACCTATAAAGTGACATTTTCTAACAAAAATAGTACTGTAATACATTTATTTCTCTAAAATTCAAAGAGTTCGAGGAAACTAAAAGCATACCTCTGGAGAACGAGTAAAAATTACATCCAATTGGCTGATAGGTAATAAATAAGCTCTTAACTCTTGAGTTCGGAATTCAGCGGCTATTTTAATATTTAACTGTGATCTATTAGTTACTATTTAAGTTTGTTACCTTTAAAAAAGCTCGAAACCACATCTAATGTACGTTTGGCTGTCGTTTAGTACTTTTCTCAAAGCACAGAGAAGTCTTTAACGTTCTGTTTTTGGTTTAAAAATTGCTTGAACTTTGCGATTAAATGCCAATTATATGCATTGTGGTTTGTTTCACATTAAAAACTAATTACCGTATTTTTTATTAGCTTATTTATAAAAACATTCGTTATAAAATCTGTTTTATTGACATCAAAACAGATCAACAAAGACAACAATATATCTTACATATATTTTTTTAAATAACTGAAGCAACGATTATTCTTTGTACACGAGGCTTTTTATTTCATAAATCGACGTTTTGACAAGCCACAATGCTCCCTGAAGGCCCCTCCCATCCGTTTTCCTCCATTTTCCCTAGTAATAAGGCTTGCAATGTTTAAATCAGCATACAAATGCGCAAATATCAGCGAACAGTCACGGAGGCATAATATCCCAACTGTCTAGTTTCAACCCCGCCTTATTCGTCAAACCCGGATTCCCATTCACATACATAACGGAAAATATATCGTGCCACCAGGAAATAATAGTCGCAGTTTATTCCCAACGCGTGACATTTGAATAGGAATTATTAAAAAAGTTGTAATGCAACCGATTGAAAGACAAAAAAGTCTGTTTTAGTATTTTCCAGCAATTGACTTGTCTTTTATTTGAAACCAAGCATGAATAGAATAATCCTAAATGGTTGTTATTTTATTCTTTAAATTCTAACTAATTTCATAATGTTACCCAAGCAATTTTAACGGAATTTCTACGAAATTGTGGTATTACTTCTCTAGGATTTTAGATTGATTTATAAGTCTCTAAAAAAATGGCATTTTAAAGCGCATTGTATCAGAAAGAGATTCTTAAACAAAAACAATCGATTTCTCACACCCTCAATACTTTCTAACGACTGTCTATAGGATTACAAAACGACTAAATATACAGAACCTAAGACAATGTTAAAAAAATATATATATAATTTGCGTAAGAAAAAAATATTCAGTATGCATTTTAAAAAATATTAACCAAGAACACATTTTCCCTACATTAACATTATAGCAAAAAAATGCACTTTGCATGGTCAACACTGCTTATTAATCAGAAACCGGCAATGGTCTGAGGAATATTAAAAAAAACGAGGTGAAACTGCACTTTTTAGCGATACTATTTTCCTGTGCAACTAAATTTTTCTAGTATATTTTACAAAATATTTTTCGGTTTACATTTTAATAAACCTTCTTTTGGATACGCATTGCAGGTATGAATTTTTGTTATATGAGTATTATGTTTAGTATTTGCATTTGAGAGTATTTTTTTTCGTCTTTCATTTTGTATATTTTTTTATATTGAAAAAGTTTTCTTTTTGAAACAAGAAATCAAAATAAGAGCCATAGATGACCTACATAGTATCAAGCTTATTGGTAGCACACTAACTTGTATAAATCAAAACTAACTTGCCATTCGAACTTCTCGCAAGCCTATTGGAACACAGCACCATTTGATTTTGGCAAAACTCAATTCATAGAAATTTATTAGTCATCACTTAACACAATAAGTTTTCTGCTACCTTTTTCCTTTAAATTATATCTATGATTAGTTTTTTCGATACATAGAGATAAGACAAATTTCACTTACCATAATATAGGGAATGACAGAGCCAAATTTCATTCACCATAATATGGGGAATGACATTTATTATAGACCAGTGACCCAAAATAAATTTACATACATAATATTTTATCCTTAAATGAGTAAGCAGATTCCAATACGGCAACCTCTTTTAAATGTTTTTAGCGAAATATAAAATGAGTCAAGTGGACTTAGATAGAAATTTGTGAAGAGTAGACAGCTAGCTAACATGTTACCGATACTATCAATAATCCAATATCCGATATACCATTAGTCGATTCTACTTTATGCCAGAGAGAGAAAAGAGTTGATGGATTTTTTATTAAACCCAGCAAAAATTTAACCAGATAATGTTGTAAAAAATCACTTTTCGCGGGGAGAAACATAATTTTGTGTTTATTTTGAAATTCATCCAAGGCTGTATCTACAGTATTGAAAATAGGCTTCTGATTAATGTAAAAGCCCGGTGCCCTAGTTTAGTCCAGATTTGTTAGCAATGTTCAGCGTTTCAGATAATTTTAATCAATAGTATCGAATCATTTTCACACTATACTAAATTGTCAATAGGCTGAGTATGTAACATATTTGGAAGCTACTAAATATACATATTGGAGAATATACAAAAGTACTATTTTTGTAATCTAAGATACAAATAAATTAATTATTAGTGGTCAAAGTGGTAAAAATTTACGTTATATTAATCAATAAAAGTTTTAAGCTTCTTTGAAATATATCAACTATATTTAATATACTCTTATTTTATAGATTTTTTTCTTCATTCTCGTGAAAACAATATAATTTCATTCTATTTGTCCATCGAATACGGAAAGTGAGGAAAATCCTTTCTTATGGCATTACCGCCCAGTCTATGAAAAAAAAAATATAATGAACGGTGTAACGGCAGTCCTTTTGAGAATATCATTTTAAAATTCTATCAAGCAGAATATCTAGATTTCTCTATTAGACCTACCTACGGTTCTCTTAGACCTCTAATTAACTCCTGAAAAATTAAAAAAGGTTATATTTACTTTTTATTGTACGTGAGGAATACATTTACACACCGTCCAATAGACCTGAGTAACAGCCTACAGGGGTGTGTCGGGCTCGGAACTGGCTGACAACACTAGTTCCCCTACCGACTAAACTTTACGGCTGCCATTCTTCGGGCGCTGAACTCAAACTATCGGGATCCATACTGTCGGGGTTCGCACAAAAAGCCTACGCACCGCACGCTGCCACCTTGCGGCCATCTCGAGAGAGAGGAAACCTCTTCCCAGAACACCTAGTGTGTTGTGTACGACAACACAGATAGCTGTGTGACCAGTATCCTAACGGACTGGGTATGATATGAGTTGTCGTCTTCTCCGAGGACGATTGAGTGCTAGAAGGCTCTCCCGCCTATTTTTACCTAAGACATCCTCTTTGAAGAACAGTTACAGGTAAAAAGAAAGGTAAGCTCACCTACATTTGCGTAGGCAAAAGCCTAGGTTCCTCATCAAATAACTTATATATAGAGAGCTCTTGAAATTAAAATCGCACAGTAAGGACATAATATTAGTTCACTATTTCCAAAAGTAAAATATGTATTTTCCAACTTGCCCAGTATTTGCGAGTATCTGTTTCCGCAACCTAACAAACGTACTGCTAATATTAGTCTTAAGCTACACAACAATATTACTCAGCATTGAAACTTCTAAAAGCTGGAATTCCCCAGACTGTAGAGTTTACTTACCTACAAACTAGTATCTGTAGTTTGGAAGTCGGATAATACAATGATGGTACTATTTCAATTAAACGCAGAACTATTGCTTAGTTTTGATTGTACTTCATTGACCTCATTTAGGTTAGTGAAATTTCGGCGCTGCGTATGGCAACGGTTAAAATTGTTCTGTTTCATACGAGTAATTTGCTTTTGCTTTCAAGTCTTGTATCAGATGACGAAATAGGAATTTTTGAACGACAGTGTTTTGAAAGAACATAAACATGGAATTATCAAGGAATAAGCACATTTTTCAAAAGCCAGTACTTTTTAAAAACTCATCTGATTTGTCTTAGACCTTTCTGATATAGTTACAACAAGCATGACAATAGAGCGGTGGTAGCTCAATGGTAAGGACACGCGCCTCTTAACCGAGCAGTGCGGGTTCAAACTCGGGCACGTACCTATGGATTTTTAAAATCTATGTACGCATTTATACCAGTAGCTCGATGGTGAGGGAAAACATCGTGATGAAACTTGCAAATTCAAACAACTTTTGATTTGTAATCATGATCCAAAAATTGTCCGGTTCCCCTATCTTAGGGTTACGAAGGTCAGATCGGCAGTCGCTTCAATGTAATTACCAGACTCGCTAAATCCTGGATCATGGTCTAAGCGGACCCCGTCTAAACACGGGACATAACGCTAGGAAGATGATGAAACGTGACAATGATGACCAGAAGTAACAATCAGTGATCATCAGTAAATATGCAGCATGAAATTGTGATGTTCCGGACGGGAAATAGTTCAGCTATAGCATAATACTAGTGTAAAAATTCACAAATGTTTTACTCATACACTCATAAAGGACTGTGAAGTTGCAAGCGTTTTGTCGCTTTGCTATTGTTGAAACGCGCCAGTTTTTCGCCATCTTCATTTGTAGAGGATGATTATCACCCTCCCCCTCCCATTCAAGTCTTTGTTTATATTTCCTATTGTGAAATTCAAGTGCGCACAGACAAAAGTCCGTCCGATTATATATGGGACCGATTTATCACGCTCTTTCTGCATGCGTTCTTATCTGGTTTGAACAAGATTTTTGCGCTTGGCATATAGATTTTTTCTTATTTTGCATAATTACTAGTATCAAAGATGATATTATAATTGTTTTTATTACCAATACATTGAAGACATTGGCACAAAAACATGTCTTAAAAAAATAATAAATTCTCCAGACTGACACACCGGTTCCCTAGTTCCAAACTAAATTTATAAGCTTGTGCTATGGATAGGTGAACGGATAGACATACTTAAATGCGTTTATAAACATCCATGATCCGAGTACAAATCTCCATGTCCATCATACGAAACATTTGCCCCTAGCGGGATTCGAACCAGCGACTCTTGGTTTCTTGGCCAGGGTCTCTGACTACTCTATCAACGGGCCTGTCAATTTCAGAATTCGCACATGAATTTTTTTTTATAATATAACCGACTTTTTTATGTGATGTCCTAAAATGTGATATCAGTAACTAATCCCTATTAAAATGGACTAATCATCATGCTAACATACATAATATATTTATGCCGACAAAATGTCCTATGTAAGAATAACCATACATATAGTGAACCACATAACCATGGTCTGTTGCACATAAGATGATTCCTGTAATGGGTGTCAGTACTCTTTTTCATGCATCGATGAAAATATTCAGTTTCAAACATATTTAACTTTATACGTTAATAAATAAAAAAATAAATGAAAATCTCCATTTATTATGTAATATAAACACTGATTTCAATTTTATTTTTAAATTTATCACTAATTTTTATTAAAAAAATATATCGTATCTTTGAATTGCATACTACGGAAATCGAAAAGTTTACTGTTAAAGATTGACACTACTATTCACCTCACATCATTAATCGATATCGGAATCTTGTCATCGAGCTAAGATATTTTACAAAAGATATTTCATAAGCGTACATTTCAACCGAAAACATGTTCCGAACCCAGTGACAACAAAAAAGTGTCCCGCAACAAAAACGAAAATCTTTAAATGGATGATTCCGAGTCTTCCAATCGCATGTGCATAAGACATATCTGCATAATATTTCCATGAGAATACCAGTAATAATTTAAATATTAATCAAATTTAAAATAAGGACTCAAAATAAAATAAATAAAATCAGGACTCAAAATAAAATAAATAAAAAAGTCGATTTAACTGCCCTAGAACTTTTTATAGAACTGAAAAAAAAATTCGAATGGCTGACATACGGGTGCATAACTATTAACGTCAAATTCAAAGTGTCACGGAACTATTCATATGTGGAATGGACATTTTGTAAGAAATGTCTCTCATATATTTTTTTTATTGTCAATTCAGTACAATAATACTGAATATTGTACTGATATGACATTAAATGACAATAAAAAAAAATATGAGAGCTTGAGTGATTACTACTGAATTACTTGTACCTACAGTCTTTTATTTTCCCGTACCAGTGGTTACTATACGTTACCCGCAGCCTTTCAAACAAAACAAACGAAGCGCCAAAAGCCAAACATTGCCCCTGGGTACTTTAAACAAATCATTACCTCACATTTATTTCTCAATTACCCAACACAAACCACTTTTTTCACCCAAATGCCGATTCCGTGTTACACGAAAATAATCCTGAGCCCATTATTTTTTCATTACGGAATACCAATAACGACCATTGAAATGCATCGCGTTTTTAATTAACTTCCTGGGTTACATAATAATAGGTTGGATAATGAAATAACTGACCGTAGAACTGAGGAGGCATTTATTTATCTGTAGCTGGGCGGGTTGATTAATAAAACTGGATATGAAGAGGTCAATTAATTGTTCGGTTGGCTGAATGGAATTAATAATCCGACGTTATATTATTTAGTTAGCAGATAAAAGTTGGCGCGATGCGTTGAGAATAAAAAGTTAGGTAGGTATAGTTTTTGATAAAATGTTTTAATCTAACGATGTGCCAACTGTGTTTCTTGCCTAGCATGTCTTAAAAGGCGACTAATGGTATATCGGGTTTTGGGTATGTAATTATGTAGGCGACAAGCTAACCTCTTGTCACTACTTTTTCACAATTTTCCATCTAACCCAGCCCAGTTTTATTTTTGGCTGAATGTGGTTAAAGGGGACTGCTGCCCCTTTGACTCTGCCTACCCCTTCGGGGATTACGGGTGTGATGTTATGTTATGTTGTTTGTTTATGTAATCTAAAGATTGAAAATTCATGCAGTGAAATCATTAATAAGCAATTAATTGCTTTCAGTAATGAACCTTAATTGTGAAAAAGTAGTGTTTCACAATTTTCCATCTAATCCAGTCCTGTTTTATTTTTGGCTGAATGTGGTTAAAGGGTCCTGCTGGCCCCTTAACTCTGCCTATATGGGTTTTAATTAAGGATACGTTTATTCCAAGTTACTGTGACAATTTAAAGGTGAGTCGTTCCTTCGTTCAAACTAATACTACTTTGCTTCAGAAAATACCGAGTCAGTTCTTACATGCGCAAAGTTTTAGCTGACTCAACTAAATGGGGAATGGAATGGACGTTGCAGAAATGTCTTAAGCAGAATATGTGCAGGATGGAATGAAAATTAATAGATAAAGTGAAAGTGGTAGTTTAGTTCAAGTTATGGAATTAGGTATAAGATAGAATATACAACAAGACGTAGTGACATATGCTACGATATACGGTATTATTGTTCATAATAATTGCCATAAGGGCCTCCTGCCACAGGTATACCCATACTTACTAGGTTGGCTCCAGCCTCCCATTGTTAATAACGTTATGTTACCGAAATAAACAATTTTTATTTTTTTTATTTTATTTTATTGCCGACGCTGGCCTCATCACTTTTATATTTATTTATTCAAGGGAATAACAAACAGTTACCCATTATACGTTAAAGGAAATTAATAGTTAAACATATTAATAAATGGATTACCTACCTTAATACGCTAGGTGTAGCAAAATAAAAAAAGTTTTATTGAAAAATAATTAATAATTAACATTTCATATTTATTATATTCATACTTTTTATAATTTTTTTATTTTTGTATTTAAGTTTAGAATTGTAATTTTCCTTTGATATCAAGTACCTATTGTTTTTCTAGCAGTCTCTTTACAAACATACGACTGGTCACATCTTGGCAGTCTCTATCATTTATAAGTATGGTAGCGTTCTAGCTTTGTGAAATCTATAACTTTGAAGTGAAGTAAAATACTGTACGACAACTTGTAAATAAATCATACACTAACTAAATAATCCGTATAAAATGTTGTTGATACTGGTTATATTCATTAAATATAATATGTTGTGCACGAATTTCAGTAAGAGCAATATAATTATATTAATCAATTAGCAACAAACCTGAAAATGGTTTAAATAGCTTTCATGATATTTAATATTACACAATATTATATTTATGAGATCACCGTTGCCCATAGGTACTAGAAATATCAAGGGAATCGCGCTTAAATTTCGATTCGACAAATTCGACGGTTGAGAAAGAAAATCGTCTTAAGTTTGAATCGAGAAAAAGACATAGGCCGCGTCATGATAAAGTCGATAAAAACTAATTTATGAATAATTACGTGTACTGACGAATATATTTCGTTTTGTGTTAACATTAATAGGGGTCTTGGATTTGCTTACTTTGGACAAGGCGGGAGTTGGGGGGTTTGAATGGCGCTTACGTCAGCAAGGAACTTCAACAGATTTGGCAACAATTATGCCAATGCTTACGTAAGCATAAGGGGAGGGATAAGTGTCTTGCTTATATTTGCTGACTTGGGGAGAGGGGTTCATATTTCAAAAAATCTGCTTAAGTAATACTCGAAGAGTGCAATACCGATACATATATTTATATTGCAATATTTTTATAAACATATTTGAGCATCTATAAACTTGAATATATCTATATATAACACACATAGATAAAAGGAATAGCACACCTATTTATTATTTACTGTAATTGAATCAGATCATTTAATTAATAATTATGACTGCTTAGTGTCACATGTACATTAACTTCAATAACCTTCTTATCTCTGGTCGGGTCTATTTTTTTTTTCTAGTTATTATACATTTTTATACAATATGTAGTCATTAACATTATGGCTCTATGGCGCATTCGGTAGTGACCCTGCCCCATGCGCCAAGAGTTGTGGGTTCGATCCCCACCCAGGACAAACATTGGTGTGATGAAAACTTGTATTTGTTCTGTGTCTGAATGTTAATATAGTCGGCTATAATATGAGTTTCTGTACGTATGAAAAATGGTTGGGTGGTTATTAGCACCCACTCCATTGAAGTTGATACTGCTGTAAGTGCTGCTTAACTTTTGCAATCAGATAATGAGCCCAGATAAATTATGACCCATACAAAAGTATAAGAAGTAAAAGAAGATAAAATAATATGAAGTTCAAGTGTTACTTAGTTTTACTTAGTAAGTAAGTAAAGAGCTTGAACGATCGTTTGAGTAAAATCTAGTATTATAAGTAAGTATAATGGGAGTCGCAGTTTCATTTCCTCGCGGCGATGCACTCTCCAACAGGCGCGCTAACGTCATGTGCATTTCACTGCGTTCTTATTTTATATTTGCCGCCTTTCCTTTTTACAGTAGCATCAATGAACAGTAAAGAATGTATTCTAATAAAAATCTTGTTAGTTGTTTGACCTACCATGGGCTACTTTGTATGAAATGCTCATATTTACTAGAAATGTGTTTATTGCAAATAAGAGAAGACTATTACTCAGTAGTAATAAATCAAGATTTAAAAGTTTAAATTATTTTGTATTTTTTTTGGTAGCCTTATTAAATGTTACTTGTAATTTAGCATTGAAAAAATATATATGCGGTATACTCATACAAAAAATACAAATGGCGAATAAATAAACTAACTAAACTTCACGCCATTTCCATAACGGGTAGACAGAAAGAACCGAACGCCACGTGCCACGATCCTTACACACCTCACTCACCTCGTAAATAAATAATAGATACAAAACGTATTTATTTTTCGCCCCCAGAACTATTATCTAAAATATTCTCACTGTCATTAAACGCATTATATATTTATTGTGTATAAACACTTCGCGAGATTTGTATAGTAATATAATAATAACGGCAGGAGATATCGTCACCACTCGTTTAATCAGTTCCTTTTAAAATCTTCGTAGGAACGCTAAGCCAAGAGTTAGTACGTTGAGTTCGTATCGTATAAATTTAATGTTAGTTTTCAACAGTCTGTTTTAGCTTTATTCATCTTTTAAACAATTTTATAAGCGAAATTGTTTATAAGATAATCAACTATAACTTTATTGAACTTTAAGTTTAACGAACCAACAAAATAAAACATTTTTATGACAAACAATTGTAAAGGGGTAGGTATCAATAAAAAGTAGGTATTCAATCGCCATGACGTTTCAACATGTTATAAATAGAACCGACTGGTTATTGAGCCTAAGATTTTTTACGCCTACACGGTATGCTTAATTACACTATCGAAACCGTATAATTTCAACCCCCACGTAATTAAAGTGATCTTAAAATATATGAGAACTTGTAAGTGATTACAAGTCACTTACAAATTCTCGTATTAAATTTCATTGCACGATACCGTTTATATTATAATTTATATCACGTTGGACTTCATGATATTTTTAAAATGCACCCGAGTCTCAGGTGTAGTGATTACTTTTCGTAGTATTTTTCTTATTGAAAACTATTCGTATTAGAATTTGATGTATGTATAAAAAGAGTCTTGCATTTCACAAAATAAATGTAACCCGTGTCTTTTTAAATTATGTTACGTCGCATCTGTCTGTGTCAATTTTGTTTTGACAAGAATTGGAGACCTTATTGAAATGTACAATAGAGTGAATCTTGATATTCATTTAGTATATGGCACATCTGTTACTAGTAATAGTAGATACATATACAAGGTTTTTAGTTTATGCGAAACCTTTATCTACTTATTTAACTAATTATTCTAAGGAACCACTTTAAAGGAAATTTAGAAAATGCGAAAAAAATGTTTACTTTTCACACAAAATCGCCAATCAGCTGAACAACTTTTCTATGGTTAGAAAAAAAAAATTTCATTTTCTAAAATATTTTAAATTAGTTCCATAGAATATTTAACCAAATAAGTAGATAAGTGATTTCGCAAAACCTTTTAATGTATACGAATATTTAATGTAGCTTATCGTCCTACACGGTAATTTGTTTCTAGTGGTCTTTGATAGATAACCTTATATTTTCTGACCTAGATCTCTAAACAGTTAGTGAAATGACAAGTTAAAAATCAAATAAGTAGTTTAAAGCTTATGAATGTGCCCTTAATAACTAATAAACATAGATAATAGACGCGCTAAATGCAAAGTTACATTATGTGTTTCCGAAAAATCGATAGTTTTGTAATCGATAGTTTAACGGCCAAATCATCTATACGATCGATTGGATTATCAATAGTATCGATAGTATCGATGTGTCTGTTAGTGCAATTCTATCGGTAAATAGCAATACTATCGATACTATCTATAGTATTTGCTGTTCACTGATAGTTTTCAGTATCGATAGACTGTCGATATTGGCCTATCGAGCGGCAACACTATTACATTACATTATAATATTATTACCCAAGAATTTCAATGTGATGCGATAATTCCATAAACAATTCACAATTACAATAAATACGAGTGCGCAAATAAATTCTCACAATGCGCAGGATTTAGTCGGCTCTGAATAATGGCTTATCAGATAAATGCTTTATCACAGCCCCTACCAACGAGCTGCTAATTCAGTAGATTATCATCCAGCGAGTAATGTGTGTTGGGGGAGTCATCTCAGATACGTACAAACGTACACATGCTTTTTGCTGGCGTGAAGGGTAGATTTTTCCATATTATTATCGTACTAAGACTGGATAGACTTAGACTGGCCCGTTAGTCGAGTGATTCGAGACCCTGGCCACGAAATCAAGGGTCGCGGGTTCGAATCCCGCTAGGGTCAAATGTTTTGTGTAATGAACATGGACATTTGTACTTGATTAATGAATGTTTATAAACGTATTTAAGTATGTCTATCCGTTCACCTAGTATCCATAGCACAAGTATAAGCTTAGTTTGGAACTAGGGAATTGGTGTGTCAGTCTGGAGAATTTATTATTTATTATAATTATAGGCAGCCGTAGCGTATATACCTTCACTTGAAATGTAAGAGTTGGTGATTAAAACCGAGTACGTATATATCTCTTAATGTTCAAAAAGTTAGGTTCGTAATTAGATTTATTAACAACTAGCAGCGCCCCGCGGTTTCACCTGCATAGTTCCCGTTTCTGTCAAAATATGGGGATAAAATATAGCCCATGTAACTTCCGGATAATGTAGCTATTTAATGGTGAAAGAATTTTTGAAATCGGCACAATAGTTTTTGAGTTTATTTATTTCAAGCATACACACACACAAAAATACTAATATACAAATCTTTCCTCTTTATAATATTAGTATAGATTATAAAAAATTAACCATTGACAAGCTCGATGGCGCATTCGGTAGTGACCCTGCCCCATGCGCCAAGAGTTGTGGGTTCGATCCCCAGCCAGGACAAATATTCGTATGATGAATACTTGTGTTTGTTAGAGCGGTGGTAGCTCAATGGTAAGGACACACGCCTCTTAACCGAGGAGTGCGGGTTCAAACCCGGGCA